>JAMPIV010019283.1:0-63913 GCA_024509875.1 Oreohelix idahoensis | reverse complement strand
TTTTTTTAGTTCTTTTTTTATTTTTATTATTTATTTATTATAAATTTAATTTCTATTAAAACTATATCATTATATTTCGTTTTATCTAACTTCTTATCATACCCCCCCCAAACCAAAAATAAATTTCATATATTATTCTTATATCTCGCTAACTCATCACATTTCTTTCCTATTACATTTTTTACTTATTTTTTCCCCCTCTTCCCATCATCTCTTTATCTCCTTATATATTACATTTTTTTTAAGTTTTACACCATTCGTTATTTATTTACAGCGAGTTTTTACGTAAAGATACTAGGCTAATTCTCCTCCCCCCCCTTTGTATTTTACGTTTTTTTGATACCCCCCCCCGCAGCTTACCACCACCATTCCAGGAGAACAACAAAGTCAACAACCAAAAAGCTACAGACTTTCATAAATGGGTGTGTAGAATAAAGTATTAAACATGATATGACACGGGTGGAACTGCTGACAAGACAGCCAGTGCCCGTGGCACAAGGATGAGAGAAGACGATGGCGATGGATAGGACACACACTGAGGAAACCTGTTGATAGCATTACAAGGCAGTCCTTGTTCTGGAACCCCCAGAGCAAGAGAGGCGAGGAAGACCAAGAAGTACATGGAGAAGAGAGCTGGAAACAGAGGTGAAAAATTATGAGGAGAACGTGGAAAGAACTTGAGATGATGGCACGTGACAGGGGACTTGGCAAGTGGTTTATTGAAGGCCTTTGCTCCATTAGGAGTGGAGGGTTTAATTATGGAATTGAGACTGAAGCCCCCTCACAGGAAACCTGCATAAAGTATTCACAGTGCACATTCCTGTATCAATTTGTTTTTAACCACGCGGTGTGACGGCCTAATATCTGCTATGGGAAGTACCTTTATATACAAACTGATAAGTTAACACATATCGAAAACACGGTGAGACAGGCAGATAAATTACAAATTGAGGAGATCACGCTCAGCAACATCTAGAAAAGATAACTAATTCTCTCTACATATAAGTGTTGTACTATCAAAAAAAACAGATACTTTGAAAACAACGCAGGTGTTTTAAAGAAAGGACAAAGACAATGAAAGAGATAAGCACTCTATGTCACAAATTACTTGTGTCAACCCTAGAACGCGGCGACTAAACATATTAGTGTAAACTCTTGATGTATTGTATAAGCTCGCTTGGCAACGGGTTTGAAGATGAGTAATCAGGCAGACAAACTTGGCTGTTGTTAACAGACTAACCCGCAGAATTCAGTTAAATAAGGCCCTACAAAACATGATAAAAATAAACACTTGAGCTAAATTCATTGAACCCTACGCTCATATGTAACCTTGGTTTTTAATCTAGTACAATGCTCATGAATGCCGCTGCACTCTGTCACACAAAGTAATTCGAGGTAACTTTGAGTTATCATCAATTTCTCGGGAGCCGCGCTAGGTGCGTAATGGTTACCTACACTTGCGCTAGGGATCAGTGTGTTCAAGCCCGGGCGTGTGCATTTGAAAGAAGTGTCATGACCGGGGATTTTTTTGACTGAATAACCTGAACGGCTCCTGAGATTTAAACCGCTCTGTGGATTTGGAAGGAAGCGAAGCTCCAGACCCGGGTATGGAAGGAAAGATCCACAGGCTCCCGCCTTGTAATGACATGTCATTGGGCCGAAGGGCTGAATGCCCAAGTGCCGCTGGATCTAAGAAAAAATTCATTCATTTCATACTCGTTTATTTTTAGTCATTAACGTTCAGCTGGCAAACGGCGCACAGGCCTGAAACGAATAACACGCCCAAGCCTTCCTGTCCACGTGCTTGTGTCTAACAAGGTATTTTCATGTCTCCTCTTCAAGGTCCAAATTTTTTTTAAGGACTACTATTTATCTCTTAACCTAGGGTTTTCAGAATAAGCGATACCATGTCATGCTACATCAAACATGGTTTTTTCGCAATGTCTTCCACCTTTCGCTCCACTGGTATCCTGATCTCCTACTTTCTATCAGTGTTCACATTTTGTGATCTTGTCACGTCAGCACACATTGATGGAGTTTGTAACTGTCTGTTGGTAGCTTTTATGTTCTTCTTGTTTCAGAGCGCGCGTAATGTTTTCCGGTCAAACTAACTGGCTGTGGACCCTCTCGTCCCAGACAATCTTATCTTGCGTCCAGTCCATATCAAGTCATTTAACTGTCATTGTTAATATTTTCAATTTTAAATTGAATTTTTTTTTTTATATTAAGTAAGCTTTCTCTCTCTCTATAACTTCTCTCTATGTGCGTGGTGGATTGACTATGAGTAATTGTAACTTGTGTATGCTCAGTTTCTGATTGTGATGATAATATTAATTAATCCTGTCTGAAAGTTGTTAATATTTTTAATTTTTAATTTGTAAAGCGCTGAAATTGTATTGCAGGGCAGAGATGTAAAAAAGCAATTATGCCTATTCTTTTACCCCTGATGAAATAAAGATTTTTTTCGTTCGTTCGTTCTCGGTTACAGTTACTGGGACAGGTTACTGGGACCCAAAGATGCAGCAATAGAGAATGCAGTCAGCGACCCTAGCTTGACTGCTTGCATCAGGGTCAGCGAACCAGCTTCTGACCCAAGACCCTACTCCACCAACCACGTGTGGTCCTGGAAACAGGCAGCATCACTTCAGTCTGGCTGAGAGAGTATAGATCGGCAGAGGGAAGGCAAACCCGGGATCCCCAAAAATGCCATGCTGAAGTCTGGATGTTGTCGACCGAAAAGGTGCAGATATCCACAAGCTCCGGCGTAAACAGACACAACGCAACCAACGTCCTTTTCAGGACGAACGAGGAAGAAGAAGGACAGAAGAGTCAGGTCGACATCAAGATCTAGATTAGATCGCCATGCTGTTTTCTTAAGTGTCCACTGAATTCTTTTTCTGATAGTTGATGTTTTGTTTTTGTCCCTTCATAATCCAGTCAGTAGCCAGCCATAGAGAGGAAATTCTCACAGATTGACATAAATAACACACGTGGAGGAAGGAGGAACTGCAGACAGACACGGAAGATATGGCGAAAACACGGAAAAGACCATGAACGGATGGCACAGAACACGAAGCCTTGGTAAGGCTTTGCCGAAGGACTATGCTAATCCGGGCGGTAAAGTGTAATGAATAACTTAATGAGACAGAAGAGATAGATAGATACTGAAGAGTACTCACACGGATGAAGTAAGGTCAACTAAGATTAAAGCAACAGACGAAAATACAACAGACATCAATAGTAGGCACGGACACATAATAAAATTGTATGCCAGCCAACTAAAAAACAGAACTAAATACGTTAGTATCCACTGTCGTCATCAGACTTCGCCAACCCCTGGAGGCTACCAAAAACCTGCAACTTCTTTCCGTTTTCTCTATCTTCTGTTTCATCTTGTTCGAGCTTCGTCTACTCTATAATTCTGCCTCTCAAACAACTGATTAATTGTCTGCCCTTTCTCATTGTGTACACCTAATAAATAAATATTACACACACACAAAAGGTAAGTGTTTCAGGCACTCGTGAGGAAATAAAGAAGTCTAATAAAGAAATAAAGACGTATAATAAAGAAGTGACATAAAGAAATAAAGATTTTCGTGTGTACCCCCTGCTATAATTCAGTCCATCGTGTATTACCATATCCATCTTATACGATCAGCCATAGGGTATTACATATATCAACTCCATAAAACAGAAATCGCGGAGATAATCCTTTTATTCCGCTTGTTCGTGGTATCTCGTCGTTTGCTCTATCGCTGTGCGTTGAAACTAGGTGAAAGTAGAGTGTATTCTTCCATTGTAAAAATATATGGAAATGAGGAAAGCACTTAGCTAAAAAGCAGAATGGAAACAACATTCAAATTGAGGAACATGGACAAGACATGACGAAATGAAAGGAATAAACAAAATAGCTTCAAAGAACAATGGCCAGCGGATAATACCAGAGACAGTTAATAACATCAAGTTTCTAATACCTTACCAAGAAGCGATCACGTGTATAAAAATTACAGACTGAGAACCTGCACAACTATACAACTTCATAACACAAGCATGATGAACAAACTAAAAACCGGGACGTGGACCCGAGAGTGCCGTGAAACCCCTAAAAACGTGAGGAACCGATACTGCTCGACCCCCCGCCCACCAACCCCCCGTTACCCACCCCCCCCCCATCCCTTGTCCCCTCTAAGAATGTCGTGATCCCCGAGACCCTGATCAGACTGACAACATGACTTCACAATTCTTTTGAATGCGGCACGGTTAATGGCGATGAACAGAAGCCTGAACAGACTGCTAAAGTTTATGAAAAAACAGAGGGTTATACGACAACGAGCAAAGACGAAGAAGTTTTGAGACTATTCGTAAAGAAGCAAACACCATAACCAGTAAGAATCAATCATAGTATCACGAAAATGAACAGACAGATATCAAAAGAAACGCCAAATAATTATAGATATTTTATTACAGATATCTTTCGACCCTTGCAAAACTAGCAAGTTTTGATCATCATCAGCTGTTACCTTCACATCGAAATCTGGCTGCAATGGATCTCCTGCGTCTCTCTTGTCTTGATGGTACACACTGATGGAACCTCTATTTGTCCATCTCTTGTCTTGATGGTACACTCTGATGGACTCTATTTGTCCATCTCTTGTCCTTGAATGTGTACACACTGATGGACTCTATTTGTCCATCTCTTGGTGTTCTCTTCTCACTTATAGCGCTTTGTTCTTCTTCACGTTTGCCTTCAAACACTCCCTTTCCATTATGGTCTCAGCACGGTGTTATGTCCTTTTATGTGGCCTAAAATATTTAAGCTAACTTTGATCTCCTTCATTAATGCCCTTTTCATTCCTAGCGTTTCGAAGACTTCCTTTGTTTTCTTCTCTTCCCATGGGATGCTCCCCATTTCGCATGTTTATAAGAGTACATGTACGTCAAAGCTTTCTCGGTCACATCCGTTGTTCACTCTCATATAGCCTCATCTGTCTCATAACATAGGCGGTATGTCTCAAGTTTCTTCTTGTCGCCATACACTTTCTATCTTACACAGAAGGTTGTGTTCATTTTTTTTTTTTTAAATAGAAAAAGATAAGTGCGTTCTTACTAAGGGACGGAAACGGTATGAAGGCCATGCATGAATGACTGTTTCTCCTCAGCGCTGTTCCAGCTCGATCCTTCCACTCCTAACCCTCATTCGCTTTTTAGAGACCCTATTCAAGACCACAAATACCACAGGTGGGTCGTCGTTACCGTGGCGTATCCTGGTAATGCGAGGCTAGGCATGCTGCTACTTAAAATGAAAATGTACACCTTACTATTTAAGTTCTTCCCTTCTTAATTTAAAAACCAACTATATTACAATTACGCAACGATAGTTAGATTAGGGGTATATTGTCAATTATCTCCGAAATACTAATTAACTTACAACTTGAAAACGTCACTGGTCACTGTAATAATCTGCATTCCCCGGCAACTAACAAAAGGATGAATCATCAAAAAAACACTGGACGGACACAGCCGATTTTTTACACAACTCGAGAGCTGCAAGAACCACCGCACGCATGTTCGTATTGTATTGAACGTATCTGGCCATGAACCTCCGGTCCATACAAACCAATCATCAGACGTGAATCCGAAAGGTAACCTGCACGGCATTGTGACGGAATTACCCGATGAAAACTTCGGGCGATTGTAACCAAACCAATAAAACCTAGCACTATTTAAAACGCGTCTGGGAAACTGAAACTAGATATACTCGTAGATTCTATGCGGGAAAATCCGTTATCCTGATGCGTGCGGTCCGAAAGCAGAACTTTAGAAGAGAAATATTTTATAGAATAATAAATTAAATTTTTATTTTCCTTCGCCACTGGTTCGCTTATGTGTGTGTAGTGAAATGTCCGGCTTGTATCTAGAACATAAACAACCCTATATTATGATCTGTATTATTTAGTCGAAAAAGGTGAGCTGAAAATAGCAACATTTATTAAGTTCCGAAAAGAAATAAACAAATGTTTATCTCGTTATTTTGATGGCGGTGCTTTACTCCGAACCAATCCTCTCACTTCCCCCCTCAATAACGTTTATAGACTTATCAGTGGATCAAACACAAGGTAATGAATATTAGCCTCTGGTTTAGTTTCTTCACATTGAATACGTTCGCCGTACAAAACATAGCACATGTAAATAAGCTTTCAAGTTTTTCCTGTTGTGACCTCAGAAATGGAGGTGGATATGACCCATAGTGAGGAAACCTGCTCATAGCATTACCAGGCAGTACTTGTTCTGGAATCCTCAGGGAAAGAGAGGTAAGTGGAGACCAAGGAGCACGCGGAACTGGAGACAGACACGAAGAAGGCATGGAAAGACCTTGAGCTAATGGCACTAGACGACTTGTGGTTGCTGAAGGCCTATGGTCCTTGGGGGGCTGAAAGGTAATGATGCAGAAGTGTCCTCGCAGCATTTCTCAATAGGATTTACCCGAGTGACAGCGATTGTTTTCATTTACAGCTCGTTTTTTTTTTGGTTGGTGTGTGTGTGTGGGGGGCGGGGGGGGGGGGGCGGGGGGGGCTGGGGGTGTGTTTAAGCGTTTCTATAAGTACTCACTTTTTTTTCCTACTGTTTTTGTGCGTTTGTCCCTGACGAAGGCCTTGAGGTTGTAATGCGGGCCATTTCTAGGTAATTTACCCTATTAAGACTTACCCCTTCCACTCATCTTGATGGTGGTCCCACAGCAAATACTACCACAGGGGAGTGAGGTGATAGAGACTCCACTATACTAGGTCCAGCACCGAGAGGTGGGGTAACCAGTGTTCCCTTCCTCGCTGCCTTTTCCTTCCCTAACTCAAGAGCAAAGTCAGCCATTCACCTTACCGTAAATAAACGTCACAAATTCGGCCTTCATGCTGCAACCGCTGAATAAAAGTACATCTGACATGTTCTATGTAGGCCTAACTGATTCATAACGTTCATATTGAACAGATTACGTTAAGTGTGTATTCGGTGAAGGACTCTCAGCCGGCTGAAGAATGGAGACAGGTCGTCAGGTGACAATAAAGACAAGACATCTGGCAAGATTAAACGGGGGGAAAATCTGCATGCATAGCCGGACTTTGAATCGCAGAGAAAGTAGGGCGACAATCGTTAAGGCAATTTCGTGTGTTATCAGCGTTGATGTACATAAAACAAACGAAAACCGTAACAGAGAGACCCAAGAGTACTAATTCCAACTGACAAATACAGGCCACATGAAGCTTGTCGCTATGTAAGCCATACAGATACGCGCAGGATATTTGTTGTTGTTTAACTAGGGCTGCTGAGCTTTACGCTCTTTTGCGGCAATACCAAGTTGAAAAGTCACTGGTATCTGTGTGACAACTTGCCCAATCTTCTCTTCATTTTTTTTATTATTTACGTGACATCGTTTTTTTCTCATCCTCAATGCATGATCGCAAAGTCCCGGGAATTGTCACTGGCGGAAATTCTCCTAGCATTCAGTATATTCTCCTCGCTATTTTTAGATACGACGTCATTGTTGACCAATGACCTCGGTAGCTAGGAACCTGTTTTAATTTAAGACTGCTTAAGCTGATAAAACCAGTTTATGCCACTTTAGGAAGACCCCACGTGACTTTTAACGCTATTGATTGGAGCGTTTATTTGACGCTAATGTCACATGATGCACGCTATGGATCACGTGTCCAAGCGGAAATGACCCGCTAAAAGGCGGCAACACGAGCATTCTTCACTTGCCCGGAACCCTTGAGACAGCTAGGTCTAACCCAATTATCGGCGAATTCTCGCATTAAAAGCACTGAAGCCACGTGTCTAATTGCGGGTTAGCGTCCATCTTTGAGTAGGTAAGTGAAATCTCGCTAGAATATAATGTGATGAAATGTGTAGTACATTGCAAAATCGACGCAAGATTGGTATGTTTACTTTATTCATATTTTTGTTTTACGATCACATCCAGCCACATGTGATCGGGTATATTTTATGATCCCACGGGATATGTACATGTTCATAATAATGTATAACGGGAATATATATATATATAGCTATTAATTTCCATATTATTTGATTATTTTCGACCCGACGTTTAGACTAACGGAAATTAATAGTAACGATAATGTTGACCGACCGTGACATATATTCATTATAAATTATATGACGAGGCGACCAGACATGAAGTGTGTGATAATGTTGTCAGACAATTCTAAAAACACGGATGTCCAATTATTTGTTAAATTCATCATAATGACATGACGATTAGGCTAGAGGCACAGAACTAGAATACTGTTGCCGACATTTCTATGATAAATTTGGTGGGTTTAACTGACATTTATAATAATTCATCGGGTTAAGCTGACGATAAATCAGTCTAAAGAATTATAATACTGCCACTGGGGCAGAGAAATATAATAAAGGACAGACAGGAGAAACTTGAATTCAAGATTAGACTCTAGACATATGATGTTAGAGACTAAAATCTGAGGTGACGGGCAGAGGGACGGCTTAGGGAAAGACTGCTTTCTAAAGCTAGAAAATTAATGAAGCCGTCGTATTTGTCTTCAGTCTATGGTGGAGCCTTGCACGACAGTCCAATCTCAGCGCAGAATACGGAGTCGAGCACAGAGAAGGCAAATCCGAACCATTCAAGACCTACCGGGGCAACGTCAGGAGACCGGAGAACTAACCACACTTCACTATCAGCCAGGGGCTGAAAAGCTAAGTCCACGAAAAAGGAACCTCACTACATCAATGCCTAGTTTAGTCATCCATGATGAAAAACACTTGAATTGTGAGACACATAATACATACAGCAGACACTAATTCCATCGACAATACTATCATTCACCATCTATTCACTTTATTGCAATAAACCAATTGGGTGTATATACTGTACCCCACGCTTTGTTCCTTCCATTAGATGTTGAATATTGTCTATGTTTATCTTCCTTTATAAGGGAGGGGGGGCTCGTAAAATATAATATAATTTAAAGAATAATAATAATAGATAACTGAGAAGGGGACGACGGTAGCGAGAGACCAAATATCTCCTTACAATCTTTTCCAGACCTGTCGAGTTAGGAGAATTTACCCTCTTCGTCACCCTTCGGAAGTGGGAAAACCCAGCAGGGATTCCTTGAGCCAAATCTTCCACATCAGATCTATTATTTCCTCTAAATAATTCTCTTATCCTTTAAACGCTACGTGACACTGGTGTCTCGGTCCGGGATTTGAACTTATGTATTTTATCATACCTCTGGGATAGTATCATCCATTCAGTCATTACAGTATACCATTTTAACACATGTATTTTCACACAGTGAGCTCTAGAAAGACAGAAAACATTTTTTCTAGAAATTCAGGCATTGATTGGTGAATCCCTTTATATATGTTGTGTTTAATTAAGTTAGTTCTTGATTTTGTATTTCATTGAATTACAGACCTTAAGTCTCCATAACTGTAGTAATTTCATTCTACAGCAGTCGGATAAATAATTAGTATTTACTTGTTGCTAGAAATACTATTGGAAGGTAGCACTAGCTTACTCAGTGTGGACTTTAACTGCAAAAGATGGCTGAAATAGTTAAGCTTAAGGCAGCACTAGGGGAGGCCGGTCGAGATCTAGGTTATAGTGGGGTGGACCTTGCAAATTATGTCAGTGTCGAGACTGATAAGTATTACGCTCGAGAAACAGCGAAAGCTGAAAGAGAAGAGCGAATAAAGTTAGCAGAAATAGATGAGAGGATAAAAGCTGTAGACGCTAGAGAAAGAAGCGAGAGAGATGAACGCGAGCATGCATTGAAGATGAAGCAGTTAGAGATGCAGGGACAAGCTCAAAGAGTTGAACCAGTAGCCGGTGCGACCGCATCTACCTCCTCAGGCAACCTATCGCCACGGTCAGATGATATGCCTTCCTTGCACGCAGGGGGCACCGGACCTTTGCCATCCTCACTCATGTCAACTTTGGGACCTTTGACGTTTCCATTTGAAGCTTTCTCGGAACAAGCCGACTCGATCGATAGGTATCTCGACAAATTTGAGAAGTTTGCCACCACGTTTGGTTTGGAGAAGAGCAAATGGAACCTGAAACTGTCGCAAGGGCTTAGAGGAACTGCTTATGACGTGTATAGCAAGCTTCCTCCAGGTTTACAGGATGACTACGACTCTTTGAAAAAGGCACTATTGGTTCGTTATGAGCTACATGCTGACGCCTATAGGAAGAGGTTCCGTAACTCTAGGAGGGAAGTCGGAGAGAACTTTGCTCAGTTTGCTGCGAGACTGGATTCCTACGTGGAGAAGTGGGGTGCCCTAGGGAATTTTACTCATGATTGGGAAGGCCTGAAGGAAATGGTCATGATCGAACAACTGAAGGACACCATGACTTCCGACATGAGAAGATTCCTGACAGAGAATGGGGCCAGCACTTTAGAATCCATAGTCCAGTTAGCGGAACGATATCAGGCAGCACTATCAGAGAATCCACCACCCAGACGGAAACAACCAGATTACGTACCTAGACAGACCGCTCAGTCACACATGGACCCCCAAGTGAAACCACCGTATACTAACTTCAAAAAGCATGACAAGCCAGACTACAAGACTACTCAGAGATCTAATTTCCAGCAGCAGAGGCAAGGGGAAAAATGGTGTAAGCACTGTAGAACCATCACCCACAATACGCAGGAGTGCAACCGGAAAAACCCACCTCATCATGCTGCCTGCTTACGTAAAAGTGCCGCAAGGGGAAATGGACCGGAAGAACCTCTGGACAAACCCCGACATCCCCCGGTCGTTGAGACAGTCCTCGTAAATGACCAAGAGGTGACCTGCCTTTATGATACAGGCCTTGCATTCGACGCAGTTGTCTGTGCATCCCTAGTCAAGCCTGACCAGATGACAGAAGACACTATAGAAATACAAGGACCTACTAAAAGTGCAGCACCTATGCGTTTGGCCATAGCCAAGATTAAGGTCAAATCAAAATATGTGACTGGGGAAATCCGTGCAGCGATCTTGGACGACCCTATTTATCCCTTGATCTTAGGGTGTAGGTATGTGTTCTTGGGAGAACCCATTCACCCTCTGGTTGTGGCGGCTGTCACCACTAGAGGACAGGCCAAACGGAATACGGAGTTGGAATCCCCACCCAACATCCTTCCTGAGGAATTAAAAAAGGCACAAACGGAGGATCAATCTCTAGCACCCTGCTACAAAAAACTACCGAGAGCGCACACTCCTCTCCAAAAGGGAGACTTCTACAAGAAAAATGGGCTGTTGCATCGGAAAGCAGGAAATGGAGGACAGGAACATGGGCAACTTGTGGTTCCATCAGCATACCGAGCCCAGGTCCTAGAAATGGGCCATGCCCTTCCGTTTAGTGGCCACATGGGCATAAGTGCCACGATTCAGCGTATTTCATGTCATTATTATTGGCCAGGTATCAACGCCGATATCCAGAGATATGTGAAATCATGCCCGCAGTGCCAGAGGACAGCGCCGAAACACTGGACGGCCCCAGCCACTCTGGGAGAAATGCCAATCTTGGGCACACCCTTCGAACGAGTAGCGGTGGATATTGTGGGTCCACTTACTCGTAGCAAAAAGAGAAATAGTTATATACTCACGTTAGTGGATTGTTGCTCCATGTGGGCAGAGGCAATTGCTATGCCCGCCTGTGATTCTAAGCATGTTGCTGAGGCTCTGCTCACCATATTTACTCGGCTAGGGTTTCCGTCACAGATCCTGACAGATAATGGTTCCCAATTCCGAGGAAAACTCACCGAGGAAGTGTTTAGGATATTTCAGGCCCGACATATCCACACCTCTCCCTACCACCCCCAGGCAAATGGCCAGGTGGAGCGGTTTAACGGGACCCTTATTTCCATCCTTCGGAAACTTGCGCAGGAAAAACCAGAGAGCTGGGATCAATACTTACCCGCAGCACTATTTGCTTACCGCGAAGTACCCCACAATTCTACTGGGATGCCTCCTGCCACATTGCTGTTTGGTAGACCTATAAAAGGACCTTTAGAGGCACTGTTACGTACTTGGACAGATGATAAAGCTGATGAGACGGTCACCTCTGCATCCCAATACGTGAAGGAGTTGACCCAACGCCTTAAAACAGGATGGGAACTGGCAAAGGAAAATGTACGCCGTGCCCGTCGTAAACATGCGCGTTACTACAACCGCACTGCGAAGGATAGGGAGCTAGAAGTAGGAGAACAGGTATTATTACTCCTGCCCAGTAGCAATAATAAATTGCAAATCGGGTGGAGAGGTCCATATAAAATTGTTGAGAAAATGTCGCGCACCAATTACAAGATTGCCATAAAGGGGAAGCAGAAAATTTACCACATAAACCTGCTGAAGCGATATTATGAAAGACCAGGTGCAGAACCAGCACATTTCCTGACACTGGCTATTGCGACGGAAACTGAGGCAGAACCCCTGACCTCCTGTGAATACCCTCTTCGTCAGTGCGAAACTCATCAAGATGTTCAGATTAGTTCAACTTTAACGGAGGATCAGCAGGCACGGATTCAACAGTTGTTGAGAAAACACACTAGTACACTCACGGATAAACCTGGCATGACCAACCTGATAGAATTTGATATGAAGCTAACAGACCTCGCCCCGGTACGAGTTAAGAACTATCCTGTTCCTTATGCTAAAGCAAAGGCATTGAGTGAGGAAATCGAGTACCTGCTTAAGGAAAATATTATCTCAAAATCAGAGTCGCCTTATAGTGCGAGTGTAGTGTTGCTTAGAAAATCCACAGGAGAACATCGCCTCTGCATAGACTACCGAAGGCTCAACGCTGTAACGGAATTTCAAGCGGAGCCCTTACCGGATCAGAATCAGCTTTTCACCAAGCTGAGTAGAGCACGATACTTTTCGAAGATAGACCTTAGCAAAGGGTACTACCAGATCCCGGTAAAAGAGGAAATTCGACATATGTTAGCATTTAGTACTTCTGAAGGCCATTACGAGTTTAATGTATTGCCATTTGGGCTAAGCAACGCCCCAAGCGTCTTTACTCGTATGATGAGGAAGCTACTGGAACCCCTGAACCACCCTGGGATAAGTAATTTCATGGACGACATACTTATTGCCACGAACACCTTTGAGGAGCACCTGGACGCAGTTTCCCTACTCTTCGAAAGACTTAGAGAAACAGGACTCACCGCTCGCCCTACAAAATGTCAAATTGCCTGCGAGCAACTAGAATTCCTGGGACACACTATCTCGCATGGATGCATGTTCCCAGATGCGCGTAATATTGAGAAGTTACAGCGGGCCCCACGACCCCAGACTAAAAAGGATGTAAGGTCATTTGTGTCTCTATGTGGCTTCTACCAGAGATATATTAAAGATTTTAATACCCTGAGTGCGCCATTGACCGCATTAACCAAGAATGGGAACCCGGACAAAGTAACCTGGACAGCGGAGTGCGAAAATGCCTACACGCTGCTGAAGGAGAAACTCACAGCTAGGCCAATTCTGCGACTGCCTGACTTAACTCTGAACTTTACGCTGCGAACAGATGCTAGCAATATAGGGATAGGAGCCACTCTCCTGCAGCCTAGTGATAGACCTTCTGCAACTCTATTCCCCATCGCATATGCTAGTAGGAAATTGAACCCTGCTGAACAGAACTACTCTACCATCGAACGAGAATGTCTGTCGCTAATATGGGCTGTGCAGAAGTTTCAACCATATTTATACGGGAAAAAGTTCACGGTGCAGTGTGATCACCAACCGTTGATATTTCTTGCAGCGTCGAAGAACCTTAATGCCCGGCTTATGAGATGGTCACTCCTGTTGCAGCCATATTCCTTTCACATAGAATACATACCTGGGAAGAACAACGTAGGGGCAGATTTTTTGAGCAGACATCCGGACGCAACCGAGGAGATATGAGAAACTGGAAAAGAAGAGGAAGACAGGACAAGAGGAGTTGGACGGAACGTCAAACTTGAGGAGGGGCTTGTGTGACAACTTGCCCAATCTTCTCTTCATTTTTTTTTATTATTTACGTGACATCGTTTTTTTTCTCATCCTCAATGCATGATCGCAAAGTCCCGGGAATTGTCACTGGCGGAAATTCTCCTAGCATTCAGTATTTCTCCTCGCTATTTTTAGATACGACGTCATTGTTGACCAATGACCTCGGTAGCTAGGAACCTGTTTTAATTTAAGACTGCTTAAGCTGATAAAACCAGTTTATGCCACTTTAGGAAGACCCCACGTGACTTTTAACGCTATTGATTGGAGCGTTTATTTGACGCTAATGTCACATGATGCACGCTATGGATCACGTGTCCAAGCGGAAATGACCCGCTAAAAGGCGGCAACACACGAGCATTCTTCACTTGCCCGGAACCCTTGAGACAGCTAGGTCTAACCCAATTATCGGCGAATTCTCGCATTAAAAGCACTGAAGCCACGTGTCTAATTGCGGGTTAGCGTCCATCTTTGAGTAGGTAAGTGAAATCTCGCTAGAATATAATGTGATGAAATGTGTAGTACATTGCAAAATCGACGCAAGATTGGTATGTTTACTTTATTCATATTTTTGTTTTACGATCACATCCAGCCACATGTGATCGGGTATATTTTATGATCCCACGGGATATGTACATGTTCATAATAATGTATAACGGGAATATATATATATATAGCTATTAATTTCCATATTATTTGATTATTTTCGACCCGACGTTTAGACTAACGGAAATTAATAGTAACGATAATGTTGACCGACCGTGACATATATTCATTATAAATTATATGACGAGGCGACCAGACATGAAGTGTGTGATAATGTTGTCAGACAATTCTAAAAACACGGATGTCCAATTATTTGTTAAATTCATCATAATGACATGACGATTAGGCTAGAGGCACAGAACTAGAATACTGTTGCCGACATTTCTATGATAAATTTGGTGGGTTTAACTGACATTTATAATAATTCATCGGGTTAAGCTGACGATAAATCAGTCTAAAGAATTATAATACTGCCACTGGGGCAGAGAAATATAATAAAGGACAGACAGGAGAAACTTGAATTCAAGATTAGACTCTAGACATATGATGTTAGAGACTAAAATCTGAGGTGACGGGCAGAGGGACGGCTTAGGGAAAGACTGCTTTCTAAAGCTAGAAAATTAATGAAGCCGTCGTATTTGTCTTCAGTCTATGGTGGAGCCTTGCACGACAGTCCAATCTCAGCGCAGAATACGGAGTCGAGCACAGAGAAGGCAAATCCGAACCATTCAAGACCTACCGGGGCAACGTCAGGAGACCGGAGAACTAACCACACTTCACTATCAGCCAGGGGCTGAAAAGCTAAGTCCACGAAAAAGGAACCTCACTACATCAATGCCTAGTTTAGTCATCCATGATGAAAAACACTTGAATTGTGAGACACATAATACATACAGCAGACACTAATTCCATCGACAATACTATCATTCACCATCTATTCACTTTATTGCAATAAACCAATTGGGTGTATATACTGTACCCCACGCTTTGTTCCTTCCATTAGATGTTGAATATTGTCTATGTTTATCTTCCTTTATAAGGGAGGGGGGGCTCGTAAAATATAATATAATTTAAAGAATAATAATAATAGATAACTGAGAAGGGGACGACGGTAGCGAGAGACCAAATATCTCCTTACAATCTTTTCCAGACCTGTCGAGTTAGGAGAATTTACCCTCTTCGTCACCCTTCGGAAGTGGGAAAACCCAGCAGGGATTCCTTGAGCCAAATCTTCCACATCAGATCTATTATTTCCTCTAAATAATTCTCTTATCCTTTAAACGCTACGTGACAATCATCTACACTGTAGATATAGGCGTTTCCTGAGGCTTTTCTGCCATTCAAAACGTGATGAGTTGACGTCATGAGCTCCAGTTTCTCCAGCTTGGCTTGCATTTAAAAGGATCATCATAACTGGTCTCAGGCTAGGGGGTAGAAGCGTGTGGCATATTGCGCATACCCCGTCATCCAAGGGGCTCTCTAAGTATGCAGAGCTAAAATAGTGTGCTCTAGTTCTGGGCTCTCCCAACGGCATCGCGCCATAAACAGAGGCACTTTTCAGCTCCACCTGCCTATCCTGTGGTCCATAGTGAGATCCTGCATGCAGCCAACCAGATAAAAGCTAGTCACGTCTGGGGCTTAAGTGAATCCTCCAAGCTGAGAGTGCAATGCTGGGTTCTCAACATGTTTCACCATACGGGGAATCCCTGGAAGTGTTTGCATGATTACACGAGTCAATGAGCGTGTAATTCGCCTAACAGACAGAGGTTTACATCCAAATCTACATACTTTAGCATTGTGCATAGCTTGTGGTCATATAAGGATAACTCCAGATCTGTCTCCGTGCATGAGCAGGATAGTACAACAAGGGGTGACCGCAACTTGTGCTTAACCATGGCATTCTTTATGAACGGAGCCACCCCCACAAGCCTACTATAATGACGTCAGTATATAAAGAGAAATTATAGCTATGACCCGACAAATGACAATGTGTGAATCATCATCATCATTTTGCTTTACGCTCCTTACAGAGCATAGAGCCACCACTGCAGCTGGTCCCCTTGGATGACGCCTGCACCAATCATTGACATGCTCTTGCAAAGACAGTTTCGGTCAATATGTTTTACATGAAATTGCCAGCCCCATGCTCAACCTCATAATAGTCGCTTTATACAACATACCTGAGGGTGCAGTAGTCTTTTTTCTTTGGCTGTGTCTTCAGAGATCCCGAGAATTGCAAAGGACAAAGGTGCACGACATTATCATCTCCTTCCTACACTTTTGGACGTTAACCTGAATAAGTTTAAAGAAAGCTGTGGTCAGCCTGAGGTTGTTGGTATCTCCGTAGAGTTTGTCCAGAAACTGTACTGAATGATATGACCTGAGGTTCTGTAGCCGGACACTTAACGTCATCAACAGCGTTACTGTAACCCGGCAATGCGTGAACATAGCCTTGGTACTGTATCTGTGAGATAAACAGGACACCTGCAGATCCCGCGGTGCGAAAGGAACAGGCTGCAACTACTATAATAACAACGAGTGATTAACCTGTCAAAATATGACGGGGGGGAAATACTTGTGTTCTTGCGGCTGCTTGTCTGTAGTTATTTCATCCCTTTCCATTTCATCTTTACTGGATCTTTGTAGTCAAATTTATCATGATTTACAGTCAGTGCACCATGAAAAATTTAAACGCCAGCATGTTCTTTTAGTGGGTGTTTTCGCGATGCAATGCGCGTTTTGTTCCGGATTTCCCCGAACAACTGACGTGATTTCTTCACTGTTCGTTACATAACGTTTCCTTACACAATTGGTGATATGGGTAATATAGCAAAGGGCTCCAGACGGTCGAGTCGCAGGATGGCCCCGACAAATGATCTACGCCACATATATCCAATGCATGCCTTTAAATTAATACTTAAAGTTCACGTGAGAATGAATGGATACAGTATAAAAGATGAGCGAGAGCAAAGGCAGAATTTTAGACGTCCTGCGTGCTCCAACTCTTAATCCTTTGAAAAAAAAAAAAAGTTGGTTCGCTCATTCACTATCTCTGAATATTACAGGTGGTGGCGGCCTACGTCATAGCAATGACCACGACACTCAAAACACTGGAGCGATTAATATGTAATAAAGATATACAAAGTCCCAGGGGAGGGGCGATCGCCCCGTCGCTACCTCTTTGGATCCGCCAATGCATACAGTGCTACGTGCGGGAGACGAAGACCGTGTAACATAAGATACGAATAAGAAGAAGACCACATACAGTAACATGCCAGGAAGACTGAAACCAAAGATGGAAGCATCATTATACATTAGAGCGTGCTGACAATGGAGACCACATACATTTTGAAGGAAGTATACACATACAGTATTATGTTTGGAAGACGGAGACCGTGAATACAAGACGCGAGGAAGATGGAAAACACATACAATATCATTTAACGAGCTTCATAAAGAGTTATTACATTGGATATTTGTACACTGTCACACCAGCGGATCCTTCAAACGAAAATATGTATGTGGCAAGTACTCGTTTAAAAAGGAAAACAGTATACACCATAAAATGACAGAGGTAATGGGTTCACCGAGGAATCGAACTAGGGACCGTCGCCTCGCTGTGGGAGTGAATCGTGAAAGGACATGGATTCTGCTCAGCACTCCATGTAAGTGCCTTGCTTGCAGTGTCTAAAAGTGACTGTTCAGTATTAGTGATATAACATGCCGGGGTTGGAAGTACTGTAATAAATGGAACACAAGGATGTAACTCTTCAGGCACAGATCAGACTTGGCTGATTTGCAAAAAGATGTTGAAAGACCATGTTGAAATCGGGTACTGCCAGCAGGAAACCTAGGATAATGCCATAATTGGTACCAAGAAGGACCAGACTATAACCAAACAAATTATCTCCCACCCCTTTGTCACCCTCACATAGTCTTTCTGTTTTTGTTGTGTGTTTTTTCCTGTCTACAACTGTTGCTGATGAAGGGCTATCCTAAAAAAAAAAACACGTAAATCTAGTGTATCGTTCATTTATAATACTGACTGCTATATAGTTTGTTGTTTTTTTGTTTTTTTTGCACTGACCCCCGGAAGTTGTCAAGAGAACAGTATTGTTGTTTTCGCTTCACAATTCAAGATTTCTTGCCATGTCTAGGCTTAATCGACCATCCATACTAATTATTGTAATCAATGAATTTCGTTTGAACCCATACTGACTTCTGGATCTGAAGAGTGAAAGGTTGTTTACGAGTGCGTAACTGTAGTGGTTTTGATGGTATTGTATGATGGTGATATTACTAAGTGTGATGTATGAGGTCAGCTGTGAAGGCTCCTGAGATAAAATGTAGCTGTGAATTTTCAGAAGGCCTTTCTTGCTACCACCACGACCTCACACCTATCTTTTTTTTTTAAATGAATGTGGCTACGTTAAAATCTAGGGTACTGAATGTAATGTGTTGTATTGACATATACAAACACACACACACACAGAGATATTAAATAATATAATATTATCAATAAAATTTAGAACACAATGAACTAAATTCAGCTGGTGAAATTTTAGAAAGTAAATCTTTTTTAAATTTATTTGTTCTGAACCAAGGTTTTATTTTGGCCAGAACATATGAAAGATTTTGGAACTTATGAGTGAATGGCATGAATAAATGGCATGATAAATAAAAGGTGTGTACGTATACAATTTTCACGATTAGTTAATATTTCTACAGTTCATAATTTTATTTTCCCTGGGAGAACGATGAATAGATGTGCTGTTGGGGTGGCTTCATCCCTCCCTGTCTATGCCTACCAAACATTGTCCATTTATGATGGAAGGAAATGGGATGTTTTAGTAGTAATTCACTTTGGGTGCTATGTCTATGAAGTTGGTGTAAATCCAGCAGACCAGCCTGCTTACGTAACTTTGAAAGAGTAGTTCTGGTGCTGGAATCTGGTGACCCCACCTCTCCGTGCTTGGGGGCAATATATCGGGTGGCCCCACCTCTCCGTGCTTGGGGGCAATACAAGGCTGTTCTGCCGAGATGCGACACTGCACGGGTCCTCACTGTCAATTATTTACCCAGCATTTGACACCACCTTTTGGTGTCAACATAAAAAACTCACAGCTCTGAAATAAAGTATTGGTTTAGGTTCAGAACCTTACCTAAGGAGCCACTTCTACACGTAACAATTTACAATAACACCACTTAGACAGGGTCAGATCTCTCTGACCATACAACACATCTTACCAAGTTGGTTTCACATAGGATAAGTTCTCCCAGACTACATATTCCGAAATATGTTTATTAGCTTCCTGCCATAGAATAGGATAGGTGATATGTTCCACTGATCTCAACACTTGATCTGTCCTTCCTAATCCTTGCTGGAGTTTATATATATTGTTTGTCCCTAGACCCTGAACTAGGGCGGGGGGTCTAGAGCAAATCCTTACTTGTTGTAAGGCTAGATTTCGATATGGCAGTATCAAATCACTCGAAACATTAAACAATATTTAAAATATACAAAGAAATAATTTCAATCTTACCAGATTATGAATAAAGAACACAGAAATGCTAGCAAAACTCAGCTGAGCTGCTGGCTATAGTATGGCGTCCCTGAACTTATTTCAATTTACTTCATTGGAAATCACCACACTTAAAATTTACTGTGTCTATCACTGGACAACTATTGAGGAATGGCAAAAAAGCGCGTCTGAGCGCTGATAATATGATTGTCTGTGGCCAATCAATGCCTTGTGTTTTTTTTTCAAATTCAAATTTCCTACACTAAAGTCATTTCAGTCATGCTTCAGTCAAGTATGGATTTTTATCTGTTAGTCCGTCCGTCTCTACTTGCGTTTTCACAAAAAAACGTACTTGGTTTTTGAACCAACCTATCCGTCCCCTCTACAAATTTTGTCTTTAAAGTTATTTTTAGCCACAGCTCCCACCAATGTCCCTCTCTTTCATTCTAACTAGATTTGGACACTTGAGTCTCAAGGTCGCGGTTTTTGTGCAAATTAGTGACATGTTTGATTCAATGCAGTCTTTCGCTGATGTGAACAACACAGTCTTTTGTCAATGTCTTCATTATTATCTATCCGTCTGTATAAATAAAAGCATATTATTTCACTGCTCAAAATGGGCCATCCGGCCAGCTAATTTTTATATTCCTAACATCATTATTAAGAAAAAGTTACTTTTCAAGGTTAGTTGTTTTTTTTTCGAAATATTTTCTAGAATCTTCTGTGAAACGTTTGCCGCTGCATTCAAATAAAGGACAAAATATCGCAAAAACGTCCAAAAAAATGACTGTTGCGTATAATACTATGGTCCCTTTTGTCGATTTCGTTACCTTGTGTCAACTTGGGGACGTGACTTTTCCTCCGTTCCCCCCCAATTGCATCTTTTTAGCCTTGCTAGTTTCACGCAATTTTTCAGTCATATTTTTTTTCCTTTTTGATCCGCCGTTCTCATCCCGTTCAAATGGTAACCGTTCTAGCAATTTAATTTCCATGGCGGGTGATGACCCGCGGCGTGGGCGATCATGCCTTCTAGTAACTTACGCATTCTTTTTATCCCTACATTTTATCCTTTGGAGATATTTTTACGTTGTATCACTGTTAATTTTATGACACATCTCCCCACTTGAAAACATGCCTACGGCAAGTTCTAAAACCAGTGATACACATAGATAAAATCTCTCCTCACGCCTGCCATTACTCTAATTTTGATCACAGGGGTGCCGACTGAGGAAATCTGCACCGACATTCAATTTGCCTGGGATATATTGGATACTAAACTGATAAGGTTGAAGCAATAAAGACCACCTCAGCAATCTTGCGTTTTCATGCTTAGCCTGAGATAAGAATACGAGAGGCTGATGATCCGTCTCGACCACAAAAGTCCTACCATACAGATAGATTTGAAACTTCTTTATTGCCCAGATTAACGCTAAACATTCTTTTTCGCTTGTGGAGTATCCTTGTTCCGCCTTATTCAATTTGCGGCTTGCATAAGCGACTGGTTTCAGTTCCCCATCAGGTGAAGATGATCTTTGCAACAAAGCCCCTCCGAGTCCTACATTACTTGCATCGGTTCTTAAGACAAAGTCCTGTGTCAAATCAGGCAGTTTGAGAATAGGCTTGCTAGTGAGTTTTTCCTTTAACTCTTGGAACGCTAGTTCACATTGTGCAGTCCAAATAATTTTATCTGGAAGTCCCTTGCGAGTCAGATCAGTCAGAGGAGCACAAATAGCGTTAAAATTTTTGATGTATTTCTGATAAAATCCGCATAACGACACGAATGATCGCACGTCCTTTTTTGTTTGTGGCCTAGGTGCTCTCTGCAGTTTTTCCAAATTCTTAGGATCAGGGGTCATATTACCCTGATATACAGTGTGCCCCAAGAATTCCAACTCTTTGCATCCAATACAACATTTTGTTGGCCTAGCAGTTAAGTTCGCCTCCCGAAGCCTATTAAACAACATTTTTAGAGCGTCAATGTGTTCTTCAAATGTCTCTGTGGCGACGAGAATATCATCCATGAAATTCGTGATACATGGGTTATTCAGGGGATCCAACAATTTGCGCATCATCCTTGAAAACACACTCGGAGCATTTTTCAGTCCGAATGGTAGCATGTTGAATTCATAATGTCCTTCTGATGTGCTAAATGCTAAATAAGGTCTCACTTCAGGCTTCACTGGAATCTGGTAATAGCCTTTACTAAGATCCACCTTTGAAAAGTATTTTGCCTTGTTTAATCTGGCAAATAACTGTTTTGTGTCTGGTAATGGATCCACTTGTCCTTCTGTGACAGCATTCAGTTTCCTATAATCTATGCACAGTCGGTGTTCCCCAGACGGTTTTCTCAACAAGACGACACTGGAACTAAAGGGTGATTCACTGTGTGAAATGATCCCCTCCTTCAATAAATAATCTATTTCTTCCTTCAATGCCTTCTCCTTCGCGAACGGAATAGAATAGGCTCTCATACAGATTGGGTTTGAGTCTACCAGTTTCATGTCATACTGTAGCAAATTTGTATGGCCTGGTTTATCTGTTAATACATCTGTATGTTCCTCCAGAACCTGTTGAACTCTCTCCCTCTGGTTTTTAGTCAGGTGCTTACTGACTTTTACCTGTGCTGCTGTTTCACAAGGATGTAATGGGTATTCATGTGAGGTGAGTGGTTCCTTTTGCATCTGAGTTGCAATAGCCAAGGTCAATAAGGGGGTGCTTTCCTGGAGTGGTCTGTCCAGATACTTCTTTAATAAGTTTACATGATAAACTTTCTCCTTCCCCTTTTTGTCAATTTTATAGTTTGTTCTAGACACCTTCTCTAGAACCGTATATGGACCTTGCCAACCAATTTGTAATTTATTCTGGCTGCCGGGTAGTAGAAGAAGCACCTTCTCTCCCACAGCTAGTTCTCGGTCCTTTGCCTTCCTATTAAAATATGCTGCATGTTTCTTCCTGGCTTGTTTCAAATTATCATTTGCCAGTTTCCATCCAGCTTTCAGACGAGTGGTCAGTTCGTTCACGTATTGATAAGATGAGGTAACAGTCTCTTCCGCCTTCTCATCCGTCCAGGTCCTTAATAAAGCTACATCTGGATTTTTAATTTATCATACGTATTTTTCCTGGAACCCGTCTGGTCCCGTCCATTAGAAGCGCCATAGTGAGGACTTTTCTTCCTAGAATCATCACTCACAAATCGACCACTACCAATTTTTTTCTTGGGTTTATCTCCCCACTTTAGATTGCTTATGAGAGATCTTCGCTCTCTTTTCTGTTCTTCCAGTTTATATAAGTCTGACCGAGGGATTGTCATCTTATCCTGGGTAAAATTTCTTCTTTGTACTCTTCGCATAGTGGCCATGTTAATCCATTCAAGTGAAGACTGGGTGTGAAAAGGGGGCTCCCATTGCACTTTGTCTCCTTGAGTATTATTAGTTTTCCTTCCAGGCCTAATTTTGCCCCGTGGCGTTTCTAGGTCCTGCACATATTTTCCCTTTGTGGGTGTTCCCTCATGAAATATGCCACATGCTTCTACAAAGTTTTCAATATCGACATTTACGTCGGGCCAATAGTATTTGCGAGCAACTTTTTGGCAGATGGTACCGACTTTTTCATGGTCCCCATCTTTTCCAACATGTAAGCTCCTTATTAAATTTGCCCTATATATCTTGGGAAGAACCAACTGTCCGTGACCAGTGGATCTAGCTCCTGTCTTCCTGTATAATAGTTTGTTCTTCATAAAGTATTCCCCCTTGCTCGGAGGTGTGTGGCATTTGGGCAATTTTTTAAAACATGGCTTGAGTGTCCTATCCTCAGCCTGCGCCTTCATCTCCTCTGGATGAGCATTTATAGGTTCACCTTCTTCCTCCTTCTTCTGTGACCTGGTCTGCACTGTCGCCATGATCACAGGCCTCTCGGGATTCCCCAAGAAGACGTATCTACACCCCAATATCAGAGGGTAGATTGGTTCATCTATCACTGCTGCTCTGATTTCTCCTTCCACATAGCGAGTTTTCACCGTTATCCTTGCGATGGGAAGTGTCATGAGTGGTATGTCCTTAGTCGCCCCTTGTATTTCCACTGTTTCTGTGGTATACTGACTTGGGTCCACTAGGCTAGACTTCACAACTGAATCATAATCCAAACCTGTATCATAAAGGCACCTTATGGTGACCCCATTACAAATAACATCCTCACAAACTGGGGGGTGATAAGGTTCCTGTTGTCCATTAGGATTAACCTTTAATCTGTGAGTCCCCGACTTCATTGCAGCAATGTTTGAAGGTTTCCTTCTACAAAATTCGGTGTTATGGTTATCTTTCTTGCACCATTTACACCATCTTTTTCCTTGGTTAAACGGTTTCCTTTCATTATTTTTTTGGTCATTGAACTGTGAGTTTCTGTCGCGATAGTCATTTCTTGGCCGCTCAAAGTTTGTCCTACCTCTATTACCCTGTTCTCTATTGTCAAATTTATTAAATGGCTGTGGAGCTTTAAAATTATCTATGTGCTTCTTTTTAGCACCACTTACCTCTGCCTGGGCTGCCTGATACCTCTCAGCGACATTTAAAACCTCCCCCAACTTCTCTGCACCTTGTTCCATGAGAAATTTTCTCATGTCTGGAGCCATGGACTCTCTCAATTGTTCGATCATGATCATTTCTTTAAGATCTTGGGTCTTCCCCAGAGCAGTCCATTTCTCCAAATAGGTTTCCAGTCTAGCAGAGAATTGGTGGTATGTCTCCCCAGACAACAGTTTGGCATTTCTAAATTTCTTACGATAAAATTCACCATTCTTCTCGTACCTTAATAACAGAGCCTGCTTTAACATGTCATAATTGTCTTGGTCTTCCCTGTTCATTTTAGCAAAGACTTCATAAGAAGTACCTCTCAGTCCTTGTGATAACTTTAAACTCCACCTCTCTCTCTCTAACCCATATGTAGTAGCTAATAACTCAAAACGTCCTAGGTACCCCTCTATGTCATCGTCTTTCTCAACAAAATGGTCTAAATGAAACCCCATAGCTGAGGTTGAGGCTCCCAGACTAGGCGTAGCATCTGAGGCAAAAGGGCTGGCACCATTTTCAGGCGCCTGGCCTTGTAACTCCAGCTCCCTTAGTCGTAATTCATGCTCCCTTGCAACCTTTTTATCTTCTGCCTCCCTTTCGGCCTTTTTATCTTCTGCCTCCCTTTCGGCAGTCAATCTTTTTTTCTTCTGCCTCCCTTTCGGCAGTCAATCTTTTTCTTCTGCCTCCCTTTGCTGTCGTTTGTCTTCTGCCTCAATCTGCAGCCTCTTAATTTCTCTATCAGCCTCTAACCTCTTCTCTTCAGCCAACCTTTCAGACTCTAATTTTCTTTCAGCCTCTTTTTCTAATCTTCTTTCTTCCCGTTCAATATACTTATCACATTCAGCCGTTACGTATTGAATTAAAATCTGACCATCCATTCCCATCTCCTTTGCCGTCAGCACAGCAGCTGATCTAAATTTTGCCAGCTCCGCCATACTTTTTAAACAAATCTAGCAATAAGCAAAGTAAAATTTCCAACCACTAAAGTACTTTATATTACTCTAGACTAAAATAATTCTAATTAATTAATTAACTAACACTGGCTGTGAAGATTCACCAACTTCTAATTGCCCTTTAATTTAAAGGGACACTTTTAATTTTAAGGGAATTTTACAATTTTGTTCCCCTAATTTTATTTCTCCCACCAGGAGATCCTTATATTACTGTTTATGCTAATTATCCCTGGACAAGACCCCAATATATGTAGTGGTTTTGATGGTATTGTATGATGGTGATATTACTAAGTGTGATGTATGAGGTCAGCTGTGAAGGCTCCTGAGATAAAATGTAGCTGTGAATTTTCAGAAGGCCTTTCTTGCTACCACTACGACCTCACACTTATCTTTTTTTTTTATGAATGTGGCTACGTTAAAATCTAGGGTACTGAATGTAATGTGTTGTATTGACATATACAAACACACACACACAGATATTAAATAATATAATATTATCAATAAAATTTAGAACACAATGAACTAAATTCAGCTGGTGAAATTTTAGAAAGTAAATCTTTTTTAAATTTATTTGTTCTGAACCAAGGTTTTATTTTGGCCAGAACATATGAAAGATTTTGGAACTTATGAGTGAATGGCATGAATAAATGGCATGATAAATAAAAGGTGTGTACGTATACAATTTTCACGATTAGTTAATATTTCTACAGTTCATAATTTTATTTTCCCTGTGAGAACGATGAATAGATGTGCTGTTGGGGTGGCTTCATCCCTCCCTGTCTATGCCTACCAAACATTGTCCATTTAAGATGGAAGGAAATGGGATGTTTTAGTAGTAATTCACTTTGGGTGCTATGTCTATGAAGTTGGTGTAAATCCAGCAGACCAGCCTGCTTACGTAACTTTGAAAGAGTAGTTCTGGTGCTGGAATCTGGTGACCCCACCTCTCCGTGCTTGGGGGCAATATATCGGGTGGCCCCACCTCTCCGTGCTTGGGGGCAATACAAGGCTGTTCTGCCGAGATGCGACACTGCACGGGTCCTCACTGTCAATTATTTACCCAGCATTTGACACCACCTTTTGGTGTCAACATAAAAAACTCACAGCTCTAAAATAAAGTATTGGTTTAGGTTCAGAACCTTACCTAAGGAGCCACTTCTACACGTAACAATTTACAATAACACCACTTAGACAGGGTCAGATCTCTCTGACCATACAACACATCTTACCAAGTTGGTTTCACATAGGATAAGTTCTCCCAGACTACATATTCCGAAATATGTTTATTAGCTTCCTGCCATAGAATAGGATAGGTGATATGTTCCACTGATCTCAACACTTCATCTGTCCTTCCTAATCCTTGCTGGAGTTTATATATATTGTTTGTCCCTAGACCCTGAACTAGGGCGGGGGGTCTAGAGCAAATCCTTACTTGTTGTAAGGCTAGATTTCGATATGGCAGTATCAAATCACTCGAAACATTACACAATATTTAAAATATACAAAGAAATAATTTCAATTTTACCAGATTATGAATAAAGAACACAGAAATGCTAGCAAAACTCAGCTGAGCTGCTGGCTATAGTATGGCGTCCCTGAACTTATTTCAATTTACTTCATTGGAAATCACCACCGACAATGTGGAAACCATAGAGGCATATCCCTTCTCAGTGTCCCTGGTAAAATCTACTCTAGAATCCTAGAGCAGAGACTCCGACGCCTAGCTGAGCCACAATTGGATGAGGTCCAGTGCGGATTCCGAGCAAACCGAAGTACTCAAGACCTAATCTTCACACTCAGACAGTTGAGTGAAAAGGCCCTTGAGTATAAGAGTGAGATCCATCTTTGTTTCATAGATCTGGAAAAGGCGTTTGACAGGGTCCCCTGGAGCAAACTTTGGGACTGTTTGGCAAGGAAGAATATTCCAGCACCTCTGATTCATGCTATACAGAGCTTCTACAAGTCTTGCAGAAATTATGTAAGGACAGCAAACCATAAGTCAGAAGAGTTCAGGACCACCACTGGTGTAAGACAAGGTGATATCCTGTCACCTTATCTTTTCATACTCCTCATGGACGATGTCATCAAGGCATGTAAGGAGAGAACAAGAAAGTATTCAGTGGGGTACTGGAAGATGAGACAGGTCTATATTTCGGAGCTGGCATTTGCTGATGATGTTGCCCTGATTGCTAAATCAGAGGCACATCTCCAATCCAACTTGCAAGTCTGGAAGGAAGAGCTGGAGAAGAGAGGGATGGTCATAAGCAGCTCTAAAAAAAAATCCATGGTGATATCACGAGAAGAAAGAAAACATCAGATTAAGTTGGGAGAACAGGTCCTGGAGCAGGTCGACCACTTTAAATATCTCGGAGCTATTATAGACCGAAAGGGAGGTATCAAAGAAGAGTTGGCCACTCGAAAAGCAGCGGCTGGGAGACTTTTTCAGGCCATAAATCGTGGATTCCTCAGCAAGAAAGAGGTTGGTAAGAAAACGAAGATGGCTGTATACCGCTCCACCTATGTCCAGTTTTGACATATGGATGCGAGTCGTGGGCAATGACTACAACCCACAAAAGCCAGATCCAAACCTCAGAAATGAGGTATCTGAGGAAAGTGGTTGAAGTAACAAGAAGAGACATGGTCCGCAACCAGACGATACGTCAAGGCCTGAAATCCCATCCGCTGCAGACCCAAATAGAACAGTCCCAACTAAGATGGTTTGGCCATGTCTGCAGAATGGGAGAAGATCGGCTACCACGACAAGCATGGGAAACAAAGAGCCAGGGATCCAGACCTCCAGGACGACCCAGAGTTCGCTGGGAGGACAACATTAGACAATCTTTGAAGGACCGAGGACTAGAATGGAACCAGGCCAGGAAGAAGACAGCTGATAGAATGGTCTGGCGCTCTCTCTTCCAAACCTCTACACCTCACGGTAGAAGGGGAACGACTAAGTAAGTAAGTAAGGAAATCACCACACTTAAAATTTACTGTGTCTATCACTGGACAACTATTGAGGAATGGCAAAAAAGCGCGTCTGAGCGCTGATAATATGATTGTCTGTGGCCAATCAATGCCTTGTGTTTTTTCAAATTCAAATTTCCTACACTAAAGTCATTTCAGTCATGCTTCAGTCAAGTATGGATTTTTATCTGTTAGTCCGTCCGTCTCTACTTGCGTTTTCACAAAAAACGTACTTGGTTTTTGAACCAACCTATCCGTCCCCTCTACAAATTTTGTCTTTAAAGTTATTTTTAGCCACAGCTCCCACCAATGTCCCTCTCTTTCATTCTAACTAGATTTGGACACTTGAGTCTCAAGGTCGCGGTTTTTGTGCAAATTAGTGACATGTTTGATTCAATGCAGTCTTTCGCTGATGTGAACAACACAGTCTTTTGTCAATGTCTTCATTATTATCTATCCGTCTGTATAAATAAAAGCATATTATTTCACTGCTCAAAATGGGCCATCCGGCCAGCTAATTTTTATATTCCTAACATCATTATTAAGAAAAAGTTACTTTTCAAGGTTAGTTGTTTTTTTTCGAAATATTTTCTAGAATCTTCTGTGAAACGTTTGCCGCTGCATTCAAATAAAGGACAAAATATCGCAAAAACGTCCAAAAAATGACTGTTGCGTATAATACTATGGTCCCTTTTGTCGATTTCGTTACCTTGTGTCAACTTGGGGACGTGACTTTTCCTCCGTTCTCCCCCCCCCCCCCCCCCCCCCCCCCCCGCCCACAATTGCATCTTTTTAGCCTTGCTAGTTTCACGCAATTTTTCAGTCATATTTTTTCCTTTTTGATCCGCCGTTCTCATCCCGTTCAAATGGTAACCGTTCTAGCAATTTAATTTCCATGGCGGGTGATGACCCGCGGCGTGGGCGATCATGCCTTCTAGTAACTTACGCATTCTTTTTATCCCTACATTTTATCCTTTGGAGATATTTTTACGTTGTATCACTGTTAATTTTATGACAGTAACACATTTCCGAGCAGACAGTAAAGGCACGGATTAAAATGTAAAAAAAGCGGAGATGCGTTGCTGAAACTATTTCTCTAAGCCAGAAGTCTGTATTGCCCAAAGTATTTGGGTCGGTGGTACCAATTGGTAGTACTAGTCTGTGGAGCAAGTGTCAAAGCTAGACACCACCATCAGACGGGTCTTGAAGACGCTGAACCATCTTCGTAATTACCCAACGATACTACGAGGGACGTGTTGCAGCCACCAGACTTGACCAGTGACGAGAACAACCAGTCTATAACCTGCCAGGAACCAAAATCGGTTGGAGCAGAAGTCTACACCTTACTGGCAGCTAAAAACCCACTTAAAGCTGCCAATTGAACTCGTTAAGCTAATTCCCTAACCAGATCGTCACCTGTGATGAACCTTTCAGGGTGAAATTTTCTATCTCAACACCATTATTTATTTTACACTGTTAACTATAATTGATTATGAAATGTGTTATCTGTATATATACACATTTATAGCTGATTTAACCATTTTTGAGTGAACTGCATACATATGTCTCAGTCATTTTAAATACACATAAACAGAGCTACTGAAGTAATATGTTACTGATTTAAATCAGTTGGGGGATCATCAAACGAGCAAAATTCTTTTCTCCTCATAGAAGCTCTGGGAGGTCTGGGAAGGTAAAAAGTTTATTACAGCCTTGATAATATTAGCTGTGGTACTTGATTTCTTTAATTCCTATGAGGTTCCCTAGAATTGAAGCACCATTCTTCAATTCAAATCTCTGACAAGAGTAATCCTGAGCGAAAGGTAGGTACCTTTGAAGACCCTCAGTAGATACTCTGAATTTTGGTCACTGTTGGAACATCACTGCAGAGCAAGGGGAGGAAATCCCGTGACACCATCATCTGCGCTGGATAGTGTATATGATTTTACCTCTGGCGGTTACAGCTGTCACGAACTCGACAAGCAAGTACACCAGATACCCTTTTCCCTCGTGGCGGGGAATTAACAAAACACACACACACAGACGTGCACTTTTACCAGATTAATCGTTGAGTGTGATTCTAAAGATATTAGATCAACAGCCGATGGGCGTATGTGTCTAGGATGAACGGGGCGTTGTTTCGTTGAAACGTAAAACTTATCTACTTTTCGTTATAATCCTGAAACATGCCGATAAATTGTACATAACATTGACAGCGCAAATATTTGGAAGAAAACATTCAGCGGGACAGGTGTTATTTGCCCTTCGGGGCTTGTTAAATGATTTAATTTGTATACCTTTTAATTCTGAAAATTTGAAACTCAATAATGTTTCTCAATGGAAAATAAGAAGTCAAAGTAGCTGAAATAATAATGATGAGACAGGAAGAACAGTAAACAAAGTGAGAGACTAAATCAGAAGATGTGAGAAAAACAATATTTTGCTTACGCAGCCGCCTAGAAGACAAAGCTGTTGGGGACATGCTATTACAGTGGAAGAGTATGTACCAACTTTTTTTACATGATGAGGGTACTAAACTCACGCATAACCCTTTTCTGCCACCTTTCAAGACAGTTTTATTAGGCAGCAGTAGGCCTGTTCAATGTTCTCAAATGTCGAACCCGGGACCTACCTGACTAACTACTACTGCCAAAATCAAGAAACTATAGCACCATTAGAATCGTCTGCTTCATTTGATTGACTTAGTGTTAGTGACCTTACATGATTTCTACTGTGACACGGAATGAGAAGTAAAGAACAAAAGAACATCACTATTTCATCAGGGTCCATAAATAGGTATTGCTGCCTTTTTACATTTCTAAATTTTTCCCTAGAAAAGCATCAGTTCCATGGTAAATGTCCACTGTATTTATCAAACCAAATACATCAATTGAAAATGAAACTGAAAGTTTAAAAAAAGAAGGTCGAACTCAGAAAACCTCTCACAAACGGCAGTCCTTGTTCTTGAATCTCTAGTGTAAGAGAGGTGGAGACAGACTGACAAATACACGGAGAAGAAAATTGGAGAAAGAAATGAAAGAAATAAACAAGACATACAACGACACTGAGAGGATGGCACAGGACGGAAGGTCTTGGAAGCTACTGGTAAAAGGCCTATGCTCCACATCAAGATGAAGAGTAATGACATGAGATAGAGATAAAAAGGACCATGAAAAAGGGCAAACAGGAGGAATAAGAGTACAGAGATAATAAACATGATTATAAGAGAGTCATTGAAAATAATGAAGCTAAATGTGAAATCGAGCAAGGACTAAGTGAGGAAACGGGTACATCAAAGGCAGAACGATAAGATAGTTGGCGCTATGTGATTACTCCTTCAAGAGATATGATGACTTCCTACACGAGGATGTCCTTGTGCAACATAAAATCCTCCAATTGCACGTAGCCTGAGTTCCAATTTAAAAGCCGGCATGTTTTGGTCTGGAATGAAAACTTCAGGCCAGACGAACAGGCCAATTGCAATGTTTAGCAAACAGAAGATCACACTACGGCCATCCGTTACCTGAGCTTCTGTGCTTTACAAAAGTACAAACGTAATGGCCTTGGACATGCCATACTGGGTCTGGTCCAGAGGGAGCCTAAATGTAGGTTAGGTATTTGAAACGACAATAGCTACAGGGTATGACCTTAACAGTTCCAGGCTCAAGAACGTCTTCTGTGTGCAATAAACTGGTCAAAAGACAACATACTTAATGAAAACAATATGTCAGACAAGATATAAATAGGCTCATCTCTGACCCGTTCAAATGAAGTCAAATTTTAAATTAGTCATGTAAGACTGGGCGTAAGATTTTTTTCTGGATCAACTTTGTATGCACTTAGTACCAGCGTCAACGAATGATTTTTTTTTTCAATGTCATCTACCAAATTATTTTTTTTTAAGGTGCGCAAAGCTGAAGATAGAAGTGATAATGATGAGGAAGACGTGGAGAGAACTTAGATAGTACTTGACAGGAAGACCTGGTATGTGTTTGTTGACGGCCTATGCTCCGTGTGGAACTAAAGGGTATTGGTTGATTGAACACGTTAACAAAACGCTACTATCTCGCCGCCATTGAAGTATGTTACAGCCAAGCAGTGACACTGAAAATGTTCCTGATGTAGGCACTATTATTAGTGGCCGCACAGTTTACCGCAATGACATACACAACTACTTTAAAGACATATAAATAATAGTATACCAACAAAGTCAGCTATAGGTGGGGACCAGTTCCTTTCCTCGCTGCATTTTTCCCTCCCTAACTCAAGAGCAGTCAGGTACCCATTTACAGCTGTTTAGACAGTAGCGTATCGATACTGTGAATATCGACGCGAAAGACCATTGCTCTAAGAGTCTAACCACTCTGTCAATCGGACACAGTTAACAAATGAAGATTAACAACGTCATCTTCAAGGATGCACAATGAAGACATGAAATATAGAGATAACCTTTCGTTCCAGGTGGATCCGCCCTGGGTGTTGTGTATTCTAAAGTTGCTCTTATCCCTGGACAACAAGGCACAGTATTAAGACATGCTATAGGGGCAGATACTTTAACAGAGAAGCTATTGGAAACTCGCGCCAGAAGCTACTATGTGTTGTTCTATTTATTGCCTCGTTCAATAGACAGGGCAAAGGAAATAACAAAATTGGTTAAGTGACAGCGACAGAGAGAAACATTCCTTCACAATGCAGGCGGGCAGGCACATACTTTGGTTTTCTGTCGTCTCGGACGGAAAGCGCGTGGAACAGAAGACGTGCCTGTACCGTGTATTAATATTCCAAAACCAGCAACGCTTACGCTGATCCTTTCCCGAGTATGCTCCGTGAACAGACGTAAGAAACAGACATTAAAAACAGGGGAGACGAGCAAACGGTTTCCCCGTGCGCTGAACCTGTTGCGCATAGAAAGGACAGAAAGGTTAAGCCAGACGTAAAGTACACCAGACTATTTGGTAAATAACCTTGGAAGGGAAGACGGATGCTGTTTCCCGCGCCCTGTTTCCTTGTTCTGTTGGTAAATCCGTGCCAGAGTGCTCTCCTTTTACAGACTTTTAGCACTGCATGTAAACAAACACGTTCGTGCTACAGTCCAGGGTTCAGATCCTAAATGGTAAATATAGGCCAGTGTCAATGAAACCTGAACACTGTTTTCTGTTGTTGTTTGTATTGTGTGTGTGCGTGTGTGTAATTATTTATCTTTGGCTTCTTGACTACTCACTACATCAAGAGTTATGCCGACTAGCGTTGAAGATCATGCCTCATCATTTCATACGGTCTCTGGTGTCCTGAATCCGCTGTATTATTAACTTCTTCCTATTGTCGTGGAGCCAGTTTATCGAGGCTTTGCTTCTCTTCCCATCTTCCTGCTATTCTTTTTTTAAATCTACCAGCGTGCTGCCAGGTTCCCTAATTTTTTCTCTGTGTTTAAATTATCTTTTTCTGCGCCTTCATTTTGATTAACTGGAGGATTTGTTTCTGTTTCTTGCCCCTTTCACAATCAACCAATCATACTACTAGATGTGACGCTTTCGTGTTGCGGATTACAAGAGTGTCCTTGAAGGTTAACACCACAGTCTAATTACATTTCAAAGCGTGATTAGTGTTTAGCTCTCTTTAAGCGCCTAAAGTGGTGTCTGATGTGACCTCATCCAACAAGCTGCTATTAGTGCACTCGTTAAGTCTTGTTTAAAAAGCCTGTTATTGGTGCACCAACAAAAGTATAACCACCAAGATTAAACAAACCTGTAAGTGGGACAACTCAATTATGGCATAATTAACCCGGCCCTCTACTCCACCTGCTGGGTTTTTGAGGGCAAGGTGCGCTGCCGGATAAGTCAAACCAGGTCAATATTTGCTGACCTAGTTTACCTAGCCGTGTCGTAATTTAGGAACGCGATATTTTTTCACGTGTTAGTAAGTATGGCAAAGTTATGTAAAAGAAAGCGGGCGTGTAGACTTTCACAGCAAACTAGTATTGTACGCCAAGTTTAAGTTTGGGAAACAAATTGGCATCTAATGTCTGATCATAAGATATTCTGAACTACATAGGCTTAACTGTTTCGATCAATCAATCAATCACATTAGCTCCCCAAGGAGCACAAACCTTCAACAAACAAATGCCACGTCCTCCTGTCATGTCATGTGCTGTTGAGAGCACATAGTGGGGTGACACAATTTTGGAAAAGTTAGCTTTTGCAGGATTGTTACGCAACATGTTCAACCTCATCAAATTTTATTATTTAAACTCGTTAACTATGACGAAAACTCAGCCTAGGCCGGTCCCAAGCCCGGCTGAAAAAGGAGGAGGGCGGCCTGCACAGAGGCCGTAAGAAGGCAGCCCCTCCACCATGCAAAGGCACAACAGGCCAATCACCTGTTTGCTCTAAATCATGATTACGCGAACTACAAGAGAGAAAACCGGACTGATTCTAAAGGCGACGATTTGGAACGGACTACGACTTATGGAACTTGGAACACAAGAAGTATAAATGGGAAAGAAAAGGAGCTGGTGGAAGAGATGAGGAAAGCAAAACTGGAAATCCTGGCTATAACGAAAAAAAAAAAAAAAAAAGGGACAAGGAGTCATGGATCTCGATGGCAACACGCTGCTCTACAGTGTTGTACCCACATCTGAAAGAGCTAAAGGGGGCGTGGGTTGCATTGTGGCCAAAAACCAAAAAGATAGTATCAAGGGATGGAACTTTGTCTCGGAGCGCATTATGGTTGTAAAACTAAAAGAAGGAGAAACCATAGTCAACCTGGTCATAGTGTATGGGCCAAATGAGGATGAGAGAGCGGAGGTCAAGGAGGAATTCTTCGAGCTGCTTCAAAGGACAGTGGACGACTGCCTTGATGAAATTATCATGCTCGGAGATTTCAATGCCAGTGTTGGAAATGACCATGCTAGATGGGGTGGAGTTATCGGAAGATATGGAGAAGATACTCTCAATGACAATGGAAAGCGACTCCTTAGATTCTGCAGTGAGCAGAATCTGATCATTACAAACACAAAGTTCCCCCATAAGCGCATACATGCATACATTAGATGTGAACCAACAAAGAATGAGAAGTCAGTGATCGACTATGCCATTGTTAGGAGGAGCTCATTCAAATATGCCCGGGATGCTAGAGTCTGGAGGGGGCCAGAAATTGGAAGTGATCACTACCTGCTTACAATTAAAAGAACAACTGAAAGAGTTGCTCAGCCTAGGAACTGCCCAACACCACGCAAGAAGCTAAGTAAACTAACGGGAGAAATGAGCATTAAGACCTACAAGCTGAGAGAGCCAGAAATTAAGACCAGATAGCAGGGGCTTATTGCTACAGCGGTGAGAAACACAGAACAACCTGATGACTTGGAAACCCTCTGGCTTAAATTCAAGGACATCATAAAGACAGCTCCTGCAGAAGCATGTGGTGAAGTCCGACTTGGGAATAAAGAGAAAGAGGACGCCTTGGTGGACAGAGGAAGTCAAAGAGAAAATAAGAGAGAAGAAAATGGCATGGAAACAATACTTAGGAGCTAAAAACACAGCAGGACAAATAGGGAAATATAGAGAATATGTGATACTCAGAACAGAAGCAAAGAACAAGGTGCTAGCAGCAAAACAGAAGTCCTGGGAAGAATTTGGAGAAAAGCTAGAAAAAGATGCGCAAGAAAACCATAAATTGTTCTATAAGACCCTAAAGAACATGAGGAAGGAAAAAACAATGCCCTCTCAAATTTATAAAGGACAAGCAAGGCAAATAGTTTACAGTCCCGAAGGAAGTAATGGAAAGATTATTTCTCAGAACTCCATGATGGTGAGCAAGGTCAAGCATCAGAATTGATAACCACTAGCACAGAAGAGGAAACCAATGGTGATGAAGATGACATAAAGATGGAAGAACTGAAGGCAACACTGGAGAAAATCAAGATGGGCAAAGCAGCAGGGCATGATGGTATAACACCAGAAATGGTTAAGTACATGGGAGCATCAGGCGACCTATTACTCTTAAGGGTCCTACAGGCAGCGTGGTGCAACAAGACCATACCAAAGGATTGGGAGATTGCCATCATAACACCAATTTTCAAAAAGGGTGACAATCGACAATGTGGAAACCATAGAGGCATATCCCTTCTCAGTGTCCCTGGTAAAATCTACTCTAGAATCCTGAGCCACAATTGGATGAGGTCCAGTGCGGATTCTGAGCAAACCGGACCTAATCTTCACACTCAGACAGCTGAGTGAAAAGGCGCTTGAGTATAAGAGTGAGATCCATCTTTTTTTAACAGATCTGGAAAAGGCGTTTGACAGGGTCACCTGGAGCAAACTTTGGGACTGTTTGGCAAGGAAGAACATTCCAGCACCTCTGATTCATGCTATACAGAGCTTCTACAAGTCTTGCAGAAATTATGTGAGGACAGCAAACCATAAGTCAAATGACACAGAAAGCAGCAGCATCGCTTATCAGCTGGGTACCTATCAATGAGAGGCTAATATTAGCTAGATTTCAGACACGATTTTTCAAGCTCTCAATTGTACAATGTTATGCACCAACTAACGACGCTCTTGATACCACAAAAGATGACTTCTATGAAGCACTTCTAAGTACCATCAACACAATACCCAAGCATGACATAATAGCAGTCATGGGTGATTTTAACGCCAAAGTAGGTGACAACAACGATGGAGTACAAAGATATCTCGGTACTCATGGCATAGGCTGTATGAATCAAAATGGCGAAAGACTTCTAGAACTTTGTGAAATATCAAACCTCGTTGTGGCAGACACCATCTTTCCACAAGATAACATGGAATTCACCTGATGGCAGAACTAAGAACCAGATAGATCACTTCTGCATAAGCGCTAAATTTCGCTCATCAGTTCAAGACGTCAGAGCATGCAGAGGTGTGCAGAGATCGGGAAGCGATCATAACCTCTGCATAGCTAAAAATGAGAATTAAACTGAAGAAGTTATACCAACCGAATAAAAATAGAAGAATAGATGTACACAGACTGCAATCAAATGATATAAAGAAGGCACATAATGTCAAAATGAACAACTATTTCGATGCTTTAGGCAAAATTGACAACGATATCACCACCAAGACAATCGATACTAAATGGGAACAACTGAGAACAGCAATGACAGAAGCAGCTGTAGCGACCACCGGATACCTAGTACATAAAAAGAAAAAATGGATGAGAGAAGATACGTGGGAGAAAATACAAGAAAGGAAAAACAGCAAAAACTTAAACTACTAGCGGCAAGTACACTAATGCAGTTGAATTTGCAAACTAACTTATAACTTGTTAAATAAAGAAGTGAAGACAAAAACTCGAAGAGATAAAAGACATTTCATCAATGAACTGGCCGTAGAAGCTGAAAATGCTGCAAGAACTGGTAATAGTAGGTGCCTTTATCAAATTACAAAACAACTATGTCACAGCTACTGCTATGGAAAACCCTGTTAAAGGTAAATTAGGGAATTCAATACCAACAGAAAAAGAACAACTGAAGAGATGGGCTGAGCACTTCATGGAGGTGCTAAACAGACCACCACCAACAGTAACACCTGATTTTAATAATGAAACATCCACAACCACTTTGCCAATAACTTGCGATGAATTCACGCTGGACGAGATCAAACAAGCCGTTAAAAGATTAAAAAATTTTAAAGCTGCTGGAGTTGACGAAATTTCAGGGGAAATGATTAAAGCAGTTAATGACAACAACCTCTTGAGAATTTTAGATATTATAAATGAAGTATGGAGAGAAGAACAACCACCACAACAATGGAAAGACAGTATTATTGTAAAGTTACCGAAGAAAGGTGATCTATCAGACTGTAATAACTGGCGTGCGTATATCTCTATTATCAGTACCTGGAAAATTATTATGTTGCATGATGTTAGAAAGACTTAAATTGCATGCTGACGAAAAGATCAGAGAAGAACAAGCGGGTTTCAGGCCGAAACGATCATGTATTGATCAAATATTCACACTAAGAACACTTATAGAAGAATCAGTGGAAAGGCAATCGCCACTTATTATCACCTTCGTCGATTTTCAAAAAGCCTTTGATAGTCTACACCGCCCATCATTGTGGAAGATACTTACAATCTATGGTTTTCCAACAAAATATGTGAATATAATCAAAGCGCTATATGACAATGCAAGATGTTGTGTTAGAACAAATAAAGGGAATACAGAATGGTTTACAGTAGAAACAGGGGTGAAACAAGGCTGTATTATGTCACCACTACTTTTTGGAATAGCTATTGATTGGGTTATGAGAAAATCTAACCCACAATGAACATTGGGTATAAAATGGACAAATGGAAAATTCCTGGGGGACCTGGATTTCGCAGATGATGTAGCATTCTTAAGTTCAACACCAAGACAATCCCAAGAAGCAATAAATAATTGGTGTCATCTCTCGGTTAAAATTGGTCTCCAAATAAATGCCTCTAAAACTAAAGCTATGAACTTTTCTAACGAGACCTTTGATATCATCTTGAACGGGGAAAAACTACAGAAAGTTGAAAGTTTCAATTATTTAGGTAGTAAAATGACTCAGGATGGTGACACAACAAGAGAAATCCATACTAGAATTGCTTTGGCAGCTAGCGCCTTCAATAGATTATCTAACATTTGGAAATTACGATCATTGAATATACATACCAAGCTTCGTCTGTTTAATTCAAATGTTATCTCAGTGTTAACATACGGCTGTGAGAGTTGGAAAATAACAAAATCATTGGAGAACAAGCTGAATACATTCGAGAACAAATGTCTTAGAAAACTCATGAACATCAGTTGGAAAGAATTCAAGACTAATCGACAAATAAGAGAAGACTCTAGGCAGAAATATGCCTCCGACTATATAAGGAAAAGACGATGGTCATATATCGGTCATGTCCTACGAATGCAAAACAACAGAATACCACTACAGGCGCTCACTTGGGTTCCTGAGGGTAAGAGGAAAAAAAGGAAGACCAAAAGAAACACTAAGAAGAACAATAATAAGAGAAGGAAGAACGTTGGGCCTAAATAATGTGCAAGAGCTAAGAGGAGTGGCGTCACAACGAACAACCTGGAGAGCACTGGTTTCTGCCTTATGCGCCGTGTTTGGCGCTTAAAGAATTTATTATTATTATTATGGACGATGTCATCAAGGCATGTAAGGAGAGAACAAGAAAATACTCAGTGGGGTACTGGAAGATAAGACAGGTCTGTATTTCAAAGCTGGCATTTGTTGATGATGTTGCCCTGATTGCTAAATCAGAGGCACATCTCAATCCAACTGCAAGTCTGGAAGGAAGAGCTGGAGAAGAGAGGGAAGGTCATAAGCAGCTCTAAAACAAAATCCATGGTGATATCACGAGAAGAAAGAAGACATCAGATTAAGCTGGGAGAACAGGTCCTGGAGCAGGTCGACCACTTTAAATATCTCGGAGCTATTATAGACCGAAAGGGAGGCATCAAAGAAGAGTTGGCCACTCGAAAAGGGGCAGCTGGGAGACTATTTCAGGCCATAAATCGAGGATTCCTCAGCAAGAGAGGTTGGTAAGAAAACGAAGATGGCTGTATACCGCTCCACCATTGTCCCAGTCTTGGCATATGGATGCGAGTCATGGGCAATGACTACAACCCACAAAAGCCAGATCCAAACCTCTGAAATGAGGTATCTGAGGAAGGTGGTTGAAGTAACAAGAAGAGACATGGTCCGCAACCAGACGATACGTCAAGGCCTAAAATCCCAACCACTGCAGACCCAAGTAGAACAGTCCCAACTAAGATGGTTTGGCCATGTCTGCAGAATGGGAGAAGATCGGCTACCACGACAAGCATGGGAAACAAAGTGCCAGGGATCCAGACCCACAGGACGACCCAGAGTCCGCTGGGAGGACAACATTAGACAATCTTTGAAGGACCAAGGACTAGAATGGAACCAGGCCAGGAGGAAGACAGCCGATAGGATAGTCTGGCGCTCTCTCTTCTAAACCTCTACACCTCACGGTAGAAGGGGAACGACTAAGTAAGTAAGTATATTTAAAGCTCTGAAATAAAGTAAATTAAATAAAGTAATTAAATTACAAAAGTAAAGTAAATTAAAACAAATGAAGTAAATAAAATATAAAAAAATATTTTTTTACACTTATAACCAAAAATTGCGTAATGCAGCGGCTTTTATTCTTTGGCGAAGTGCTTGAGTGAGGGTAGTCACGTTTTTTAAAGAAGGCATGCAGTGTTGACTATCGTGATTTCCTCGTCCTTTCCATCAACATCTAGTAACAAAGGGCTCGTGGATGTCGTCGGGCTGCTCTTTACTGCAGCATTCGGCTCCGAATCTCACAAAGCTCATTAGTGAGTCTGCAAGGATGCGCTGCGGATCGCCTGTTTTAATTTTTTTTATAATTAATGTAAAATTCTGTGTCTTCTTCTTCGCGTTCTCTCTTTCTCACTGCCGTTCAAGTTTCGGAATTTGTTTCCTTCTTTTATTTAGCATAGGCCTATATAATAACAGAACTGATAGATTGTACTGGAGACAGGAAGTTGTGGACAGACATGATCTCCTACGCCACTAAGCACACTACTTGACGAAGAAGTACATTGAACCGTTATAGCTGGGTATGTTTAACCGTCAGGTATTTGCCACTACAGCTAGCTTTTTTTTTTCAGCACTACAAATTAGAGAAAACTGGTCACGCGTAAGCAGATATCTTTAGAGTTCCGTCCCACCTAAGGACAGCCCTGCCCACACAGCCTACACACAAAACCTCGACTTGTTACTGTGGTCTCGTCACACTGGTAGTCTATTTACCTAAAGCAGTGTTTCTCAATGGGGGCGGTACCGCCCCCTGGGGAGCTTTTTCAAGATGTCTGGGGGCGTTCTGGTGGGTCGCAACGATTGGGGGTCGTTACTTCCATTCAGGGGGGCGTTGTGTACATTTTTACAAGAATCAATATGAAACAATTACAAAAGATATTCCCCTTTGCATAGCTTGTAAAACGATAGTTTTTATTTGCCCTGCGTCCCATGGAGTGTTTCAAGGATTCCAAACGCACAATTTTAGAACTTGGGATGTTACCATTGTCAGGAGACAGTAGAGTTTTTGAATTCTATCAAAGAACAATGTAGCATCGAAAAAGAAGTATTGCGAAACGATGTGGCCTATCTTTCAGATATATTTGAAAAGTTAAATGAGGTTCTTCTTAAGCTACAAGGAAATGAGATCAGTCTGATTAAGGTGAATGGAATTATCATGGGGTTCATCAACAAATTGACATTATATAAAAATAATCTTAGTCGCTGAGACCTTTTTCTCATTTTCCATGTTTACTGCAGTTAGGTGGGGACAGCCTTAAAGATTCAGATGTTTATTGCAGTCATTTGGACGCTATTAAAAATGATATGAGCATAAGATTTAAAGACTTGCAAGAACTAATAATACCGGATTGGGTGATTAATCCGTTTGAATCAGACGTGGAACAAGTTAGTCAACATTTACAAGAAGAATTAATTGAACTACAAAATGACTTCGAGGCAAAAGCACGATTCAGTCACACACATTACGAAAAATGTTGGATCCAGCAGAGGCTTGTGTATCCCGTTCGTTGGCGTGAAACTAAATTGCTAATCACAGCATTCCAAACGTCGTATTTGGTGGAGAAGGGGTTCAGTTCAGTAGTGTTGATACTACAAAAGCAACGAAACCGACTGCAGATTTGTAACAGAGGATTTTAACAAACTCAGAATCAAATATTACAAAACTGGCTGAGTTACACCAAGCGCAAGGATCTCATTAAGCTTCATTAGTAAGTGAATTTTTATATAATTATATCATTATTATCAACTAATATTTTTTTTAATTTTTTCATGTTTAAAGTGGTTACACAAGGAGAGGCTTAAATATTCAGATTTGAAGATATATATGCAGTCATTTAGGCGCTATTAAAATGATATGGTTATGATAGTTATAGAGTTTAAGAACTAAATTTAAATCATTTGCTCCGCCAATTTGTAATTCAAGGATAATGAACATGCGTTGTATATAATTCCGTACTTAAACACATATTTAATATAACTATGATTTTATAAATCTGCTTTCTCTCTTTCTTTATATTATAAGAAAAGATAACTCTGCATTGCTTTTTTAAAAGTATAGTGGAATATATGTATATGTGTGTGTGTGTTTGTGTATACACGATAAAGAGCAAGGGGGTGCTTAAAGGGTGGGGGGGGGGACTTTTTAAAATATTAGTGGTCAAAAAGGGGCGTTGCTACTATCAGGGTTGAGAAACACTGACCTAAAATGACAACTGAAAGGAAACGCGAAAGCGTTCAAGATGTGGAATGTTCAGTTCACTTTGCCATTCGCCGTGTATTTTTTCACTGTGCTCCTTAACGCTCAAAAGAAGCAGAATGAAAATTGACCAAAAGGTCAAGGCATAAGAATTTATGTCGACTAAAAGGTTAAAGGATAGGAACACGAGTTGACTGAAAGTATAATGGCTAAGAATAGCATCTGTCTTCAATTCCCTCTCCTCTTCCACGATCTTCAAGAAAATTTCTAAACTCTTTTCTAAAAAATAAAAAAATCATTATAGATTCATTTAAACAAAAGAAAATAGAGCCCACACTCATTCATACACACAGGAACACTTTAGTGCAGACCTTCATAGATCTCGACATTTTCTCAAGAGTAGGTCAACATGAAAAGTGTCATGCGGTTTCTTGCTGAAGAATGTAGGTCAAGATGAAAAGTGTCATGCGGTTTCTTGCTGAAGAATGGCAATCATATTGACTGAAATTCCTAACACATACTTAAAGTACAGAGTCGAATCAAGGACAGCTCATCTCACCGTCTGACAGATCCTGAATGAACTTTGCCATCGATTTAGTCAATCTTCTGGCTGAGGTGGAATCAAGCGTGGTGGTTTTGAGAGGGGTGTATTTAAAGGTGATATGAGAAAATACAAGTAATGTAATGGAATATGACAGCATTGTTTTAAGTGATGTTTAACACGGCGGCGCTGGTTAGTGGTGTAAGATGACAGCGCTGGTTGGTGGTGTAAGATGATAGAGCTGGCTGATAGTGTAAGATGACAGAGCTGGTTGGTGGTGTAAGTTGATAGCGCTGGTTAGTGGTTAAGATAACGGAGCTGGCTGGTGGTGTAACAAGGCGGCGCTAGTTAGTGGTGTAGGATGACAGAGCTGGGTAGTCGTGTAAGATGACAGAGCTGGCTGGTGGTGTAAGATAACAGAGCTGGGTAGTGGTGTAAGATGACAGAGCTAACTAGCGGTTTAAGATGCCTGTGACGTAACGAACGTCCTTTTCTTTCGTCCAATTGTCCTTTCTCCACTCCCCTCTGTCAGTATACATGTGAGCATGTTTTTTTTCCACTTCATCTAGTCACTTCTTTACTTCTACATCGATATTGACCGATAATAATCTTACGCTTCGTAAGAACACTCCCGACCTACTTACCTTAATCGGCGCTTATGCGATGGCGGGTGGTCAATGACACATTAACCTCTGTTCGCTGTGAAGTTTTTTTTACTTTGGTGTGGTGAAAAATTCTAATACCCATATATAAACCCATATATAAATTAGAACATAAATGTAAAGTAGAACGAAATAATACAATAGAAAGAAGAATGGTGAAAGACCAGTGCTTTCCCAATAGCGTACGCCTGCGTTGTAGAACGCCATAATGGCTGAACAAGAGATCCCCTTTTTCTGCTTCGTCTGCATAACTGTAACGCTTCCACGTACGATAGGAAATATTACACGCGAATCATAGTCGTTTCTGGTACTTGCAGCATGGATAGATCTAAGGAAAGCATTTGACAAGGTTTGGAAAGAAGGGCTTCTGAAGAAACTGAGAAATTGTAGAGTGAATGGTAAGATGTACAAATGGGTGAAAGCATACCTGCATAACAGAAGAGCCAGAGTACAACTAGATGGCCTCAAGAGTAAGAAAATTCTACTGGCATTATGGCAGGAAGGATAGTGTGATTCACTTGCATGGCTAGGCGGGCTTGTCGCACGGAAGGTCCAGTGTTCAAATCCTGGGTAAGCCACTCATGTCTGTTGTTTTTCTGTTGTCTGGTGTTCTACTTCTTTATTTCCTGCGAGTGCCTGATAACATACCTTTATATTTGTTTCATATTAATTTACTGCTGGATTCTTGTGCGGCCGAACTCTGCGAATACGTTGATTGAGTTTTTTCAATGTCTTAATGTAAGCTTGCGAATTGATTGTCTCTCCTCTTGGCATAACGTCCACAAGAATCACACCTTCAATGTCCCAAAAGACAGTGATCATGACCTTTCCAGCTGAAGGAATTGTCTTGAATTTCTTTCTTCGTGGTGATTGCGGATGATGCCACTCCATTGACTGTCTTTTTGTCTCAGGTTCAAAATGATGTGCCCAGGTTTCGTCACATGTAACGATCTTAGCCAAAAAGTTCTCTCCATCGGCATTGAAACGCTCCAACAATTCAGAAGAAATTGCTTTCCTTTGCAATCGGTGGTCATTTGTGAGACTTCGAGGAACCCATCTTGCGCAAACCTTAGAAAATCCGAGAGTTTTTATAACTGCATTTGCACTACCAATGCTGACTGACAGCTGTAAGGCCAATTGTTGAGTAGTGATTCGCCTATCAGTAAGAATAATGCCCTCAGCGCATTTCAACATTTCTGCGTTGGTGGCTGTGGCAGGACGTCCACAGCGCGGCCGATCAAGCAGCTCCGTATCTCCACTTCCTGATTCTTTGATTCTCTGAACCCAGCGACTGACTGTACTCCTGTCGACTGCAAAACTTCCATACACCTCACATAGACGCTTGTGAATGTTCACAACAGTTTCCTTCTCTGCAACGAGAAATTCTATCACAATTTGCTGCTTATAACGCAAGTTCCTAACACGCTCCATTTCAATGGTTTAGGGCAGCCGTATTATTTGGCCGGTTTCGGTGCAATTTGGTGCACACAATTGGCACATGCCATATGTGAAGTGTGCAAAATTTCATGCTTCTATCTTCATTATTAGCTGAGAAAAACGATGTGGTGCATTACTTTCTGAACGCCCCTCGTAATATCGTTTAGGGGCACAACCAACCAGCGCTATCATTTACACCTTTACTCCAGTAAGTGATCTAGTTTGTTATTACCAGTTAAGTAGTGTTTGGTGATAATACCAGTAATTTGGTGTTTGACGATTTTATCGACGTACCCACTAAGTGGTAACCCTGACCGAAGACAATGTCAGTAACTGCTGTCTAAAGATTTACGAGTGTACAGCGTAAGTTGACAGTGCTTGTAAGCGGTGTTTGATGACAGCACTAGTAGTTGACAAAAATTGATAACACGAATAAAGAACAGAAAAGCCCCCTCAAATTCCATTCGGATAATGAAGGAAACCCTAAGCTACTATTCCTTGAATTTGTTACCCCATACCTAAGGGTCTTTTATATTTGGACATGCGCCCTAATATAACCGACTAGGTTGAACGGGACGCGCCTCGCCAAAACGAGGCAAAAGTTTTACATTAAAAAAAAAAAAGAACTCGTCAGTGTAATAGACAGCAAATTACAAAAATGAACCGGAAAACTGTTGCGTGCATATTTTTGACGCACATATTACAAAAAAATCGATATGGTTATTTAATATGGGAAAAATATAGTCATGCATCCATCTGTGTATGAAAATGCTGTTTATTGTAAAAGCGAGATAATCCATGTTTGATTCACACTTTTGATTATAGGAGTAATCGGTCTGGATATCGATCCAGCGCAAGAATAGTACGCTTGCGTTTGTACTTAATTTTAGGGCCAGAAAATATATTAATTTGCTTATTGTGTTTATGGCCTGAATTCATATGTATTACATATTATTAGTACAAGTAGAATCAGTCCTATATTGTATATTTTGGATGGGTATGAGGGACTAGATTCTTGTTAGCGGAAGTATGAGTTGTCTTAACAAGTCGTGAGGAGTTCCGATGTACTGCTAAGAATGGCGGGGTACGTTTTTCAAGAGCTGGTCCCTTCGTCAAGAAAAAAATGTCTTACGAAGTGGGTTTTTCTTCTGGAGGAGATAGTGTCTCTACGATAGTTTGTGTTAGAGACTCTCCTTATGTCAGTATATAGATGATTCGGACTCCAGGTAAACCCAGCTCGTATTTTTGATGATCTCTCGTCGGTTAGGCCTAGCTTGACTTTTGGGTGCTTCGATATGCTAGTGTCGTGTTTTGTATCGACGAAGATGACAGATTTTCCTGCAGCGGTTATGGCTACGTGAACTAACCTGATCACCGTAGTGCTGCATGGAACCATTCATGAAATCCTTTATATATCCATTGTAAATTAACTTTGGCTGATATTCTTCCTATGAATGAGTGAACGACAACTCAGGAAGGTAGCCATGTTGGATTTCGGTCATCGTCTGTTTTGATCACTGCCAAGAGAACAGATTATTTATCTTATTATCGGACAGTGACAGAGAGATCTCAATCCTGCTAGAAACCCCCTTTTCGTGGTTTCATAAGATGATGTATCATGACATTGAACTTTGATGTACTACCCATTATTTCTGCATGTGTCATGACTTCAGATCTGCTATGTATACCTACAAATTGTTATGTCAACAAAGCCTGATGTACTCGTATGTCCCAGTGTGTACGTCTGAATAAATTGAGTAAACTAAGATTCCAGCAGTCTGCATTGGTGCCTTGTAGACACATGTGTATGAGTGATTATATTGGTCAGCACACGAACAGTACACCATTCGCGGTAATCACACTCTACACTACTACTTCATACATACACCATCCTGCGTCGGCTGAAGTGACCAAGTTTAGGGCCTGCTTCCCCTGGAGCCTTTGCCTTCCCTAACTCAGGACTAGGGTGAGTTACCCATTTACAGCTGGGTAGACTGGAGCATGCCTGATCTCAACAACACACCACTCTTCCTTACAGAGCAGACAGACTGATACTTTACAGTGGTGTACTACAGGTGTAGTAAGAAATAACGTCTTTACAGTGGCGAGCCAGATTCCTGGGTCCAGCTTACGCAGTTTTGTGTTGAGAATCACAGTTTACAGCTGAAAGAACATTTGTTTGAACACATCAACACCAGTAGGACAGCTTGACCTGTATTACCGATAGGATGCTGTATCTAGGTCAGCACGTGTTGACAGTTTTTCGCTGTACAGACAGTATTACACAGGACAGTGGTATCAAGTGTAGAAAATATCTGGAGCAATATTGTTGACATTTCTCAACGTACAGAAGAATCGCAGTGTTGCTGAATAAAGTGCATAGTTCATCGTGGGATCTTCATATGCTCAACAGAGAAAAAATTGACAGTGTAATAGTTTAAACTTAAATCTATTACTGAATAAAGTGGCAAGTTAGTATTATTTAAATAAACTGTGCCTACTTTACAACACTATACTGGCAACACATTCCATTCATGACATAAATGATATTGTATGCTATATGCTATTTATGCTTACATGTTATTTGTTGTGTATTAAATTAGTTTATATTCTGTGTGACTAGAACAGGAAATACCGAGTAATATTGGTCTTGTTCTGGCGTTCGATAGGGAGCAATTTCTTAATTGAAATTTGCTTGCAACATAGTTTGCAAATATTTGGTTAGTTGTGACGACTGTTTCATATTTGTATTTGTAACATTTTTTGTGTTCCTTAGTTTTGTTTGATTTGTTTGTATAATTGTAGGTCTCATCTTTCCTTTCATTTCAGTTTTTTACACCCTTATGTTTATACACTGTAGCGTTATTTGTCTTGTTATCTTATGGCAGTTATCATCACAGGTTCTGTGATCATTTTTTTCATTTCCCCTAGTTAATTTAATTTGATCTCTGCAAATGTTTTCAGGTTGTCTTTTCTTGTTTGTCATTTGTAATGTCTGTAGTTGACATATGACGTATAGTGGTATACACTGATAGTATAGTACAGATCAGTACTTTCTGATTGTTATTGGAAAAGGGAAATATTTTTTTTCCACAGGTACTCAAGTGATCTTTGATTACATTGAGGTATACAAGACCTTTGTAAGGCTTGTCCCCACAGTATTTGAGATACAATTATTGTTGTCCACAGGTACTCAAGTTATCATTGGTTATTGTGAACCATACAAGTTTGGACTAAGACTAAGTCTAAGGACTTGTCTCCCATTAACAAAGAGAGTAATTTATTTACTTTTTCAGGTTTCTGATTTAAGAAGACAATATGTCTACCTTAGATTATTTCATTACACTAGGAAAATCTTTTGATAAGACTGGAAAAGACTTAGAACAATGGGCTGTTGCTCAATATGACAAATCATTAGCTGCAGAAGAGAAAAAAATTGCTGCTGCTGTTGAAGAAAAAAAAATTGCTGCTGAGGAAAAAAAAGCTGCGGCTGAGGAGAGAAGACTTCAAATAGAAGAAAAAAAAGCTGCTGCAGAAGAAAGGAAAGCCTTAGCTGAAGAAAAAAGATTAGAAAAAGAAGCTGATACTGCTGCTGAACTTAAGAAATTGCAGATGCAAATGGAGGAAAGGAGATTTGAGGCAGAACAGAAGAAATTAGAAGCTGCTGCAGAACAGAAAAAACTAGAAGCTGCTGCAGAACAGAAAAAACTAGAAGTTGCTGCTGCTGCAGAACAGAAAAAACTAGAAGCGGCTGCAGAACAGAAAAGATTAGATAGAGAAGCTGAAGAGAGAAAAGCAATAAGAGAACATGAGTTTGAATTAGAGAAATTAAAATTGACATGTATGAGTAATGTTAATCAGGCATCTGGTGGTAATGGTAAACCCTTTGTGTACAAGGTCAAAGTACCAGCGTTTAACCCTACCAGTGATGACATAACATTTTGGCTTTCTAGATTTGAACGGGCTTGTCGATCTCATAATGTTGACAAATCACAGTATGTGAATCAGTTGTCTGAAAATCTAAAAGGGGAGTCTCTGAGTAAGTTATATTTTGTTGAAGAGGCCGACAAAGATAATTATGATGCTGTTAGGGCAGCTTTGATAAAGAGATATCAGCTGTCTGAGGAAGGTTACCGTCTTTTGTTTAAAACAATGAGACCTGAGGTAGGTGTAGAATTCTCAGAATTCATCTCAAAAGCACGAATTACACTTTCACGATGGATTGAATTATCCAAAACAGAGAAAACATTTGATGGTCTTACAGATTTATTGCTAAGAGACAAGGTCATGTCTTCTGTAAATAAATCATTCCTAGAGTTCTTACATGAGCGTAAACCTAGTACAATAAAGCAAATGGAAGAATATTGTGACCAGTATGCCACGGCACACCCTGACATGATTCTTAGTAACTCTAACATTAAAGAGAGTATGCCAGTTGCTTCGGCAACAGAGTATAATCAGAATTACTCACATAAATTCCAAGGAGCTAAAAATAAATTTGATAAAAAGGTTAATTGGAATAAGTATCAAAACCAAGATAACCACTCAAATCAGGGTTCTTCTTCGAAGAACTGGAATCGGGCTGATAGTCCTCGACACGCGAGGGGTACCCATAATGTTAGAAATTCTCGGAAAGGGAGTAGCTATAGGAACTACCCAAGTGCTTCATGGAGACAAAAGAAACAATATTACAGGGATACTCAATATAACGAGCATGATGATTATGATCATGAATATTATGATTCAAACCCAAATAGGGGTTATAACAGAGGCAATAATAATTATAGAGACAATTATAACCGAGGTAGATCACAACACAAAAGACATGGTAAATCTTATTACCAGGCTAACTCTGCACAACAGGAGTTCCACGACACCGATAATCAGAATAATGATAAAAAAGACTCCAATAGTGTAGCAAATTCCGCTTTCGATTTTGCTAGAGCATCTGAGTGTTCGCAATGCAAAACATTATTCGATCCAACCACAGTTTCTACTTTAAGCTGCGGTCACCCACTTCCCGCTCTCCATGCGTCAATTGCGCATAATGGAAGGGGTGCTCTTGTCTTTAATAGGGGCCTAATAGATGGTACTCCGGTATCAATTCTTTTCGACTCGGGGTGCACTACCGTTGGAGTGAGGCAATCACTCGTAAATCCTTCTCGAGCTACGGGCAATATAGTCAAATGTGTAACATTTGGTGGCACATTGGAGAAGTACTCCACTGCCATTATCAATATTGCTACACCGTTCTTTACAGGAGAGGTGCAAGCATGTCTCTTGCCGAATCCGATCGCTGATCTTATCATCGGTCGCATTCATGGAGTGAAAGAATGCACTCCACAGCAAATCTCTAATTGGGAAAATGTTAATATGCAATCTGCTAATGCAGTAATCACTAGGGCTCAAGCTCTCAATATGCCACAATCTTCACATTCTGAAGATAATGATGCGCAGATCCAAGATGATCCCTTGGAGATTTCACACGATTCCTTTATTAAACAGCAGGAAGATGATCCTACTCTAAAGAAATTCTTTACTCTGGCAACAAAAGGTGATCCGAATAAGGATACAAATCGTAAATCTTGGATTACGATGAAGAATGGCGTACTTGTACGTATGGTACAAGACTCCGCTAAGTCCATTCATTCTCAAATCCTTGTGCCTAAAAATATGAGAGTTAAAATTTTACAGCACGCTCATGATTCGCAGTGTGCTGGACATATGGGTTTTTCCCGTACTAAAGCTAGAGTTCTTCAATCTTTCTTTTGGCCTGCTGTGAATAAGGACATACGAATCTATTGTCGATCTTGTAAAGTATGTCAAGAGATTAAATCCAGAGGTCCACGCCATGATGCACCTATTCAGGCTGCAGACATTCCCATTCGGCCATTTCAAAAAAAATGGCGATAGACATCATTGGTCCATTTAAGATAAAGTCTGCTAGAGGACACCAATTTATTCTGACGTGTGTGTTGATATGTGCACACGTTGGCCGGAGGCTGTTCCTCTAAAGAGCATAACTACTGCTGATGTCGCAGATGCTCTTTGGTTAATATTTTCTCGTCTGGGGTTTCCAGCAGAAATATTATCCGACCATGGTACCCAACTCATATCGGATACCATGTCTCAAGTAATGTCGACTCTGAAGATAGAGAGATCGCTGAGTAGTATTTATCATCCTATGTCCAATGGGATGGTGGAACGTTTGAATAGAACTCTGAAAAACCTACTAGGTAAGATAACAGAAGATCATCCTCAGGATTGGGATAGGGTTTTACCCGCGGCTCTCTTTGCATATAGAGAGGTCGCCAACGAACATACAGGATTTTCTCCCTTTGAACTTGTCTTTGGCGCGAAACCGCGAGGTCCTATGTCCTTACTTCATGATCTTATAACTGCTGATAATATTGTCGATGACACAAAATCCTCTTATGAATATGTCATCGCACTTAGACACAAGATTATTGAAGCATGCAAATTGGCAACTGCTTCTTCTGAATTTGCGAAACAGAAGGCAAGGGAATTTGCCAATAAAAAGAGATGTTTGCGTCAACTTTGTCCAGGTGACAAAGCATTTGTCTTGCTACCTTGTAGGGAAAAATAGACTTCTCATTTCTTGGAAAGGTCCGTACGATATAATATCAAAGGTTTCCGATGTTGACTATATCGTCGATATTGACGGGAAGCGTAAAACCTTCCACATCAACATGCTCACGGAATTCCATGAACGTCCTGATTATTTACAACCTGTTTTCCAGGCAACGGACGATTTTCCAGTCCAACATGGACAGTACTCATCTCTGTCAGTAATACAGGATGAGGAAACGAGTTTCTCGGATGTAAATTTACCTTTTCCAATGATTCCTCTTCACTCTAATGAATCATGGAAAGATGTTGCAATTTCTCCAGAATTATCTCCAGGAGAGCAGAAACAAGTTTCTACTATGTTAGAACAATTTCAGGATGTCCTTACTGACATTCCTGGTCAAACGGATGTCATTCAACATGACATTATTCTTACTGACCATAGTCCTATAAGAGTCAGACCGTATCCTATCCCGATACATTTCCAAGCACAGGTAGAGAAAGAGTTAGATGAGATGATAGAGTTAAAAATTATTGAACCATCCACATCAGCATATTCTTCGCCGATGGTTATAGTACGGAAAAAAGACAATAACATACGTCTTTGCGTGGATTATCGCAAATTGAATCAAGTGACTAAATTCGATGCTGAACCTATGCCTTTACTAGAAGAGCTACTTACGAGACTATCGAATTCTCACTTCTTTGCTAAACTCGATTTGTCTAAGGGATATTGGCAAGTTCCACTATCCGAACACGCCAAACCGTTTACTGCTTTTTCGACGCCTAGGGGTCTATTCCAATGGAATTTCATGCCTTTCGGTCTTATGAACGCCCCTGCTACATTTGTACGCATGATGCGTCGAATCCTATCTCATCGCTCAGATGTCATTGCGTATCTTGATGACATCTGTCTTTTCAGTGATACTTGGAACGATCACTATAATGGTATAAATGAACTATTGTCTATCTTACGCGAGCATAACCTGACAGCGAAACCATCGAAAGCATGTATTGGTTTTAGCGAAATATCTTTCTTAGGACACCGTGTTGGTCATGGGTTCCTAAAAACAGAAGACCATAATACAAGTAAGATACTTAACATTTCTATTCCTAAGACTAAAAAGCAAGTACGAAGTCTCTTAGGTCTAATACAATTTTATGGACGATTCATCCCGAATCTGTCCTCCATTATGTCACCTCTTTCTTCCTTGCTAAAGAAAGGGTCTTCTAATGTAGTCCATTGGACTCAAGAATGTCAATCCTCTTTGGATAAGGTTAAAACTATGTTTTCTACTTCACCTATCCTAGTATTACCTTCTAAGGATAAGACATTTATTCTTCGTAGTGACGCTTCATCCACCGGGATTGGAGCTGCACTAATGCAAGAGTACTCTGGAACTCTGCATCCTGTGATGTATATTTCTCGGAAATTAAATGCCGCAGAGAAGAATTACTCGGTCCTAGACCGTGAATTATTGGCTATGGTTTGGTCAATCCTTAAACTACAAAGATTTCTTCTGGGCGCGCATTTCATTGTGGAAACTGACCAGAAAGCTCTTACGGCTATTCAGAGTAAAAATCTGAAGAGCGCGAGATCAACGCGATACGCGATTGCTCTACAGCCATTTCATTTTTCGGTGCGAGCTATCCGTGGGTCAGAAAATGTGATGGCAGATATTTTGTCTAGATGCCCACATGATTCATAACTGTTATACAGCTTTGATACAATTGTTTCTATGTTGAAATGTGTACACATATGTAATATATCATATATTGATTGTAACACTACTTAGCGGTTCATGGATATTTATTCACCGCTGATTTTTTCAATGTTTTTCGTCTTTGATGATCATGATGTTAAGATATCTTAGATGGAATTTATGTATAAACTAATGTGGAAATTGTGTCATTGCTAATATTGTAGTATGCGTTGGTGACACCTCTCTGGAAATATTAATACTTAGAGAAGTGCTTTCTCTAAGGTCATAAAACTTATGCTTATCATCTGCGCATTGTTATTGGTGCGTTGTGAGCCTATTGTATGTTGCTCCTAGATGTATTTCAAAAAAAAAATGTACCATTTTTTTTTCCCGAGGGGTGTGGTAATCTGTTGCGTGCATATTTTTGACGCACATATTACAAAAAAATCGATATGGTTATTTAATATATGGGAAAAATATAGTCATGCATCCATCTGTGTATGAAAATGCTGTTTATTGTAAAAGCGAGATAATCCATGTTTGATTCACACTTTTGATTATAGGAGTAATCGGTCTGGATATCGATCCAGCGCAAGAATAGTACGCTTGCGTTTGTACTTAATTTTAGGGCCAGAAAATATATTAATTTGCTTATTGTGTTTATGGCCTGAATTCATATGTATTACATATTATTAGTACAAGTAGAATCAGTCCTATATTGTATATTTTGGATGGGTATGAGGGACTAGATTCTTGTTAGCGGAAGTATGAGTTGTCTTAACAAGTCGTGAGGAGTTCCGATGTACTGCTAAGAATGGCGGGGTACGTTTTTCAAGAGCTGGTCCCTTCGTCAAGAAAAAATGTCTTACGAAGTGGGTTTTTTCTTCTGGAGGAGATAGTGTCTCTACGATAGTTTGTGTTAGAGACTCTCCTTATGTCAGTATATAGATGATTCGGACTCCAGGTAAACCCAGCTCGTATTTTTGATGATCTCTCGTCGGTTAGGCCTAGCTTGACTTTTGGGTGCTTCGATATGCTAGTGTCGTGTTTTGTATCGACGAAGATGACAGATTTTCCTGCAGCGGTTATGGCTACGTGAACTAACCTGATCACCGTAGTGCTGCATGGAACCATTCATGAAATCCTTTATATATCCATTGTAAATTAACTTTGGCTGATATTCTTCCTATGAATGAGTGAACGACAACTCAGGAAGGTAGCCATGTTGGATTTCGGTCATCGTCTGTTTTGATCACTGCCAGAGAACAGATTATTTATCTTATTATCGGACAGTGACAGAGAGATCTCAATCCTGCTAGAAACCCCCTTTTCGTGGTTTCATAAGATGATGTATCATGACATTGAACTTTGATGTACTACCCATTATTTCTGCATGTGTCATGACTTCAGATCTGCTATGTATACCTACAAATTGTTATGTCAACAAAGCCTGATGTACTCGTATGTCCCAGTGTGTACGTCTGAATAAATTGAGTAAACTAAGATTCCAGCAGTCTGCATTGGTGCCTTGTAGACACATGTGTATGAGTGATTATATTGGTCAGCACACGAACAGTACACCATTCGCGGTAATCACACTCTACACTACTACTTCATACATACACCATCCTGCGTCGGCTGAAGTGACCAAGTTTAGGGCCTGCTTCCCCTGGAGCCTTTGCCTTCCCTAACTCAGGACTAGGGTGAGTTACCCATTTACAGCTGGGTAGACTGGAGCATGCCTGATCTCAACAACACACCACTCTTCCTTACAGAGCAGACAGACTGATACTTTACAGTGGTGTACTACAGGTGTAGTAAGAAATAACGTCTTTACAAAAACTAAACAAAATAACAGCGGGGAACATAAAGGAAACGTATTACACATATTGGAAACAGGGAGTTCACATTTATTAGGTAAAGGCAGTTCCATAGCAAATACTGTCGTTGAGGAGTGAAAAGTTACAGGCTTCATTTTATTCGTTCTTTGCTTTATGAGGTGTGATGATCGGTTCAAATCCTCGCTGTCTGTGCCTTTCTGAACTCAAAAGCAGAGTCATAAACCCATTTACAGCTAGATAACGAGCGCGACACTACCTGGTTTGCAATCATGTTGCTTTAGCTCGAGAAGTAGGTGCTGTGACCACTCCGCCACTCGAAGTTCATTTATTAAGTATATGACGTAAAATAAATGTACAACAAATTCTGAAAGCAGGCAAAACTGACCACGACAAAGGAAGAAGGTAATGAACAGTGTACCAGCATTAAAGAAAATAAGCAACGGAACTGATAAAACAATTTTAGGGACATGAAGCCGACAGACGTGATCACCTGCGCCAGCTGGCACGGCACTGAAGAAGGGGAGGAGATGGAAGAACAGGCATAACCACACAATGTATAGTGAGACTTCTAGATGCCTGTACCGTCTATCTGCACTATGTAGTTTCCCGGGGTCTCTCAGAAGATAAAGAAGGAATATGGCTACTGTCCCCTAAGGGGATTATTGCAGAGGTTGTACATGGAACTGGCAGCATTATCAAGTAAAAGAAATTACTTTAGAAACAACTACAGCAAGAGCACGTGAATGCTTCCATATAGGCTGCTTGCAAGTGGGTCAGCTTTATGTAGAGCAATAGCGAATATGATGACGACAAAGAATCTGCCTATCTATACAGTCCCACGACTTTTCCTTTGGTCTACTTTCATGTGTCAGAAACGATCTTTCATTCACTCGTCACTATTCTCATGTTTCTGACATTTCCTTCCAAACTATGCTAACAGCACGTGGTAAACGTTAACTGATTTGTGACTACCAACCACTTCAGAATGTAAGATGCGCTAGACCCTATATTCCCTTTAACCGGAACAGGAAGAATTATTAACCGGAAGCGCTGACCAGCTAATAACGGAAACGCATGCCTGTAGCGTCATCTGGAAGCAATCTTGATAAACTGACCTGATGTCAGTGGCGGCTCAAATCTTTCTATACGGAACCGAGGGGGAGAAGGGGTATATATAAATAATTTTGCAGTTAAACGTAAGCCTATGTGCGCGCGAGTATATAACACAACAAGGGTTTAAGATGACAATAACGTACAAAGCATAGACAATAAGTTTATTCACCATCATGATTCACCTAACATGCAAAAAAAATTTTAAGTATACGTTGACATACTGAACATTTAAAAAAGTTAGAAAATTCCAATTCTTCTATTTCTTTAGACTTTGTTCTAACAGACTTTGTTCTAACAGACTTTGCAACACTCGCAGTTGTTCATGCTAACCAAGTTTCTATTATTTTCGCAGTGTTGTCTTTGATTTTATTGTTGAGCATTCTTTCGCAGCTGTGTGTTGATACAGATTGTTAGAACTGACAGTTTGATGTTTTTAAATTCCAAACATAGAGTTTCATAATAGACGTATAGACGTTTTGTCTGTTGCTCTCGTGATATCACATGTTCTCACGTATTTCTCATAATGTTTTATTATTTCAAGCTTCTCAATACTTCAGTCTTTCCTTTATCGTCCACTACTTAGATTCTTTTAACCAGGAAGCTTGCCCATGTTTTGGGATGCTGTATCAAATATTTTAAAAAAATTTTTTTAATACACAAACTCGGGAGAACAGCACGATACACACTCGTATGGTATGAGATGTGTGTGTTTTGTGTATTCCTCCACGGGTCAAACGATCAGTTCGTGAAAAGTCGTGTGCGAGTTTTGCACGATTTCGCGTTTCTTGCCACCCTTATCGACACCTGGTGTTAAAGTGTAAGATGTAGGTGTCTTCTCTGATTTAGGATGTTGCTGTGTATGTGGTAGTGGAACAGTTCACAGGGTTATCACACAGGCAACATGACGTGTAGAGTCATAGAAAGGGTAACTTCGTTGTATAAGTTTCTTTCATTTATTGCACGCCACAAAACAGTCATGATACTTATGACATCAACATGGTTAACGAGTTCAGCAAGATGATATGGCACATTGAAAACAATTTCTGTAGTCAGCAATGATAGCTGTTGTATATATGCGTCATAAGACATCACAGTTCAATAGATTCAGAAATTCATCAATCATCGAGTGCTAGTTCGTGAAGCTGTATAAATAATAATAATTTCTATAACTTCTGCAACAGTGTCAGCTACAGATCTTCAATGTTCATAAACAATAATAAATGCTCCCATTCTGATGCTAGCAGATCAGTTGTATACAATAAGTCCGTTCACTGTCTGCACGTGAATAGCATACATGGGCTACAGGTCAGCTCGACCTTTATAATGTTCCTAAGTCTAACCATCTGACTTGGACGTGATCTCTGATATAACGAATCCTGGAACACAGACAACAGTCTTGTTGGTCTAGAGCGACCCATATATATTAACTAGTTCAGGTATACAGATACCGGTGACTTAATCCTAGTCAAAGTACCTCTCCATTTTGCATCACACAGGCGAGCAAATAGGCGACAAAATGACGAACCTCTAGATGATAGCATAAAGTTCGATACAAGAGGAATTACCTTATTTCGGAAAATCAACCATGAACATATGCCTCCAGGCAGGCTGCATAATACTGGGAAATAGTCTAGTTAGCTAACTAACTCACTAAGACACTGTATTTCCCTCAGAGAATCACAAGACGCAGTTGCGTCTGCTCGCTTCTTAAACCATTTCTAAACTGCCCCAACTGGGCGGAACACACAGAACGAACTCCCGGTTTGACATGCGCAGAACGACAATCTCTGAGTTGCCGTTCACAATAAGACGATTCGAAGAACATTCGAGATAAAAGTCTTACACAGTCGCGCCTTTTATGGTCATGAAAAGAAGCGTTAAGAAAGGTTTCAGACATCTACCATAGTTGACTGATACTACCAAATAAGGAGATGTGGTCACGCTTCGTTCAAGAAATTATAGACCGAACGTGTCTCTATACAAGAGAAGGCAACTCCTAACAAATTGTAGTCTCGATAACTCGGATTATGTCCCTTTGACCATAGAAAACATAATACACACTTCAGTCAAAAAAATGATCATACATATGAAAAAATGTTTATACAAACGAAAAATAATAATGATCCGTGCGTAACATTACCGCACCCTCCCTGGAAAAAAAAAAATGGGAAATTTTTTTTTTTTTTAAATCCTGGAGCCGGAAAAAATCTAGGCTCCTAACGCACGTATGATGCGTGGATATATACCTAACAAATTAGCTCAACGCATGGAGCGACACTGAGATCATATCTCAGATCCTTAGAGAAAAAATTTATCTAAGTATACGCTGATATATTCCAGGAAGGTGCCACCAACACACGCCACAATGATGGCAACAACATAATGACAATCAAATTATACTCATACCAATATATGAAATTAAATATATTATGTGTTATCATACAATGTGTTGCAAATAGCGGTGTAATTTACTAATATACCGCACTATATTATTACATTATATAAAGTAACAGTAATTAATAAGTAATACATGTGTTGCTCTTCGGTGACATAAAAACATTCAATAGAAGAAGATGTGGACATCATCCGCTCCCAATGTAGGACAGGACTTGATATCCTCAAAGTTCCACAATGGACATAAACTCGCAGACTTCAATGATGTGCTGCGAAAATATCAATAACACAAATCTTAAAGACAACTGGTAAATTTCTTAATACAATCCTGAAAATAATTTATTTAAATGTGGCCGAGTGATCTTTTGGCCCGTATATCACTAACTAAGCCTTCTTAGATAATTACATGGTACAATGTTATAAATTTCCCTCAAAAAAAAAAAAAGTGAGACAAAATCTACTAACATGTCATTATAACATTGGACTGTATATCAGGAAATATATATATATGACAGAAGAATCATGTGGAATCGTGTGGACATCTGGACAGAATGTCTGCCATTACATTATCCGAACCACGGATAGCTCGAACCGAGAAATGAAATGGTTGAAGAGCTATGGCATAACGAGTGGACCTCGAGCTCTTCAAGTTTTTGCTCTGAATAGCAGTAAGCGCTTTCTGGTCGGTTTCCACAATGAAATGTGCGCCTAGAAGAAATCTTTGTAACTTCAGAATAGACCATACCATAGCCAATAACTCACGGTCAAAAACCGAGTAATTCTTTTCTGCAGCGTTTAATTTCCTAGAGATATACATCACCGGATGCAAAGTATCAGAATACTCCTGCATTAGTGCTGCCCCAATCCCTGTTGACGAGGCGTCACTTCGAAGAACAAAAGTCTTCTCAATAGTAGGTAACTTAAGAATAGGTGGAGATGAAAATAGGGCTTTAACCTGGTCCAATGAGGATTGACATTCTTTAGACCAGCGGATCAGATTAGGCGACCCTTTCTTCAATAAAGTAGAAAGCGGTGCCATAATGGAGGACAGATTCGGAATGAATCGTCCGTAGAATTGAATCAAACCTAATAGACTCCTTACTTGTTTCTTCGTCTTAGGGACCGAAATGTTAAGTATTTTTGAAACATTGTGGTCCTCTGTCTTTAAAAGACCATGACCAACCCGATGACCTAGGAAAGAAATCTCGCTAAATCCTATAAAGGCTTTAGAGGGTTTTGCAGTCAAGTTATACTCGCGAAGAGTAGACAGTAATTCGTATAAACCCAAATAATGATCTTCCCAAGAATCACTGAATAGACAGATATCATCTAGGTATGCTATGACATCTGTACGATATGCGAGAATTCGCCGCATCATGCGTACGAATGTAGCAGGGGCGTTCATAAGACCAAAAGGCATGAAATTCCATTGGAATAAACCCCTAGGTGTAGAAAAAGCTGTAAAAGGTTTGGCACGTTCAGTTAGCGGGACTTGCCAATAACCTTTAGACAAATCTAGTTTGGTAAAGAATCTAGAATTAGAAAGTTTATTGAGTAGCTCTTCTAATGAAGGCATAGGTTCAGCATCGAACTTCGTAACTTGGTTCAATTTGCGATAATCTACGCAAATGCGAATGTTATTATCCTTCTTTCGAACAATAACCATAGACGAAGAGTATGCTGAAGTGGATGGTTCAATGATTTCCAAACGTATCATTTCATCCAACTCTTTTTCGACTTGAGACTGGAAATGAATAGGTATTGGATATGGTCTGACTCTGATAGGATTGTGATCAGTTGTGATCAGTTAGCACAATGTCATGTTCTATGACATGTGTGTGTCCCGGGATGTCTGTAAGAACATCCTGAAATGTTTGCAACATCGAAGAAACTTGTCGATGTTCCTCAGCGGAAAGATTTGGAGAAACGGTCACGTTTTTCCAAGATTCCGTAGAATAAAGTGGGACCATAGAAAGAGGAAGATTGACATCAGAAAAAGTAGTTTCCTCATCCTGTATAACTGACAGAGATGAGTACTGACCACGAGTTGCTTGTGAATTGTCCGTAGCCTGGAAAATAGGCTGCAAATAGTCAGGTCTTTCATAAAATTCTGTGAGCATATTTATGTGGAAAGTTTTTATGCTTTCCATCAATATCGACAACATAGTCGACATCAGAAATTTTGGAGACTATTGCATATGGACCTTTCCATGCAATTAGAAGTCTGTTCTCCCTTGAAGGAAGTAGAACGAGAGCTTTGTCACCTGGACAAAGTTGTCGTAGACATCTATTCTTATTTGCAAACTGCCTTGCCTTTTCTTTAGCAAATTCTGAAGACGAAGTTGCTAGTTTGCATGCCTCGATGATCTTTTGCCTAAGAGCAATGACGTACTCATAAGAAGATTGAGTCTCATCGCTAATATTATCGGCAGTGATTAGATCGTGAAGTAAAGACATAGGGCCGCGCGGTTGCGCGCCAAAGACAAGTTCAAAAGGGGAAAACCCCGTATGTTCATTGGGGACCTCTCTATACGCAAAGAGAGCCGCGGGTAAGACCCTGTCCCAATCCTGAGGATGATCCTCAGTTATTTTACCAAGTAAAGTTTTCAGAGTCCTATTTAAACGTTCGACCAACCCATTAGACATTGGGTGATAGATACTGCTGAGAGACCTTTTAATGTGTAGCATAGACATTACCTGTGACATAGTGTCTGATATAAGTTGAGTGCCATGGTCTGACAATATTTCTCCGGGAAAACCCAAGCGAGAAAATATCAGCCAAAGAGCGTCTGCGATATCAGCAGTTGAGATGCTCTTGAGAGGTATTGCCTCTGGCCAACGTGTGCACATATCGACACATGTAAGGATAAATTGATGTCCTCTAGCCGACTTAATTCTAAAAGGACCGATAATATCTATTGCCATTTTTTGAAAAGGGCGAATAGGAATGTCAGCAGCCTGGATAGGCGCAGCATGTCGTGGTCCTTTAGATTTGACCTCCTGACATACTTTGCAAGAGCGACAGTACATTCGTATGTCCTTGCTCACAAATGGCCAAAAGAAAGCCGCAAGAACCCTCGACTTTGTACGGGAAAAACCCATATGTCCAGCACATTGCGAGTCATGAGCATGTTGCAATATTTGCAATCTCATGCTCTTAGGCACAAGAATTTGTGAATGAGTGGACGTAGTCGAGTCTTGTACCATACGTACAAGTACGCCGTTCTTCATAGAAATCCAAGATTTCCTATTAGTGTTTCTGATTAGGATCACCTTTTTTTGCTAGAATGAAGAATTTTTGTAAAGAAGGATCTTCTTCTTGCAATTTGATAAATGAGTCACGTGTAATAGTCAAGTGACTATCTTGGTCATTTACTTCATCATTATTAGTTAATGAAGTTTGAGGTGGATCCAGAGCATGTGCTCTTGTGACCACCGCATTGGTAGCTTCAATGTTTTGCTCTTCCCAAACAGCAATCTGCTGTGGGGTACATTCCCTAACTCCGTGAATACGACCAATAATAAGGTCCGCAATAGGGTTTGGAAGTAGACACGCGTGGACCTCTCCCGTGAAGAAAGGAGTAGCAATGTGTATTATAGCATAGGATACTTTTCTAACGTGCCACCAAATGTGACACATTTGATGACTTTTCCTGTAGCACAGGATGGATCTACAAGAGATTGCCTAACGCCGACAGTAGTACATCCAGAATCAAACAACACTGAGACTGGATTACTATTTACTAGCCCCTTATGTAATATAAGAGAACCTCTCCCATCATGAGCAACATTAGCAGGAAGAGCGGGCAAAGGATGACCACAGCTTAAAGTACTAACGGTTTTCGGATCAAATAAAAGTACTGCATTGGATACATTTATTTGCCCTACCAAAATCAAAAGATGAGCATCCGATAGCATTATGGTCTTTATCATTATTAACCTGTTTATCTGCTCCCTGAGATTCTTGTTGAACAGAATTTGTCTGTTGATATCTTTTTCTCTTATGTTGCGATCTACCGCGACCATTATTGCCTCTGCAATTATCATTAAAGTCCCTACTGTAATTTTTATCCTGGTTTGAGTTCCAGTTTCCATAACTGTCATTACTATCTCTATGCTGTTGAGAACCTCTATTATCTTGGTATTGAGGTCTCTGCATAAAATATTTTCCTCTATACCGATTACCTTTGTGAAAATTTCTAAAGTTAACCGGAGTAGAATAACGTGTAGTATTAGGTTGTCTCCAGTTCTGGGAAGAAGAATCACCCTGGAATTGATCACTATGGTTCTGGGCATAATTACGATTACTCTTTTTATTGAAATTTTTCTGGCTACCCTGAAATTTACGCATAAAATTTGGGCCATAAGGTGCTGCCGAAGCAACTGGCAGACCTTCTTTCACCTTAGAGTTACTAATGGTTATGTGCGGATGCGCAGTAACATACTGGCTACCAAAAATGATAAGGGTGGATTTGTGCTGAAGTGGTAACTTGCCACCCTTATCGACACCTGGTGTTAAAGTGTAAGATGTAGGTGTCTTCTCTGATTTAGGATGTTGCTGTGTATGTGGTAGTGGAACAGTTCACAGGGTTATCACACAGGCAACATGACGTGTAGAGTCATAGAAAGGGTAACTTCGTTGTATAAGTTTCTTTCATTTATTGCACGCCACAAAACAGTCATGATACTTATGACATCAACATGGTTAACGAGTTCAGCAAGATGATATGGCCACATTGAAAACAATTTCTGTAGTCAGCAATGATA
>JAMPIV010019282.1:0-28487 GCA_024509875.1 Oreohelix idahoensis | reverse complement strand
GTTTGCCTCTTGTAGTTACTGCTGCCACAATCGGCTCTTCCGGTTTCCCAATACACACGTATCTCCCGCCAAGTATGACTGGGTAGATGGGATCATCCATAACAGCCGCTTTGATCACACCTCTGACAAAGTCAGAGTGTATCCCACCAATGCGATGGGAAGCGCTGTAGGTGCATCGCTCTTACGAACTCCAGAAAGTTTGACGGTCTTCCTGCGTTTTTCGGCTCGGTGGTTGCTCGGTTGATCATATGTCCCGTGCTCAGGGGTTCTCCCTTTGCCACCTTGTCCTTTCTGGCTACGCTGCCATGTAGGGCGGTCGGGTTGATCAGACTGTTTGGGGTGGTTGGGGTACTTGTTCATGTAGAACTTGGATTTTTCAGGAGGGGGGTTTTGAGGTCCAGTTTCTCTGTGGTTATTTTGGTTAGAAGCCTGAGAAGATTGCTCTAGGTTATGTTTTCGAAAATGCTCCTCTGTCGGTTTCCGCTTTGTGGCCGGTAGTTCAGCCAGCGCATTGTGATAACGCTCAGACTTTTCCAAAATGTCTTCAAGTTTTTCTGCCCCCTGCTCAGCGAGAAATCTCCGGGTATCTGCAGACAAAGTGTTCTTTATTTGTTCTGTTAAAACAAATTCCTCAAGACCTTCATAGGTAGAGGGGAGTGCGAGGAGCTCAAGGCACTTTGTCAAATATCCCTTTAGACGGGAAGAGAACTGGTGAAAAGATTCAGAATTCTCCTTTCTGCTGTTGCGAAACAGTTGCAAAAATTTGCGAGCGTTCATTTCAAAGCGCTCCAGTAACGCTTTCTTCAACAGATCATAGTTGTCTTGTTGGCTACTTTCCAGTTTGGCGTAAACATCATACGCAGAACTTTTCAAAGCCTGGGAAAGCTTCATGTTCCAACGCGACCTCTCTAAACCGTACAGAGTTGCAATTTTCTCAAATTTTCTAGCCAAGTGTCAATCTTCTCATTTGGACAAGGGAAAGATTCTAGCGGAAAAGACATAGCAGTGAGAATGAGTAGATTGAGTGTTAGCAGGGTCAGTTAAGGAAGAATGAGGAGAAGACTCTCCATTGCTGGAGGTAGAGGCAGCACCACGACTTTGGAATTCTAGAGTTTTAAGAGCCAACTCGTGCTGTCGTGTTATGCTCCTCCCTCACCTTCTCAAATGCTGTCTTCCTCTCTCTTTCCTTTCTCTCCCTCTACTTTCTCATGCTGATCCCTCTTCTTCTTTTTCCTCATGCTGTCATCTGCGAATTTGCATTTCCTCATCTATCTTCTTCTGCTGTAATAAGCCGGTTCATTTCCGCTTCTTTCCTCCTAGCTTCTTCTTTTTTCCTTTAGCTTCAGCTGCTTTCCTCTCCGCATCATATCTCTCAAGTTCGTCCCTGACAAATGCTTTCGCTTCCTCTCCTTCCAGTCCCTCCTCTCTCGCTTCTTCCCTGAGGAGTTGTCTAAGCTTTGCCCTCTCGGCCATATTATGTCAGTGACTGAGACTAGTGGAGAAAGAAAATAGGAAAAAGGATACACTGGTTCCTACCACTTACGAGAAAAAAAAAATACCAAACATCACACGATGATATATTTAACCCTGGGATACCTCCTCCAAAATAAAATCTAACTATCGCTGCTATTATCGGCAATAAAGCACCTAATGCAAAACACGACTACGCCAACTAAATGGTAGTTAAGATTAATTCTGAAAAATAAGTTGCTACAGTGGAAAAGCAAAATAATTATTGCAAAAATTAAAGAGAAAAATAATCCCTTAATTATAAAGCTATCAAGTTCACCCCTGAAGACAGTTAGGGTAAGGGAGGCAATTAATCTGGCCATATAGTCCGAAACGCACTCTTTAGCTTTTGCTCAAACACCTACTTCTTCAAAACCCAGTGAATGTTATACACACACTACTTTACCAGCGTTCAGTATTAACAAAATCAGTAAAATTAACCATATATTCCGACAATTCAACCTGTAACTGAAATGTATATTATTTCTATATGCTGTGGAAAAAAAAAACTATCAGTTTGTGTGGTCAGCACGCCCGACCGAAAACAGATCGTTAGTGTAGTCTAGGGGAAATAAATTATTTAAAGGATATAAACAACTCACAAAGAATCACGACTCTTACTCTATTACAGAATAAAGAATCTTACAATTTACAAAATACAGATAGACGAGTCCAAGTTTGCGTACTCGTCTTTCCTATTATAGGTTTCAAGACCGGAAAAAGAGCATCAATTTGTTCGTTACTAGTCTTCCTATTCGTAGTTGCTTAATTTCAAATTACGGACGTTAACCAAGTTGTTCGTACTCTTCTTTCCTATTCTAAGTTCAAAAATTCCAAGGACCGAGAAACACCATTTGTCGTAGATTTGGTTAGGAGTATTATTAAGACTTGGGTTTTGGTTCCCTTTTCTGGAATAGGTTTGGGATATGAGAGTGATTAGACTACAGTGTGAGCTGGTGAGGAAATGTGGGAAGCAATAGAATTTCCCATCACGTGAGATGATAGAATGTGATTAATGAAACTGTCTTTGAGAATCGAGATAGGATCTTCTCTTCTCTACCTATCTTTTAACGGACCGTTTTAAAGGGCGGAAGCAGTCTAAAAAACACAGATAATATATATTATATTTTATTAATATTTATATATAATATTATATATATTATTCTATTTATATTTACTATTCTTATCTACTCACGGGCACGCACCATACACGTGACGACAGGTAAACACACAGACGTGGGAATCTATCACAATGAAATTTATATGTATTTGAACGAGCTGACCCAACGCATTTTGATTTTTAGTTCAAGTTGACCATAACAGATTTTTTTTATTAGCGATTTTATATCAAAAAAAATGGTCTTCTCACAACACCAAAAATACATCAAGGAAAAGACCAACATCATACAAATAGTCATTAAAATTTAAGAAAAATAAATTGCTACAAGGATGATATCCCCGTTATGATCTTAACTCTAGGTTTAGCCCACAGCCCCGTTAAGAGAACAAGATGATGGCCCAAAGAGTTATAGATACGTAGGGTTTGAGGCTTAAGAGTTTTTCTTCTTTTCTCGTAAATGTATGCACAGAGGTTGAATAATCTGATTTAGCCTAAGAAGTAAAGAAATACTCTAGCAAATAGTAGCATAACAAATTTGCAGGTTAAACAAAAAGAATTAAGACAGTAAATGGGTGACAATCTATATACTGTAAAATAACACTCTGATCTGCGTACACTCATTCATTCAGCCATGGCCATGCAGTTATACTCACAACTTTGCTCGCTGCCTCTGGGGAACATAATCAATTCTTAGGGACCTTCACACCGACCCCAAAATGCAGTCCTTGACTAAGAGAATTCCCCAGTTCCAAATAAGATCGTACTAAACTCTCAGGAAACGATTCCTTGTGTGTTCTAATTTTTCGAATGTCTGTTTAAGTCTACATAAATATATTGTCCAGGCGCGAAGTTAGCAGAGCACAATGTCATTAGCTTTGGTTTCTAGAATTTAAGGAATGACAGAGCAGTGTTGTTACTTTCCTGGAAGTTACTTATATTTAGGTCACCACTAGTTATAGTCAAAAACTCTGTCGGATGTTTCTGAACCTTTGATTGCCACATACGGGCTGGAATTGTAATGAATGAGTTATTCTGGAAGAAGGAGTATTTAATTTCTGGCGCGAAGGCCTCATTAATTTTTCATTTAACTGACGTTACAAGTTCCAGGTAATGAAAGTGATTAGTTTCTTCCCAAATAAAGGTTCACGTACTAGAAACGCTGGTAAGTTTTGGTACCACCGTTTCTCTATATAAAAGAAAGAAACACATTATCAAATAAATTTTACAATATGTACCCACTATAGAAACTTACATTATTAAAAACTCGCAAGTGTACTGCTTGGACTTATCATTTAAATTTCCGTAAAGTAAGTTATATCTTAAAAAAAAAAAATCATCAATCCCCCTGAATTTAGGAAAAACACGTGCGTGTTCCGTCAACATCTCATGATGGTTTCTAGCATTTGTAAGTTTTGATTAGAAAAAATTATGATCTCGTCTGATTTTCCTTAGCAGTAAAATAAAAAAAAAATAAATTTACTTCATTTTAGCTACATTATTGTTTAGTAAGCTAAGAATATAATTTATTCTGCTATCCACTGAAACACGTCACTAGAAAATAATACAGGAACTATATAAAATTTGGCACTCTGGCGCAAAAAATTCTAATCTATGAAATATGAAATATAAGCGACCTTACTTAAAGCACTTTATCATTTCACAAAATACTAGTATAATATATATATATCTAACCTCACAAAAAACAGAATTACAGGTAGTCGCACAACTTAAGAATAAAAATGCTGAAAATATTTCTGGAAGTCTAGAAGTTCGACAAATTGCCGAAACAAACTGAGATCTTCGCTAACAGCTATTCTGTTTTCGAGCGACCTGTCTACTGCGAATATAGGAGCGAGAATGAAATTAAAGTTTCAAACTCGGGCCAATATCTTAAAATCAGACAAAGGGCCCAAACTTATTTCGCCAAGCGAAATTATCTCCCCTACTCCCAACATTTACGTCAGCTTAACGCGTGACGTAACTGCCACCAGTGACCGAGAAATGCGATTCGTGACAGTTGCAAATCTCAGAGACAAATGACCGTCTACAACTGCGTCGTACAGATGCCGGGTTTGACACCTTAAGCTAGTGACAGGGTGAACAAAATGGTAGACCAAAAGTACTGCTCTATGTCCAGCGAAACGAATTTCTCACACCTTCACGTCTTACCTGCGCGACTGACATCTGATGCAATAAGGTTACTAGTCAGTATGAGAAAGAAAAACGATGATGGGAAAGAAATATATTTTTCGCAACGAGTGATGCGAAAAAAATACAGGAAAAACAAGTACGGAAAAATAATAAAATGAAAGGATTAGGGTGAGAGAATAGGAAGAAGATGTAGGTAATTTAATGATATAAAGACCCACGTGACACTGGGGATCGAACCAGAACCGCCGAGCTGGAAAGCCAGTGCGGTAACCACAGCGTAGCTAATCAGACGGTCTCATAATTTTATTGTGACAAAGTAAAGTTGATTGGAACAGCTAAATTATTTATACCGTAACTGACAGAAATTTCACAAAGTAAAACACACGCAAGTGAAGAAGAATGTACAGTGTACAGCGGAAAGAGTTCATAAACAAGATTTGTGTAGTAATAATATTTACAATAAACTAACAGATATTACAAAAAGCATAATAACAAGAACTATGATTACCGGATAGAATAATAAGAACTATGACTATCAGACAGAATAACAAGAACTATCATTGACAGATAGAATAGCAAGAACTATGACTGTCAGATAGAATAATAAGACCTCTGACTGTCAGATAGAATAACAAGAACTATTATTGACAGATAGAATAGCAAGAACTATGACTGTCAGATAGAATAATAAGACCTATGACTGTCAGATAGAATAATAAGAACTATGACTATCAGATAGAATAATAAGAACTATGACTGTCAGATAGAATAACAAGAACTATGACTATCAGATAGAATAACAAGAACTATGACTATCAGATAGAATAATAAGAACTATGACTGTCAGATAGAATAACAAGAACTATGACTATCAGATAGAATAACAAGAACTATGACTGTCAGATAGAATAATAAGACCTATGGTTGCCAGATAGAATAACAAGAACTATGACTGTCAGATAGAATAATAAGACCTATGGTTGCCAGATAGAATAACAAGAACTATGACTATCAGATAGAATAATAAGACCTATGACTGTCAGATAGAATAATAAGAACTATGACTATCAGATAGAATAATAAGAACTATGACTGTCAGATAGAATAACAAGAACTATGACTATCAGATAGAATAACAAGAACTATGACTATCAGATAGAATAATAAGAACTATGACTGTCAGATAGAATAACAAGAACTATGACTATCAGATAGAATAACAAGAACTATGACTGTCAGATAGATATATTAAGACCTATGGTTGCCCTGATAGAATAACAAGAACTATGACTGTCAGATAGAATAATAAGACCTATGGTTGCCAGATAGAATAACAAGAACTATGACTATCAGATAGAATAATAAGACCTATGACTGTCAGATAGAATAATAAGAACTATGACAATCAGATAGAATAATAAGACCTATGGTTGCCAGATAGAATAATAAGACCTATGACTGTCAGATAGAATAATAAGACATATGACTGTCAGATAGAATAATAAGAACTATGACTATCAGATAGAATAATAAGAACTATGACTGTCAGATAGAATAACAAGAACTATGACTATCAGATAGAATAACAAGAACTATGACTATCAGATAGAATAACAAGAACTATGACTATCAGATAGAATAACAAGAACTATGACTATCAGATAGAATAACAAGAACTATGACTATCAGATAGAATAACAAGAACTATGACTATCAGATAGAATAACAAGAACTATGACTGTCAGATAGAATAATAAGACCTATGGTTGCCAGATAGAATAAAAAGAACTATGACTATCAGATAGAATAATAAGACCTATGGTTGCCAGATAGAATAACAAGAACTATGACTATCAGATAGAATAACAAGAACTATGACTGTCAGATAGAATAGCAAGAACTATGACTGTCAGATAGAATAATAAGACCTATGACTGTCAGATAGAATAATAAGACCTATGACTGTCAGATAGAATAATAAGAACTATGACTATCAGATAGAATAATAAGAACTATGACTGTCAGATAGAATAACAAGAACTATGACTATCAGATAGAATAACAAGAACTATGACTATCAGATAGAATAACAAGAACTATGACTATCAGATAGAATAACAAGAACTATGACTATCAGATAGAATAACAAGAACTATGACTATCAGATAGAATAACAAGAACTATGACTATCAGGTAGAATAACAAGACCTATGGTTGCCAGATAGAATAAAAAGAACTATGGTTGCAAGATAGAATAATAAGACCTATGACTATCAGATATAATAACAAGAACTATGACTATCAGATAGAATAATAAGAACTATGACTATCAGATAGAATAACAAGAACTATGACTGTCAGATAGAATAATAAGACCTATGGTTGCCAGATAGAATAAAAAGAACTATGGTTGCAAGATAGAATAATAAGACCTATGACTATCAGATATAATAACAAGAACTATGACTATCAGATAGAATAATAAGAACTATGACTGTCAGATAGAGTAACAAGAACTATGACTGTCAGATAGAATAACAAGAACTTTGACTGTCAGATAGAATAACAAGAACTATGACTATCAGATAGAATAATAAGAACTATGATTGTCAGATATAATAATAAGAAATATGACTGTCAGACAGATTAACTTACTTACTTACTTAGTCGTTCCCCTTCTACCGTGAGGTGTAGAAGTTTGGAAGAGAGAGCGCCAGACTATCCTATCGGCTGTCTTCCTCCTGGCCTGGTTCCATTCTAGTCCTCGGTCCTTCAAAGATTGTCTAATGTTGTCCTCCCAGCGGACTCTGGGTCGTCCTCGGGGTCTGGATCCTTGGATCTTTGTTTCCCATGCTTGTCGTGGTAACCGATCTTCTCCCATTCTGCAGACATGGCCAAACCATCTTAGTTGGAACTGTTCTACTTGGGTCTGCAGGGGGTGGGATTTAAGGTCTTGACGTATCGTCTGGTTGCGTACCATGTCTCTTCTTGTTACTTCAACCACCTTCCTCAGATACCTCATTTCTGAGGTTTGGATCTGGCTTTTGTGGGTTGTAGTCATTGCCCATGACTCGCATCCATATGTCAAGACTGGGATATAGGCAGACAGATTAACAAGAATTATAATTATCAGGTAGATTAAATAGCTGGATATATGAGCTGATCGCCAGTGCGTTTTAGAAATGAAGCTTAAAATAACTGGCTTATTAAGAATGGTAGCTGCAATAGATGCCAGCATTTTTGGATGACAAATCCGATCAAAAAAGAAAACATCCTACTCTTAAAAGAGGGGGAAAGTGTACCGTAGAAATAAAGCAATGGAATGCAATCTGTAGCCCAGACCTGGGCATACTTTAGCATGCCAAACTCTACTTTTGCTGTTTCAGTGAGGCTACCGTCTACCAAATACAATTTTTCAGTGTAGCTACTTCTACAGTGTTTTCATATAAATCATGAAATAACTCCAGTGCGTGTGAAACGAAGACAGCATTTAAGGCATACAAAAAAAGTTTCTTCACTGAAGAAAAAAAAAAAATGTGGTTATACATTGAAAAAAAAGATAATTACATTAGCGACCTTTGTCTTTACTGACTGTGTGTGGTACGCCACTCTGAGTGGAGACCTCCCAGTAACAAAGACTGCTGTGCCCGTCTCAGATTTTGCTCTTTCGTCAGACCTACGGGTCTTGAGTGTTCCTCTATAAATGCCTTTGTGCAGATGAGGAAGGACATCACTCGACACCTTCGGGTATATGAGGCTCTGTCCATTTTGGCTGGAATGACGTCTCGATGGTTCGGAGGTTTTATAGCGAATATGAGTACACATGAGGGCAAGTTCGGGCACAATGGGCTAATCACCTGTTTGCCAAGTCACTTCGATTACATGTCCTGCCCATGGGCCTTGTGCACTTGGGTCCCCTCTACACCTCGTTTCAAGGGGTAGAAGAGGTTCCGATTATGAGATGAGATGAGATGAGATAACAAATGCAATGGAATATATATTATCTAAATACAAGTATTTCAAACAGCTGTAACAACAAATATTTAATATCATAGCGTTTTGCACTGCGTAACTTCAATTAAGTCCTCAAATTTCGTTAAGAAAAATATTTATGTCTTTAAAAACAGGAGATTTAACTAAAGAATTATTTTTAAAAAAAAACTTGTATGTATTAGGCGGTCCACCTAAAATCTGTGAGAAGTATACCGGCGTCTGCGATCGACGCATTTCCAAATCCTGCTCGAGACAATATAAATGTAAAATTAAAAAAAAAACATTAAGTGCACAGCGAAACTTGATCAACAGTCTCCGGAATTCTAGCTTTATAAATAAGAATAGCATTCACAATTAAGTACTCGTACATTCACGTCTTCCAATCAATACATTACATTCTCCACATTATCCGCTTACTTCATGCTGAATACCAGCCAGATCAACTTTGGTAATTACACACCAGGACATTGCTGGCACAGTATTACTTTGTCTAGACCAGTGGGTCTCAACGTGGACCATGCCATGTTTCTAGAGGGTCACAGTAAGATGGTAAAGTAACTTGTCTCCAGCTAACAACGACTATTGGGGGAGGGGGGCACATAGGTAAATGAGGCTCAGAAGGGGGCCATGAACAAAAACAAAGGTTGGGAACCCCTGGTCTAGACCATTATCATCACGTGCCGTGCCGACGTGAGTATAAGATTATATATATTCTCAACTTCGAGTATTTCGTTTCTATTGTTGACATCTCACTTTGGTTAAACTGTACACTACCTACTGTCTTTGTCGTTCTCTCCCTCGTATTCCATCAATTTTGCCTGTTATCACACTGTGTCTCAATATTGTCTTTTCACAACATGGCCAACTGAAGATTCTTAGAGCCCTCTATGATGTGTTCCTTTCTCCATTCCCTTTCGTTTCGTCAGACCACAGTTCCACGTGCCCCTTAATGACCTCTACCACCTTCATCATCCCTATCTTCCGCTCATCATGGAGCACAGGCTGTCAGCAAATACCTTAAAAGTCGTTCAGCAAATACCTTAAAAGTCGTTCAGCAAATACCTTAAAAGTCGTTCAGCAAATACCTTAAAAGTCGTTCAGCAAATACCTTAAAAGTCGTTCAGCAAATACCTTAAATGTCGTTCAGCAAATACCTTAAAAGTCGTTCTGTCTGTGCCATCCGCTAAAGGCCTTCCCATGTCTTTATTTATCCCTTTCATTTTTTTTTTTTTACATCTCTCTTACCTGTTGATTCCAGATGAAAGACTGCATAGTAACGCTATCAAAAGGTTGCATCAGCGTGTGTCTTATCCATTGCCAGCGATTTCTTCTCACCGTCTGTTCCACTGGCACTTTGTTGGTTGTTATCCTCAGTTCTACATTGGTTGATCTTGTACCATATCAATCCGTCTGTTCTACGCAAGCACCCATTTATGACAGTCTCTAACTTCGTGGGTTGTTTGTTCTTGTTGTGCTCCATGTTTCAGAGCCATACAATAGGACTGACTTGACATTTGAGATGAACATTCTTATTTTTTTGGTAATCTTATAAAAACTTAATTTTGATGATAAATAAGAGTCAGTTATACAATAAACCAAAAGCCTCAAGCTTCTACATCCCCCCCCCCGCCCCATTAGATGCAAATACAGTAGCACATATTTGTTACTATTCTTTGTATGTCAAGTAACAAAACAAAAAGAAGAAAACTAGTTTTAACTTACCGCTTTGTTGAATAGAATAAAGAACGTGACTTTTTAACACATACTCCGTTAAATTTTAAATTCCGTCAGAATTCCACTATCTGGCAACAAATATTCCGTTAGAATTGCAACACTTAGCAAAACATACTCCCTTCGAATTGAACTATATTACTCGTCAAAAGTCAAGGGCCACCCTATTATTTTATATACACTTTTATATAAGCGCATAGAATGACTAAATGAAGGAAGTTTTTTACGAAAAAATGGGTGCAATCTCTTCCTCTAACAGTTCTCTATGCAAGTCAAGCATAAAAACAACTCACCGACAACCATGGCGATCACACGTGCAATTTGGTTTGCTGACCATAAATTCACATTTTTAATCTGTTTTTTCAAACTTCCGTACAACCAAACAGGTGAAGTAATCGTGCTGATTGACATTCCACGTGCAATGGCGACTTTTCGTGAACAGAGTTCACTCTTTATTTGTTTACAATCAGCAGACTTAGGGTTTAGTTTCATCACTTGCAAAAACCATGCAACCGAGAAGAAGTCTGGACACCTTACAAAGAATGAGGGCTATAGCGTGGGTTGAAAGTGGTTTATCTGTCCGTGAGGTTGCTAGACGGCTTGCAGTGTCACGCACTACTATCCAAAGAGTTTTGGGAGAGATTTCAGGCCACAGGAAGTGTGGAGGATCGCAACCGGCCAGGTCGCCCTAGATGCACCAATAGACATGGTGACCGGTACCGCTTGTGGTCAGCCCTGCGCCATCGAACAGTGACTTGTTCTACTCTAAGATGTCAGCTGAGACAAACTGTAAACGTTAATGTCAGTCAAAGCACCATTCGCAGACGTTTACATGAATTTGGACTGGCTGCTCGACGTCCTGCAGTCAGAATCCCTCTTACTCCTGCTCATCGCAGAGCCCGTGTGCTTGGTGTCGCGAGCACATCCGATGGACAAGGCAACAATGGAGTCAAGTTCTCTTCACTGATGAATCTCGCTTCACTGCCAGCTCATTCACCTGACCTTTCTCCGATTGAGCACCTCTGGGATGTCCTTGGTCGAAGATTGTCAACAAATCGCCCCTGCCAATGGATGTTGCACCCGCTGACTGCATTTCTGCTTCAGGAATGGCAAGCTGTTCCTCAGGATACTCTTCGGACCCTTGTATACTCGATGTGTCTACGCTGTCTTGAATGCCTTGCTGCAAACGGTGGTCATACCCGATTTTAAAATGTCTATTTGTCCAATGTCTATTGTGTGACTTTTGAAAAGGTGTGTGACACACTTCACAGCTTCATTGCGTTTGAATGTGTGTTTCCATTTCTTTACGTGACATGTCAATTTGGCATTCAATAAATACCGTTTTGACTGATACCAATTATGTTTATATCAGATTTGTTTTATGGTTTCTACCAAGGTTTTTCTAAGTGGCCTTGACTTTTGACGAGTAGTATATTTACCTAGTTTGAAATGTGGAAACTGGTGAATGACTGTTGTAGACACTGACAGTTTTACTGGATCCAGATGATAACATCAGATTTTGTTTTCATTAAGAATGCGACAATGTAGTAGATAGTTTTTTTACAAAATCTAATAACATATTTTGGGACGGGAGATTTTATTATAATTTTTTTTATATAATTATATTAAATAATTTTATATATATATATATATATATATATATATATATATATATATATATATATATATATATATATATATATATATATATATATATATATATATATATATATATATAATCTTTTTTTTCTCTAACCAGCGGCACTCGAGCTTTCCAGCTCTTTGGGCCCAATGACATGTCATTGGGGGGCTGGGGGGGCAGTGGACTTTCCTTCCAATTCGGTCAGGAGCTTCGCCCCCTCCCATCCACACGGGATTTATGTGCAGGAGCATTTCAGGTTATTCAGTCAAATTTCCGGTCGTAAACATTCCTTCAAACCCTGACGCCCGGGTTTGAACCATGAAAACCTGGTCGCCAGTATAACGCCGTAGCCATTACACCAGCGCGGGCTTATATATATATATATTGAAATTAATAATTCATATATTATATAATTTTTATTATTATATAATTTATTACATAATTTTATTAATAATGTTATTTATAATTAATAAAAAATATAAAAAGTCTATTTTATTACATAATTTTATATTTTTATATATTACAATTATATAATTATAAAATTATATAATTTATATTTCATATTTCAAAATTATATAAATTATATTATATAATTTAAAAATTATAATAATAAAAATAAAATGTTTATTATAATATATATATATATATATATATATATATATATATATATATATATATATATATATATATATATATATATATATATATATATATATATATATATAAGTATATAAATATAAAATGCTTATAAATATAGAAGAGGTGTTAAGAATAGACAGACCTAGGGAAACTGTAAAATATAGTCAAACAATAAGTTATAACACGAACAAATGTTAATATTAGTGTGCTGGGAATGTGAATATATGGTGCTGTTCTTTCAATGCATTTGACTTTTTAAACAGATGAAAGTTTCAATTAAATTTCTGTTTAAAGTCAGTTTATATAACTAGAACCACCAGGCCTCCTACAACCCTCCATTTTAATATTATTCTTGTTCAGGTTTCTTCTTGATTTTGTTTGTTTTTTAGTTTTGTTTTTGTTTTGTTTAATTATTCGTATTAGCATAATTGTGATTGTCCCTATTTACAATGATGTGACAAATGTGATGCTACTTTTCACATATCAGCAGTTGTTCATATTATTTGGAATTGAAAACAATATATATCCTAATTATAACCCATCAGAGGTTGAACGGGGATATATTTAAATCTTCATTAATTAAAAAAAAAAAAAATCTTACTCGATGCTTATTCTCGTTACACGTCCTGGTATTATCCAGCCGAAAATGGCGTCCACGTCGTTCAGCCTCGTTTTTCGATTCTGACATAGTTGGCGTAAACTCTCTATAGATCTAGGGGCACTAGACAGACCGACAGACAGACAGACAGACAGACCGACCGATCGACACCGACAGACAAGGCAGGCAGGCAGCAACAGAGCCACTGGACTGACTGACTTTCCTGACCTACTGACGGGAACTACCTGACTGACTGACAGACAGACAGACAGACAGACAGACAGATAGATAGATAGATAGATAGATAGATAGATAGATAGATAGATAGATAGATAGATAGATAGATAGATAGATAGATAGATAGATAGATAGATAGATAGATAGATTAATTTCGCAGCTGGTGAGGCTGACGACCAACATTGACAAGTAAAAATTAGCTAATTAATTCAACCAAAGGCATGTGGCCGGGGTCAGTTCAGTTATTGTGTTGTGCGCAGGTAAATATTTTGACGAGAGCTAATTCTTCAATACGTTTCTGTTCAAGTCGTTACAGGCCTTTCGCCTGAGATGGAAATTCGTGACCTTAGTTTATTTTTCTTCCCAAAGTTCGTTCGTACCCTTTTTGGTTTAGTGAGAATCAATACCTCGTATAATGGTTTGTCAAAGTAATCCACTGTAATATTCCAAAGAAAACTCAGCAATGTAGAAAAATAAAATATAGTTTATTAACGTCATTAGAACAGCAATGTTATTGACACAATGGTGAAGTACTTATTTCTTACGCTTACACAAAATAGTGAGTATCCAAAATGAAAGTGTTTATCCACAGGAATAATATATCCAATAGAATAAAATACAAACTTGTCTACTTAAAAATTAACTTGTCTAACTTGAAAACTTGTCAAATTAAACACTTGTCTTGATAATCTCAAAGACGAAGTTCACCTAACACTATCTGTAAAATCCTCTCGCCTAATGAATCCTAAAAATCTGTAAAAGCCTGTCTATCGCCCACGTCTTTCATTTTTATACTATTTCTTCTTTTTTCCCGCCAATTTTCACACGATGCTTTCTTTTTTCACATGGAACAATTATCTACAATTGCACATGCTTTCTCAGATTTTCGACTTTTTCCACACGTCTCTCTCTCTAACAACGGAAAAAACCCAAATTAGCAACTCCCACTTTCACAAAAATTTTCCATTCAAAAACATGCATTTACTATTGTTTTGTTCTGGGACAGCTTTACAATGCCTCTCTCAAAGCCGTGAACTTTTCATGATACTGTGTTTTGTGCAAAAATGCCTTAACTGCTTTTAACGTGTTATTCTCATTCTATGTGGTTTTAACACGTATAATTGGTAGTGTATGCCAAGCGGTCACAGGCATATCGCTAAAAACGTATAGTAAGGAAAATGTAAGTGGCGCGACACTGAGCAGTGTTTTCAGCGAGCAAATTGTGGGTTCCCACCTATAGTTTGAGAATCACTGCACTATTGCGTCTTTGCACAGATTTCAGTTCCTAAAAGGCGCCTTCAAGTTAAGGTGCAATAGCGATATGATAAAACCAATCTAGGAAAAAACGAGAACTATCTTCGTACTAAACAATAACAAATGTGACACAGAAAAAGACAGATAATTTGTAGGGAATCACGCAAGAAAACAACGTGAATATGTGAGATATTAGTCTGACAAGCTGAAAGTATTTTTGTGTTGATTCTGCGATGTTTTGATAATAATCTGCGATGTTTTGATAATAAGCTATGTCTTATTTTTTAGCTATGGAAACATTAATGTTGATTTTGTATTTCTCGAGTCTTGTCAGAAGTCAGACAAGCCAATTAGTTTAATTATTTTTTCAATATAAATTTTTCATTTTATCACAGATCTAAACTTGACTAAATTACCTGTTACATAAATATTGTTGAGACATTTCAGATACGCAACAGCAACCATATATTTCCAGTTCGAGAAGGACACAAAAGAGACATTCTGATACTAACGCGAAATTCTTTACCAAGCAGCGAAGTATCCGTGAACCTCAACAATCAAGCAGAAATAATAGGGTGGACATAACAATCAATGACATGAGCATCCGTATTTACATTCTGTATGGATCACCAAACAAAGATCTCTCATTTTCCTGCGTGGAAATAAAGGGCTCAAATTCCATAGTGGTAGTAGATTCAGTAATCACTCTGAAAGATGGGGATACCCAGATACAGACAATAGAGGAGACGAGGCCAAGGACTGGGAGATAGATACAAATCTTTACATAATAAACAGGCCAGATGACAACCCCAGTTTTTACTCCAGAAGATTGCACATTATTTACACTCCAGATCTAGCCTTTTCCACAGGAGATATCATACACAAAATTGATAGACATATGCTTGATCACCTAGCAGATAGTGACCATAAACCAGTAAACTTACTTAGTCGTTCCCCTTCTACCGTGAGGTGTAGAGGTTTGGAAGTAAACCAATAAAGCTGATCATAAATATGGAATATGTTCCGCAGCAAATAAAACTACTTCCTCGATAGAACTACAAACGAGGAAACTTGGAAAAGTTTGCAATGTTGACAGACAGGTTTTGTGAAACAATTAACACACGGCACAGCAATATAAACATTATAGTTGAAAGCCTTAAGACAGCCATACTTCAAGTAGTCACGGAATCCATTCCCAGAGAGGCAAGAAAAAAAATTTCAAACCTTAATGTACTGAAGAACTTCAAAGGCTTGAAGATGAAGTAACAAAAGTTAGAAACACGGCAGAGAGAAAACAAACAACTGAAGCTATTATGGTACCCAAAGCCACCACTGCAAAATACCGATGAACATTAAATAAAAAAAGATACAGCTGAAAAGAAAAAAAATACAGAAATTCCAAATTTAGATAAAAATGGCAACAAGCTACGGAAACTGGTTAAAGCCTTGAACAACGAAGGACCTCATTACAAACAAATCGCATTTAAACAAGGCAACAATATCCTCACAGGCAAAAATGCTCATAATGCATTCATAGAATACTTTGCTAGTGCAAATCACATTGATGTCCGTGCTGACAGGAAGAAAATCATTACAGATGAACAGTTGATTCATGACAAATTTGACAATGGTAGAAATGGAATAGGGAATAAGGTCATTAGTGAAAAAGAAGTCACCGGGAAAGATAGAAAAACAAGTAAAGTGTTAATAGGTATGGGTACTGTCGTTTATGATTTATCAGATAGGTAATAGATGTTTATAGCCCTGTCTGAGCAGAGGTGATAGTGATGACAATGTGAAAGTAAGGGGTAAGATATCGTTTTTTTCACGAGGTTTATCGTGTAAGAAAAAGGAGAATTTCTGGATAGAATAATTTATCTAATCCAGCCTATCTGGACGACGATATTTAAATCAGACGCACTTTCTCTCCTTGTACGAAAATACAAGTTACACTGCACTCACATGCACACAATTCTGTGACAAATACGTACGAACGTGAAAACAAACTATGGATAACATATAATAGATAGGGGTTGACCGACACAATAACTAAAGGTTTAATAAAGTTTATTATAAATAGAAAATCACAACATAAATCATATGCATCAAGAGATCATGGTTTACAGACAAAATGAAAATTAATCAAATAGGTTCTTCCCTCTGGTAAAGGAAAAGAAACGACGATCCCAACAGAGGTTAATTAACCCAAAAGATCAAAGGTTAACAATAAGTTATGAAATAGTCAGTATGGGAAAAGAATAGGTTCCTAATGTAAACTATCCCGTGACTAATCAGATTATTGAGATAAAAAAAAAAGAAAGAAGAAACCATGTAAGTATATGATGTTAACAAAAGACATAAGTTTCTTTCTCTGTTCATTCAATTCACATACACGCAGTGGCCACTTTAAGATACACTTACCCCAGTAGTTGTCGCAAGTTTTGCCAAATCCCAGCCCCAGACTCTCCGTAGTTGCTGACTGCAAAATTTCACAGGAGTCGCTAGATGTCATGGGTGTTAAATTTGTACTTGGATACTATAAGTTATCTATGCCTTCAGTTGGTTGGAGTAAGGTTCATGTGTGGTGATCGCCGATGTAGAATAAATAGAACATATACAGTTCCTAGGTTGTTTAGCCTCAGGTGGCGGAAACGCTAGGTTTAAGTTACAAAAATGTTGCTGACAATATATTGCCACAGTTGGCTGATGAGATATATATATATATAAATATATATATATATATTATATATATATATATATATATAATATATATATACGTATAATATAAAGGTATATGGTAATAGTTCTGGTCCAGATAATATTATAATTCAATGGTTCTATTCTGGTTCCTCTCAGGAAAAATGAGGAAAATTGGACCGCACAGGTCACAGCAAGAAGCTCATCAAGGCACGAGGTAAATATTCTTGGATGCTTATAATATTATAAGTTCGTATGATCATAAGTTCATATGGCCATTAAGAAAAGCCGAGCTAGTACTCAAGTTTTGACCAGCCTATATAAAAGAGAATATAAACATTTAACCAAATTATCAACATCATATCTAACACGTGTTAAAATAGGACCCTCTTCACCACTGTTATAAATTAGAAATTTAAAACACACGTGTCTAGTTTATCCTATCATTCTGTTAACGACGTGATATGAACACTAGTCATAAAAAAAAAATTACATAAAATGGATAGAAGTAAATATATGCCGTCAGTAGACAGTTATTTAATGTATGTACTAGTCAATTTAAAACATCTCTTACTGGAAAAATAACGAGTAATTAAATTTACTTTACGGCTGGAAAGTTAGCTATAAGTTATTTAATTAGCACAGGGAAAAATCTCAGTGAAATATATATTGAACACTTTAAACACACTAAATCACTTTCAAGGCTAGTATATATAAAAAACCCGCAATCAGAAAACTGAAACACTCCACGAAAATCTATTAATTTTCACTCTGTATGAGAAATCTTAAGATAACGAGCTAGTGAATTCAGATAGATTTCTGGCAAATGATCATGGCTATCGGAGAGACATGGTATATATTGATATGTTCCGTACTGTCGTTCTTTAATGTGAAAGTCACACCACTGCCAGACCCGAGCCAATTTGCCGTTCGATTTCTTGAATCAAAGGTAATTTTACCACCTCTTGACTTTCATCATCTCCGCCTTGCCGAAAATCAGCTACGCAATTTTCACCTGAAAGTTTTACAATCCAAGGTCCGTCTCACTGAATATCGTGTGTTCTCCTGATCAAAGAATCTATTACGCCATGCTCCGCGCTTCGCTCTCTGTTTCACATAGGGCTTAATTGCCAGATGGCCCACGTATTAATTGCACTGGTGAATCCTTCGTTAATGTAGTAGAAAATATACTCTAGATGGGGAGGGACAAAAGTGGATGATTACTGCTGCACTATTTTCATCTGTGACAGATACAAAAGCAAAAAGGAAGCTTCTGGCAGTACTAAACTGCAGCTGAAAAAGAGGCATTGTCCCGTAGGCATCGAAGGAAGCTATAATGATACCTATAATGATACCTATACCAAAGAAAGACAAAGACCTGAAAGAATAAAATGATTACAGACCAATCAGCCTACTAAGCTGTGAAAGTAAACTGATGGAGCACAATGATTAAATCCAGACTGATGTGGCACTTGGGGAAAAAAAACACGAATTAACCTCTCAACAAATAGGATTCAGACAACACAGATCCACTGAAGATCAGGTCATATATATAGCTCAAGAAATCGAAGATGCCTTCCAAGAGAAAAAAAAACACATGCTAGTGGTTTGGGTGGCTTTGGAAAAAGCTTTTGATAAAGTATGGAAAGAGGGATTGAAAGTCCAGAAGCATAGAAGTGGTGTGTGTTGGCGAATGTACAACTGGATTGGTCACTACCTTGATAATAGAACCACCAGAGTGCAGCTACAAGGACAAACTAGTAAGAAGTTTATATCAGGGGGGGGGGAGCAGTGTGTCCTCAAGGGCGAACCCATGTCACTACATTGTTCTTTGATTACATGAAATGGGCATAACAGAAAATGTTCCAAGAATTAACACACAATGCTTCTTTTGCAGATGACTTAACCGCGTGGGTATCTGACAGAGTATATCACTCATCGCAAACATTTGGATGCATGCAAGCACTAACATCACTGGAAGAGTGGGCCAAAATAGTGGCTAATGAAGATAAATGAAGGGAAAACAACACACAGTATGTTCTCGTCCTCGAATAAGGGCACAGGAGCTCCAAACTAGTGCTATACGGGGAATATCTTCATCTAGCTGAAAATCCTCAAACTACCTTAGGCAGTACATTTGATCGTTCTCTGACTTTGGACAAAGTAAAGTGTAAGGAAACCCGGCATGAGCGCAAGCAAGGTAAAGAATGGCAAGTAATGTTAAAAAATTGCAGTAACATCTTATAGGAGGAGAGTGCTAAAGAACGTTTATACACAGGGCGAAATGAGACCAGAAGTCCTAGGAATTATGCCATTGCGTCATGGACAACAGCAGCTAAGTCAACACTTCGACAAATTCGGCAGACTCCAAAATCAAGCAATGAGAATTAGAATAAGGAGGCAAAAAATGCAACAGAAAATGGAGGTGAAAGTGTTCTTTTGACCTGAAGCACTGTGTGCACAAAAAAGCTGTCAATGGGCAACAGGACAATTCTCAAGTAACTTACAGAGCAGAGGCAGGAGGCCTTGAAAACTGCTGGCAAGATGTTATAATAGACAGAGGAAAAGCACAGAGAGAAAGTTGCTTTCTTCACCGATGCAATGTCACTAAGTGCAACGTGAAAAACCAAAATAATGCAGACACTGGATGACTTAAGAAGTAATGCTCCACAATACTAGTCAATGATGAAAAGGAGTTGTTGATCCAGTGAATCTCATCTCACTGTAACATCCCGGCGATGAGGCTGGACATATTGGCAAAGGAAGGTGGAACACTACTTCAGCTTGATGCAAGCATAACTTTCGAGGAGGCAAAGAGTTTTTATCATAATTAGGTACAGAAACAAATGGAATGCAGAACATCCAGGTCACACACAAAATGATGCATAGTACCAACTCTACAGAAGAGAACAAGTGGTAATCTTCAGAACACGCATTGGCCACAAACAGATTGGGATACCACCTATTCAACAAGCTAAAGATTGGACCTACCGATGAGTGTGACTGTGGCACTGATAAAGTAACTGCTGAACATCTGCTTCAAAGATTCTAATATATGTGGAGCAGAGATAGCGTATATGGTCGTCACCAGTAAATTCATGGAAAAAGCTCTACGGAGATGCTAAATAGTCTCAAGCTGACTACTGTTTTCTTTGAAAACATTCAAGTAGGACGTCTGAGAGTGTACGAAGAAGACGAAAAATACGCCTAAATGCTTTTTTTTAAACTAATTTTTATACTACAATATTTTATGTAGTATTTTTACTTTTTACAATTTTTTTAAGTTCTTCTGTAGCTCTTATAATTTTGTTCTTGTTGTGTCTGCTGAAGTAATCTATTGTTCGTTAACGTTATCATGCTGGCGGAATTTTTCTTCCCGGAGACAGTGTGTGTTATTTTTTTTTCTGCTTGTCTCTTGTCCGTATTTACAATCGAAATACATAGAATTTTTGTCTGTTACAGTAGAACTCCATTTATCCGAACCCCAATTATCCGAACACCCCAATTATCCGAACACTTTTTCCAGAAAAAAAAAATCAGGAGCCACCAGTCACGTTAGACTACATTTTGAATATTTTGGATGCGGCAAGCTTCAAATGTGTTGTGCGAACAATTTGTAGAGGATGGGATGGGGCTAATGGTCGGTCGCTTCGTACAGGAAGGCTGTTTTAGTATCATTAAAGTCAGTTAATATCTGGTTTACCGAATCCAGTGTACGTGTGCATTCTTAGGCAGAACACTGGCTAAACAGACAGTTCAACTTAAAATAATTGTGTCTGCTACTACAGCAGAATAATTTTGGTGTGTACAAGTATTTCTCTGTGCGATATGGCATCTTCCAGTAGGCCTAAAGCACGTAAAAGGAACCGCAATGTTTTGTCAATTGAAACAAAAACCGAAAGTATAAAGAGACTAGGACAAGGTGAAACTGTGTCTTCACTTGCGAGGATTTTCAGTGTTGGGAAAGCTACTGTCTCTGACATCAAAAGTAACAAGGATAAAATTATGAGTTTTGCATCGAAATTGGATAGGGAAAATGGGACGAAGAAACATAAAAACATGAGAAATGGGAAAGAATTGAAATTGGAAGAGGCTTTGTCTATACATGGTTTGTGCAAAGAAGAAGCAAATGGGGAACCTAATCTCTGGCTCTCTATTGTGTGAAAAGGCACTTCAGTTCAACAATCAACTTGACGGTCCTCCTGACTTTAAGGCTAGCCAGGGATGGTTAAGAAACTTTAAATCTCGTCATGGCATACGAGAATTGGAGATTCAAGGGGAATCTTTATCTAGCGATGCAACTGCCGCTGAAAATTTTAAAGAAACATTCTTGGCTTTTTTCGAAGAAGAAGGTTATTCACTCGATGATGTGTATAATGCCGATGAGATGGTTTATACTGTACAAATTATTGCCTCAAAAATCACTTGGCTTCAGGCGAGCAGCGCCATGGTTTAAAAAGTGCAAATAGAGGAATAACAATTTTGGTAGCCGCGATTGCAGTGGAAGTATCGTTTACCTGTGCTAATGATCGGCAAAGCCAAAAAAACCACGTTGTTTAAAGAAATGTGGACATGTCTCCCATTGTGCATTAAAAGCACTGATGAGTGCTTGATGAATATGTGAAATATTTCTTGAATGGGTTATACAAATCAGTTCATCCCAAATGTGAGAGGTTGATGAGAACAAGAAAAGAAAACGGAAAAGTACATTCTTCTTCTGGACAATGCACCATCTCATCCAGAGACGGATACATTGAATGCAGTGAGGCCTATTTTTAAATAATTATTTGTCTACCTCCCATCTGTACAGCACTGATTCAACCAATGGATCAGGGTGGTATAGCAAAGCTTAAAAAGATGTACAAGAAGGAAGTCCTGCGTCGTTTATTGTTGGCTGAAGATGAAGAAAGTGTGGTGGCGTTTTCCAAAAAGCTTAATCTCAAAGACTGCTGCTATATGTTAGCTGATGCGATGGCCACCTGTCACAAAGGTTAATCTCAACAAGTTGGAATAGATTGCTGGAGTGGCCACTGCAGTGGACACAAATGATGATTGTATAAATGAAGTTGTGGAACTGTTTCAAGCAATGCCCGGATTTTCGGACTGTGACAAAGATGATGCACACTTGTGGCTAGAAGATGATAATGATTCTGGTTTTCAGTTTTTGAATGACGAAGAAATGTTGTCTTTTGTGCAAGAAGAAAACCAAATACATGTAGTGACCGATGATGAAGACTCCTCAGAAGTACATGATGTACTTGTAGGTTATGAAGAAAACCCAAAACGTCGACCAAGTCCTGAAGAGGCCTTTATAGCACTAGAAACAGCGATGGCTTGGTACGAGCAAGAAGATGACAGCTGTCCTACACTGCTTCTGCTGTTTGAAGAGAATGCGGGACTTAGCAGCCAAAAGGAGACTATCCAGTTTGGTGCAAAAGAGGATTCCTCATTATTTTAAATAGTGGGTACATCTGTGCAAGTACATGTATACGTAAGTTGCGCCTGGTTTTTGAATCGTTTGTAATGTTATTTTGAAAACATTTCTCTTTCTTAACAAAAATAATTAATACAAGTAGTACATGCACTGCAGTGTAATGAAAGATTTTGGTGATACAGTGATCTAATACAGTGTGGGTATTATTGTTACAGTACAAGTAAATATGTTTTATAGTGTATTTTCCTTGTGATGGTTAATTAATTTTAGAAATATGTGTACATGTACTCGATTACATTATGTAATCCAATTATCCGAACATTTGATTATCCGAACGATGCTCGGTCCCATGGGGTTCGGATAAATGGAGTTCTACTGTATATCTCATTTCAAACAAACGAGAACGTGTCCAAAAACGGTGTTTTAATGTCGTGCCGTTGCTACCCACTCCTTTTTTCCTCAATACATTCGTTGTGTCAAGAAGACGAAGAAATCGGGAAGAATATGATTAACGAACAAAGACTTCATAGTTTGGAGTGAATGGTTACAATGGAAGACATCAAATGTTTCGTCAAGTAGAGTTGTACACAGGTCGGCCATAGTAACTGTGGGGCCCGATTTGGGCCATTCTTGTGAGGGCTCACTGGACTAAAGATTAAAGCTTTGTTGTAACCCGTTTTATGTCAGCTAATACCTAATAAATATAGATATTATGTTATTGTTAATACAATGTGATACTATATATTCCTGATATCTAATTTGAAAAAAAAACTTCATTTCTTTTTTTTCATAGCTGGAGGTAGGAAACCGAGTGTTGAGCCCCTCTGGGATCTCTCTAGCTCTTCTTGTGTTTATGGGCCTACATTTTTTTCTGTGCTTTTTGGACATATCCGTGACTTTATGCCACCCCATCTATCCCCTAATCTTCGTCTCATTTTATTCCTTACTGTCTCAGATGTGTGTATATTACAACGTTATATGTATTTCTTTGATGTGTAACTGATGACATGAACCAGATAAGCGCCAATGAGCTGAGAAGAAGTCACTGGAAATTGATAATACACCACATTGAGGAAGCATGTTGATAGGAATACCATGTAATCGTTGCCATTGAGAAAGCATGTTGATAGGAATACCATGTAATCTTTGCCATTGAGGAAGCATGTTGATAGGAATACCATGTAATCTTTGCCATTGAGGAAGCATGTTGATAGGAGGAATACCATGTAATCTTTGCCATTGAGGAAGCATGTTGATAGGAATACCATGTAATCTTTGCCATTGAGGAAGCATGTTGATAGGAATACCATGTAATCTTTGCTCTGGAATCTCCAGGAAAAGAGAGGGAGGTAAAGGAAACAGCCGTGAAGAAGACATAGGATGCTTAAGCTGACGACACGTGACTGGAGGACCTGGCATGCGCTTGTAGAAAGCCTATGTTGCTTGTGTAGCTGAATAATAATGATGAAAATAATGATGATGATGTGCATTTCTTTGCATACGAAGCTATACTTTTTTTTTTTTTTTTGAAGCCCGTTGTGTCTGTCTTATATTACCCTGGGCACTCTTCATTTCTTTGTCGTCCTTTTTCAAGAATAAACTTCCTCTTCTCCTCCCCCATCCAACCTGTTCCCTTTTGTGGGGAACCTCGGCTATAAATACCGTGGATAGCTAAATAGAATAATGAGGATATCCTGAAAGAAGCAACTACGTAAATAAAGGAAGCTTATTACTGACATGAGAAGGAAGGAATTCACTTTGTTCGGAATTCACTTATGAGAGGAAGAAAACTGAATATTTTGTGAAAACAGGAAAGATTGAAAGATAAAGAGATAAATGACGACAAAGAGAGAACATTTGGGACAATTTGTCATTATGGCATGGACATATAACATATGAGACAGTTTGTCATTATGGCATGGACAGAAATCAACAACAAAACGGATAAATAGTACTTGAGACAAGATGTTGTGTACCAACATGATCGTCTAAGCAACCAGGCATTGTACTTGAAGAAAAGGCAGAACTTTGAGCCCGTCCACCTGAACATCCGAGCTGACACGTGCGTTATTACTAGATTACATGGTTTAATAAGTGTTTGATCAATGACAGCGTTTGAAAATGGGTTTGCTAGTGAACGAATAATTAATTTTCTTAAAGTACAGACATATGTCTGATCTGCCGTACCTTAAATCCTAAGATGTTGTCGCTAACACTGTCTTGTTTAATAGTGTATTGTAAACACAGTTTTGTTACATGTTATTATTGTTAACACTGTTTCATTTGACGCTGTTATCGTTAGCGATGTTTTGTTTAGTGTTGTTATCGCTAACATTGTTTTGTGTAACGATGTTATCGTAACGAATGTTGTGTTTTAATGATGTTATTGACACTACCGTTTTGTTTAAAGATGTTATCACTAACTCTTTGTTGTTTAATGATGTTCTCGTTAATGCTGTTTCGTAGTTAACGATTTTCTTTTAGACGCAAAGTTTCCAGGTTTAAAAGGGTAACATCCTAATCAACCTGGGCAATGTAAGAGCACCCAGAGCAAAAAAAAAAAAAACCAAAAAAAAAAACAACAAACTATTAAACAGCGAATCCATTGTCTGTTACTTTCATTCTGTACCAGGATTTGTGCTGCGCTATAAATTAAATACAGATGTATTTGATAAACGGTAGACAGACGAATGAATTAACTTTTAAGTACAATTCCACATGGTCACCATCTGGAAACACGAGTCAACTCTTTAATTGCTTGAAATTGGTGATAGTTGCTATCCGTTGATGTATTGGTGATGGGTGCTACCGGATGACGTATTGGTGAAAGGAAAATAAATTTGGTAGATAGGTGCCACTGGTTGATGAATGAGTGAAAAGGAAAAGTTACTAATAGGTGTGCTACTGGCTGATGTTTGAATGAAAGGGAAAAGTTATTAATAGGTGCTACTTGTTGATGTATGAATGAAAGGGAAAAATAGTAACTAATAGGTGCCACTGGTTGATGTATGATCGAAATGAAAAAAAGGTTACTAATAGGTGCTACTTAAATGATGTAGGAAGTGAAAGGGAAAAGTTACAAATAGGTGCTACTGGTTGATGCAGGAGTGAAAAGGAAAAGTTAGTAATAGCCGCTTCTGGTTGATGTTTGAAGGAAAGGGAAAAGTTACTAATAGGTACTACTGGTTGGTGTTTGAATGTACGGGAAAAGTTACTAATAGGTGCTACTGGTTGATGTTTGAATGAAAAGGAAAAGTTACTAATAGGTGCTACTGGCTGATGTTTGAATGAAAGGGATAAGTTACTAATAGGTGCAAATGGTTGATGTTTGAATGAAAGGGAAAAGTTAACAATAGGTGCAACTGGTTGATGTTTGAATGAAAGGGAAAAGTTACAAATAGGGGCTACTGGTAGATCTTTGAATGAACAATCAATGTTACTAATAGGGCGCTAGTGGTTGATGTAGGAAATATGTGCTACAGGTTGATGTAGGAATGAAAGGGAAAGGTTAATAATAGGTGCTAACTTGATGTTTGAATGAAAGGGAAAAGTTATTAATAGGTGCTACTGGTTGATCTAGGTGTGAAAGGGAAAAAGTTACTAATAGGTGCTACTGGGTTGATGTAGGAGTGAAAGGGAAAAGTTAGTAATAGGTGCTACCGGTTTATCTTTGAATGAAAGGAAACAGTTACTAATAGGAGCAACAGGTTGATGCTTGAATGCAAGGGTAAATTTAGTAATAGGTGCTACTCTAGTTGAGGTAGGAGTGAAATGGACAAGGTAGTAGTAGGTGGTACTGGTTGATGTAGGAGTGAAAGGGAAAAGTTAGTAATAGGTGTTACTGGTTGATGCAGTAGCGACAGGGCAAAAATGTATTAATAGTTGCGGATGGCTGAAGTATGAGTAAAATGGAAAATATATTAATAGGTGCTACTGGGTGATGTACGAGTGGAAGGGAAACAGTTAGTAATAGGTGCTACAAGCTGATGTTGTGAGTATCAGGGAAAATATATTCTACTCGTCAAAAGTCAAGGGCCACTTAGAAAAAACCATGGTTGAAACTATAAAACAAATCTGATATAAACGTAATTGGTATTTATTGTACACCAATTTGACATGTCACGTAAAGAAATGGAAACACACATTTCAAACGCAATGAAGCTGTGAAATGTGTCACCCACCTTTTTTCAAAAGTCACACAATAGATTATTGGACAAATAGACATTTCAAAATCGGGTATGACCACCGTTTGCAGCAAGGCATTCAAGACAGCGTAGACACATCGAGTCCACAAGGGTTCAAAGAGTATCCTGAGGAACAGCTTGCCATTCCTGAAGCAGAAATGCAGTCAGCTGTGCAACATCCATTGGCAGGGGGTGATTTGTTGACAATCTTCGACCAAGGACGTCCCAGAGGTGCTCAATCAGAGAAAGGTCAGGTGAATGAGTGTGGTGAAGTGGGATGTTATAAATACTTATAGGGAACTTAGTGTACTGACTGAGATCAGCTGTGAAGGTATCTATATCTATTAAGAGTAGTGTATTATAGATAACCTTACTTGCTACCACATATCTATATATCTCAGTCAGAATTATTCTGGAATAGTGTGATGCTACGTTATGTGTCTAGGGTATGTGTATGGTGAAGTGTAAGTCACAACAACAGACAGATAAACAATTTAATTTAATCCACTACTCTTGACAACACGGTGACACTCACATACATATAACACTCTACAAAGATATCTTAAAAGAGTCACTAATAAACTTTCAAATAACAATATGTATTCATTACTGGCATGAATGAATATGTGTCCTGATTCAACTACAAGGGAACCAGGAATCACAATCAATTTAAATTACAAGTTATGTACAGAATGTATTTAATATGAATATTGTAGTGACATATATTAGTACAAATGTTCTATGTGTGTCAGTTGTGTAGTAGTAAAATGAGGTAATACTGGTTTTGTTTTGTTCAAGCTCTGTTGGTATTTGTCATCATGACTTCAATAGTTTGTCTTTAGGGACCAGTATTGGAGATGTTCACAGTTCCTGATTTTAAGACAAGTAAATTCCCCTCTGAATAGTATTTTTATAAAGTTATTTCAAGATGAGGGGGGCATAATGTTGAGCTCAGCTGGCCAACTCTGCTTATCTTGAGTGATGGCGGCAGGAAAGGACTCCTCTGCTCGAATTCTCCTCTGGGCTCAGGAGACACCTCACTGATAGCTAAAAAGACCAAGGAGTATGCTGTCCGACTCTGGATTCAGCAAATCTCTGACCAGATGCTGCTCAGTACCATCAAGACCACTGTCCCTGAAATCAAGAAGGATGTACCTTCTACTTCATAACTAATTTATATTTTCTTTTTACACTGATCACAATACATCACAAACATTGCGTTCAGAGCGTTAGGCTAACAGTCAGCTTCATTTGAAATACTTTATTCCAGTATTACCCTTCTTAATGGTTCCTACGCC
>JAMPIV010019281.1:0-294358 GCA_024509875.1 Oreohelix idahoensis | reverse complement strand
TTCTGATGTAAATTGTCTACCTCTGTCTGATAGTATTTCCTCCGGAAACCCCTCAATCTACTGAAAAATGATCAGGAGTGCATCAGCAACATCTCTAGTTGTGATGTTCTTAAGCGGTATCGCTTCAGGCCACCGTGTGACACATGTCAATGCACGTAAGAATGAATCTGTGGCCTCTTGCTTAGATACTACTGGTAATGGTCCTATGATGTCAATTGCCATCTTAGCGAATGGTCTGTTAGAGATATCAAAGGCCCTGTATAGGTGCTTTGTGATATGCACCTTTTGCAGCCACGCTTTGGCATGTCTTGCAAGTTCTACAAAACGTTTTCTCACATCTTTGGTGACCCAGGCCAGAAAAAAATTGGACAGCACTCTTTGTTTAGTACGAGCTATCCCCAAATGGCCTGCACAGTTGACATCATGGGCATGTTGCAAAATAAAAGGTCTAAAATTAGTTGGCACCATGATTTGTTTTTTTCTCAGAATTAGCATCATTAAAATTTCTAATTAGAATACCATTTTTTGATGGTGTACCAGTGAATCGCCCTCTCGTTGTACACAACATCATCTTTTCTAGCAACCTTGAAAAAATTTTTTCAATGAGTCATCATTATGTTGCATAGTAATGAATGACTCTTTACTGACAAGTGAAACGTGTAAATTGTCATCATCCTCATTCCCTGATGCTGTACTATCATTGGCCTCTGCCTGAGCCTGTGCCGTGTAGTAACTGCATTAGCAGTCACTAAATGCTGGTTTTCCCAACTTTTAATATCATCATCTGAGCACTCCTTCAGCCCAGGGAGGTTACCCAGAATCAACTCGCTGACTGGATTTTCCAACATACAAGCAAGAACATTCCCTGTGAAGTAAGGTGTGTTTATGTAAACAAAGGCAGTTTGATAATATTCAACTGTGCCCCCGAAGGTAACACATTTCACCACTGTTTACCTGTGTAACATGAGTTATCAACCAGGGATTGTCGCACCCCTACGGTAGTGCATCCCGTATCCCTGAGGACGGAAACAAGTCTATGATTAACAAATCCCCTGCAAAATTTAAGTGAACCTTTTCCATCATGAGAAGCAAGTACTGGTAGAGGGTGACCACAAATTAATCTGGGTACTTCATCTGTTTGAAAAAGAGTGTTGCAAGCAGAGCAATTTGCTTTATTAGAAAGATCAACACTGCATGCATTGGCATGCAACGTGGTCTCATACCCTTGATTCCGAGCAACTGACTGGTTGTTTTGTTCAACAGCAGCATTAGCCCTATGTGGGGGTCGAGAGCCTCTGTAGTGCTGATTATTCCAGTTGTTCTGGTAATTACAATCATTATTATAATTTGATCTTCCTCTGTTAGAATAGGAATTCTGAGTTCTGGTCCAGCCTCTGTTTGGTCCATTAAATTGTTGTTGAGGCATATTTCCCTGGCTATATGGTCGAAATGGTCTGTATGCAAAGTTATACCGACCCCTGAAGGTTCTGGCATTCCGGCTAAAATTTCGTCCCCAGCCTGAAGCATTATCAGGTGGTCCCTGTTTTTGATTTCTTGTATATATAGCCTTTGCTGAGGCAACTGGTAATGCCTCCTTGATGTTTGAGTTGCTTATATTACTCAAGGTATGTGCGGTCATGAAACGTAGCCCCAGAATTTCCATTTCAGCAATGGTTTGCGGGTCCCTCTCTTGGAGATAGGTCAAAAATTCTGGACTGACTGAAGAGAGAACCTTATCTCTTAGCATGAGATCCATAAGCGACTCAAAAGTATGATCGATTCGTGAAAGTTCAATCCATCTATGAAAAGTAAGCTTGATAGATGCAATGTATTCTGCGAAGTCCTTGGACGAGTCAGGCAATAAAGTTTTGAATTTTAATCTATAACCGTGAGTATCCAGCTGGAATTTTTTCAATAACAATGCCTTTATAGAATCATAGTCACTTCTAGAGGCATCATCCAAAGTGCAGATAGCTGTAAGAGCTTCACCTGAAAATAATGACATTAATTTACTAGGCCATTCAGATTTGTCCAGTTTATGTTCCTGACAAATTGTCTGAAACCTATTCAAGTAGCACGATATGTCATCGGATGGATGAAATTTAGGTAAATGAACCTTAAAAGGACACCCATGATCCCTTTTTGTTGTGCCCTGATTAGTGCTCTCCACCGGTTTGTTCTCATTCTCAAGTTTAAGCTTTTGAAGCTGAATTTCAGCCATTTTTTGCTCATGCTCAAACTGTGCTAGCTTTTGTTCTTTTTCATCTTGCCTCCTCTTCTCCGCTAATTCTTGCTCTAATTTTTTCTCAGCTGCTTCTCTGTCTTCTCATCTCAGCTAATTCTTGTTCTAATTTTTTCTCTTCCTTAGCCACCTGCTCTAACGCAAACTCTTTCAAGGCCTTCGCTTGAATCCCAAGTCTTTCACCCACGGTGACAAAATGTTCTAGGCGAGACATGTTGAGATACCCTGATATAATCAATCAGGTACACAAATAACAACTCTTAAATAAAATTATATGACTTTTCAACAAATTGCCTTATACTCAATATCAGAACTGAACAATTTTGCACTATTTCCAAAGGATACAGTAATATATTTCCAAAGGAGCAACCAAGACAATACAATTTAAGATATATATATATATATATACATATATATATAAATAGACAACAGATCAAGCATAACAAGGGCAATACTAAGGTATAAAGAAAGATAAGGTATAAAAGTTTTAACAGGTAATGAAAAAAAAAATGTAATCAGTAGAAGATCCACCATTTAATACATGAATCAACTGAATTGATGGTCAGATTCGATAAACAGAGCACGACCACTACAGACGAAAAATTACAATAATCAACAGAATATGACAAAAACCAACATTAAAACAAGTCCGAAAATAATAAAGAAGAAAAAAAATTAATAATAATTGTAATGATCTAACAGATTATGATCACCACACAGTACCTATAGACAATTTGTGTGTGCCCGCTTTACGGCGAGATGTATCACACAACAAGACAGCCGAGCCAACCTTGCCCGCTTATACAAGAATTCCATATATTAATACATTAAAAAAGGAAAACAAACATCAGAGCTGATGGAGATCCAACCAAAATATTCATGAACACAGACCGAAAGATGTAAAAAATCGCACTTATCTTGTATGAAAATAAAACAGTCTCCTTCCTGGCCTGAGATATGGTGCTACAAAAATGGATGTGCCGCTCTGAAGCACTCCACAACAATGTAAAACGATTCGTCACTAGTCCTTCCCTAAACTCCGGTCTGACAGGACTCCATTTTGAATTTTATTGTAGACTCGCAGAAGTTGATCACTTGAAATAGTGACTGCTGGTAAATTGATATTTTCCTCCAATGAATAAAATTCTTCGATAATGCTGGCCTTCTTAATTTTTCCACTGCCGACACCTTGATAATAATGAACAGTTAATTCATAATATATTTCGAAAGTTACTTCACAAATTTCCTCTCCTCCATTCCAACACCGCTCTGAGCAGATGTGACCTTCACCTTGTCCGTAAGTGGGACGAACTTACGGTAAACATTTGCTTGTAGGCCTGGTTTTAAAATAATGTACTTTACGAGTTCAAAATCCACGGTACTTGGCCCCCAAAAATCTGTGGCGTTCTCCAACTTGCTCTTAGGTTTAATGATTTAATTCATGGCAGAGTAAAACATATTTGCAGTAGCCAAGTGATCATACAAGAGTTCTTAATTACTTGCTACATAAACATCCGCACAAGAATTGAAGAAACGTCCAGCTTATTCACAACACGAACATGTTTATTATGGATAAAACGTATGCTCCAATGAAGTATTACTTGTAAGACCTTTTTCACTACACATCGCTAACTCCCCTGGCATAGGAAAAAGGCAGATACTGGCATATAACAGTCTGTCCGTAAATGTCGAGATCCAGTTGTTACGTGCAGTCTTGGATATCTTACAATATTATACATTGGTATTCTTGTTATGTTCGCAAATATTTTGTAAACAAAATAGTGCTTAAGGGAAAGTCATTATTGAGTTACTTCTCTTGAAAGTTGTGCCGTCTCTTCGATCGAACTCCGCGGGTGAGTCCAGTTTTCTGCGATTTATTCTTCGTTTGGGTAATAATAGATTGTTCTTGCTTCAGAATATCTATGGCCTGAATTTATGTGTATTGTTTGTCTGAGTAGGACGAGTCTGTCTTATATCTGTATATCTTTACATATCTAAGTCGAACTATATGTTCTGTTGTCTCTAGAGAGGTCAAAGGCTATTCGGCGGATGTGTCGCTAGAGTGTGGTGTGATTTGGCTTCGTCCCGATAGGGACTGTGTTTTCTATGTCGGCTTGTCGCCGGGAAAAAGTGATCTCAGTATTGGTGGGGAAAGTGATAGTCGTCTAGACCTATCGTGTATGCTTTACCCCAGTGTTTATTCGTATTGCCAAGGAATGGCATTTTCATATTTCTGATACCAAGGTAATAATAGACACTCTTATGAACTCTCGTACGAAGCCACCATTTTCGATAGGTACGATTTGAATGTCTAAGAGAATATATTTGACTCGATGAAAACGACTTCGATTCCTAGCAGCACTATATCCTGTAGATTGCAGTCAATTGTTCATGATCAGATCTACAGAGCAATGAAATGTTTTATGAATGACTAACTTTAGGACAGATTCATTATCTGTATCCAAACGTGAGTGACAGCTCACGAGTGAGCCATCTTGGAACCAAAACATGTAGTGACTTTCAAGAAGAGAAAAGGGATGCCCGTATTATCGCTTGTTTAGTCCAGAGATCACTGCTACACATGAGAACCCGTTATTAGCGGTTCAATATTATTATATGGAAAAATATGTGCTGAACATTATGTTGAAGAATCGTCGCTAGACGAGATTAGGTTTAGAAGCCATCTGAAATATTGTTTATAAGCTGACGTGCTCAGTCAGTGAAGTCAGATGATATATATGTATGGGCGATACTGAGGGCTTGGCTACTGACAGTCCTTGATACTATTATTCCACATGAGTGCCCATGTAACATAACATTGCAAGACCAGTTATCCACTGTACCATGATGTATTATGCCAACCTGTGATTTGTCACTATCTGTGCTGTCGAGTGTGTACGTCCAATTAAACTTTAGAAAAGGTACACAGTCGTTGGTGTCGATGACTTCCAGTCATACATGAGTGTGAGAAAAGAACATTTGTCAACACCACGAACCCTTATTAACATTCGCACATTATACACTCAATCCATGTCTACAACTGGTGGACCAGCTTTCTGGGTTTGACCTCGCAGAAGTTCAGAAGTCAACAGAGTACCGATACCAGACCGTTTCCTGTGGCTGATACGACACACTTGCAGTATTGGTTTGCTATTTGTCAACACTTCGTCATGTGACCTGTCAAGTGAATGCAGTATGTAGGTCAGCGTTGTTGACATTTTTACATTAGACATTACAGAGTTTCACAGAACAGTTGGATCAATTCTTGTCAATATCAACAGGAAGACAGTATTAGTGAACTAAGAAGTCCTATTTTCATCGATGGATCTTCTTGTTTTCTGTATATGAACTTTAATATTTAAGGCCAGAATGTTTAATTGAATAAAGTGGCAGGTTGTTTATTTTCATAAAAATAACTTTGCCATTACTGTAAAACTGAGCCTATTTTGCAACACATACTATCATACACATAATTTATATATTTATCGTCCTTACACCGTTATTTGTTATAAAGCAGTATTTAGTTTCTAATTTTAATGGCGTTTAGGGCAACATGTTTTTTTCTTTGCCATTGTTTCCCATCACGCCTATTGGCGTCTTTAGGGTAACGGCAAATCAATCCATTTGCTGTTGTTTCCGTAATCGAAGTGACTGGCAAACGGGTGATCAGCCCGTTGGTTATCATACACATAATTTATATATATTTATGTTTACATGTTATTTGTTTGTATAGTATGTTAGTTTCTATGTCAGCGGGTTGTGTTTAAGGTTGGGCGGCGTCCTCACAACAGAATATCCCACGTCATAGAGGGTCCGTTGTGGGCGTTTTCTATAGGTGCAATTTTCTTGATTGAAAATTTGCTGCGACAACTGTTGCTTTTGTGTTAGCTGTGAAGTCTGTAATTATTGTTATTTTTTGTAATATTTCTTTGTTCTTTAGTTTTGTTTTGATTTGTTTGTAATTTGTTGGTCTAACCTTTTCTATCTTTCAGTTCTATTCACAATTTATATTCATATATTGTGACGTCATTTGTGTTGTTTTTTCTTTGCAGATTCAGTGATTATTTTCATTGATTTCCCTATTTGATTTATTTTGATTTCTGCAAACGTTCTTGTATTGTCAGTCCTATTTGTACTTTATGTATTCTGTTGGTTGACATATGTTTTATATAGGTATATTTCATAAGACACAATTGCCTGTGCACTGCACTTGGATTATGGTATAAACCCGTACCTGATTATTATTACTATTATACAAGACCTTATTAAAGGCTTGTGACCCACAGATATTGAGATAGTATACTGATTAATCAAGTCATTAAGAACTTGTGGTATTATTATTATTTCAGGTGATTAGTATTATTGTTAGACATCATGTCTACATTGGAATACTTCATTACACAAGGGAAAGCCCTTGATAAGACTGGTCAACAATTAGAACAATGGGCTGTTGCTCAATATGACAAAGCATTAGCTGCAGAAGAGAGAAGAGCTATGGCAGAAGAGAAAAGATTAGAAAGAGAAGCTGAGGCTGCTGCTGAACAAAAGAAATTGCAGATGCAGGTGGAGGAAAGGAGATTTGAAGCTGAACAAAAAAAATTAGAAAGAGAAGCTGCAGCTGAACAAAAAAAAAATTAGAAAGAGAAGCTGCTGCGGAACAAAAAAGATTAGACAGTGAAGCTGAACAAAAAAAAATTAGAAAGAGAAGCTGCTGCGGAACAAAAAAGATTAGACAGTGAAGCTGAACAAAAAAAATTAGAAAGAGAAGCTGCTGCGGAACAAAAAAGATTAGACAGTGAAGCTGAACAAAAAAGATTAGACAGGGAAGCTGAACAAAAAAGATTAGACAGGGAGGCTGAACAAAAAAGATTAGATGCTGAAGAGAAAAAAGCAATAAGAGAACATGAATTTGAGTTAGAGAAATTGAGATTGACAAGTATGAGTAATGTTAATCAGGCATCTAGTGGTAATGGTAAACCTTCTACTTACAAGGTTAAGGTTCCACCGTTCAATCAGTCCAGTGACGATATTACATTCTGGCTGGATAGATTTGAACGTTCTTGTCGTACACATAATGTGGATAAATCACAATACGCTAATCAATTATCAGAAAACTTGAAAGGTGAATCTTTGACTAGATTATGCCTTGTAGGAGAAGCAGATAAGGATAATTATGATGTCATTAGGGCGGCTTTGATAAAAAAATATCAGCTAAGTGAGGAAGGCTATCGCCTTTTATTTAAAACGATGGTGCCTGAGACGGGTGTAGAATTCTCAGAATTCACTGCAAAGGCACGTCTCACAGTTGATCGTTGGATTGAGCTTTCCAAAACAGAAAAAACGTATGAAGGACTTATGGATTTGTTGCTCAGAGATAAGATTATGTCATGTGTGAACAAACCTTTCCTTGAATTTATACATGAGCGTAAACCCAAATCTCTAAAAGAAATGGAAGAATATTGTTCCCAATATGTCACTGCACACCCCGACGTGACTTTTGGCAACACTAAGATTAAGGAGAGTATGCCAGTTGCTTCAGCAACACCATACAATCCCAATTATTCACACAGATTTCAGGGACCTCAAAACAGATTTGATAAAAAAGGTAACCATAATAGTTATCAAAACCAAGGTAACCAATCATTTCAGGGTTCTTCTTCAAAGAACTGGAGACGAGCTGATAGCTCTCGACACAGGGGTGGTCATAATTATAGGAATTTCCGTAGAGGAGGTAATTATAGAAACTATCAGGGTTATCCGTCTTGGAGTCAACAAGATCATAATTACAGAGATACTCATTATAATGAATATGATAATGGTAACCAAGGGAACTATGACTCAAACCCAAATAGGGGTTACAATAGAGGTAACAATAACTACAGAGGTGATAATAACCGAGGTAGATCTCAATACAAAAGACATAAACCACATTTTCAGGCAAACTCTGCACAACAAGAGTCCAATGAAGCCTATAAACAGAGTAAAGATAATAATGATGCTAGTAATATGGCATGTGCCGCTTTTGATTTTGGGAGAGCATCTCAGTGCCCCCAATGCAAAACGCTATTTGAGCCAACCACAGTGTCTACTTTAAGCTGTGGCCATCCTCTTCCTGCTCTTCCGGCATCAGTCGCGCATGATGGAAGAGGTTCTCTTGTCTTACATAAGGGTTTAGTGAATAACAATCCAGTCTCTGTGCTATTTGATTCTGGATGCACCACAATTGGTGTTAGGCAGTCACTCGTAGATCCTTCCCGTGCCACTGGACAAGTAGTCAAATGTGTAACATTTGGCGGCACATTAGAGAAATACTCTACTGCTATCATTAGGATTGCTACTCCTTTCTTTACAGGAGATGTACACGCATGTCTTCTTCCGAATCCGATCGCTGACCTCATCATCGGTCGCATTCACGGAGTCAGAGAATGCACTCCGCAACAAATTTCCACGTGGGAAAGGCAAAACATGCAGATTGCTAACGCTGTAGTCACTAGAGCTCAGGCTCTTAATATGCCTCAAACTTCATCTACTGAAGATAATGAAGTGCATAACCAAGATAATCCCTTGGTAATTTCTCGTGACTCGTTTATAAAACAGCAAGAAGATGATCCCACTCTGAAGAAATTCTTCATTCTTGCAACTAAAGGTGATCCGAATAAAGACACAAGTCGTAAATCGTGGATTACAAAGAAGAATGGCGTACTTGTACGTATGGTTCAAGACTCCATTACGTCAAGTCATTCTCAAATCCTGGTTCCCAAGAATTTGAGAGTTAAAATTTTGCAGCACGCTCACGACTCTCAGTGTGCTGGACACATGGGTTTTTCCCGTACTAAGTCAAGAGTCCTTGCGGCTTTCTTTTGGCCATTGGTAAACAAGGACATACGGATTTATTGTCGATCTTGTAAAGTATGTCAGGAAGTTAAATCCAAAGGTCCACGGCATGCTGCACCCATTCAGGCGGCGGACATTCCTATTCGGCCGTTCCAAAAAATGGCCATAGACATAATTGGTCCATTTAAGATCAAGTCTGCCAGAGGACATCAGTTTATCTTGACGTGTGTTGATATGTGCACACGTTGGCCAGAGGCTATTCCTCTGAAGAGCATTACTACTGCTGATATTGCAGATGCTCTTTGGCTTATATTTTCTCGTCTGGGGTTCCCCGGAGAGATATTGTCAGACCATGGCACCCAACTAATATCAGATACCATGTCTCAAGTAATGTCTACTCTGCAGATAGATAGATCTTTAAGTAGTATCTACCATCCAATGTCTAATGGTATGGTCGAACGCCTTAATAGAACACTTAAAAACTTACTGGGGAAGATAACTGAGGATCATCCTCAAGACTGGGACAGAGTTTTACCTGCGGCCCTCTTCGCTTACAGAGAGGTACCCAATGAACATACGGGATTTTCTCCCTTTGAACTCGTCTTTGGCGCGCGTCCGCGTGGCCCTATGTCGTTGCTTCACGATCTCATTACATCTGACAATATTGACGATGACACAAAGTCATCCTACGAATATGTCATCGCGTTGAGACAAAAGATTATCGAAGCATGCAAATTAGCAACTTCTTCTTCTGAATTTGCGAAACAGAAGGCAAGGCAATTTGCCAATAAGAAGAGATGCTTACGACAACTTTGTCCTGGTGACAAAGCATTTGTATTACTACCTTGTAGGGAAAACAGATTACTTATTTCTTGGAAAGGTCCGTACGATATAATATCGAAAATTTCCGATGTCGACTATATTGTCGATATTGATGGGAAGCATAAAACCTTCCACATCAATATGCTTACTGAATTCCATGAACGTCCGGATTATTTGCAACCCATTTTCCAAGCAACGGACAATTCTCCAGTACCACATGGTCATTACTCATCACTGTCCGTGATACAGGATGAGGAAACAAGTTTTTCAGATGTAAATCTTCCTCTTCCAATGATCCCACTTCATTCTAGTGAATCATGGAAGAACGTTACTGTCTCCCCTGATTTGTCTCTAGGAGAACAGCGACAAGTTTCAACTATGTTGCAAACATTTCAGGATGTACTCACTGACATCCCTGGACAAACGCATGTCATTGAACATGACATTGTTCTAACTGACCATACTCCTATTAGGATTAGACCTTATCCTATACCTATACATTTTCAAGCACAGGTCGAGAAAGAGTTGGATGAGATGATAGATTTGAAAATAATCGAACCATCCACCTCTGCATATTCTTCGCCGATGGTTATTGTTCGTAAAAAAGACAATAACATACGTCTTTGCGTTGACTATCGAAAATTGAATCAAGTAACGAAGTTCGATGCCGAACCTATGCCTTTACTGGAAGAGCTACTTACTCGACTCTCCAAATCTCATTTTTTCACTAAACTTGATTTGTCTAAAGGATATTGGCAAGTTCCTTTATCTGAACGCGCCAAACCTCTCACGGCTTTTTCAACACCTAGAGGTTTGTTCCAATGGAATTTTATGCCTTTCGGTCTTATGAACGCACCAGCTACATTCGTACGCATGATGCGCCGAATCCTATCTTATCGGTCAGATGTCATTGCATATCTAGACGACATCTGTCTTTTCAGCGATACTTGGGAAGATCACTATTCGGGGTTAGATGAATTGCTGTCTACTTTGCGTGAGCACAACCTGACAGCGAAACCCTCTAAAGCCTATATTGGTTTTAGCGAAATTTCTTTCCTAGGCCACCGAGTTGGTCATGGTTTCCTAAAGACAGAGGACCATAATACTAGTAAGATACTTAACATCTCAATCCCTAAGACTAAAAAACAGGTGAGAAGTCTGTTAGGTCTTATTCAATTTTATGGCAGATTCATTCAGAATCTATCCTCTATCATGGCACCTCTCTCAACACTTCTAAAGAAAGGTTCGCCTAATGTGGTCCACTGGTCTCAGGAATGCCAATGCTCTCTGGATAAGATTAAAACACTGTTTTCAACACCACCTATTTTAGTGCTACCCACTAAAGATAAGACATTCGTTCTTCGTAGTGACGCTTCATCCACTGGAATTGGAGCGGCACTAATGCAAGAGTACTCTGGAACTCTGCATCCTGTAATGTATATTTCCAGAAAACTTAATGCGGCAGAAAGGAATTATTCGGTTTTAGACCGTGAGCTATTAGCTATGGTTTGGTCGATCCTCAAACTACAGAGATTCCTTCTAGGCGCGCATTTCATAGTAGAAACCGACCAAAAAGCTCTTACTGCTATACAGAGTAAGAATTTGAAGAGCTCGAGGTCTACTCGATATGCAATTGCTCTTCAACCTTTTCATTTCTCTGTGCGAGCTATTCGTGGATCAGATAATGTGATGGCAAACATTCTGTCAAGATGCCCACATGATTCCACATAACTATTAGGGCTTAGACTTCTTGATATGTCTAGTTCTATAGTAGTTCCTTTTCTATATCATGATAGATACACATTTGTAATTTAATAATATAATGATTGTATCACTACATAGCGGTTCATTGATGTTTATTCACCGCTGTGCTTTGATGATTTTTTCTTCATAAATCATAAATTTAAGATATCTAATGCGAAATGATGATATGAATTTTTTAAGCATTGTGTAATTGCCAGAATTGTATTATACTTTGATGACACCTTCCTGGAAAAATATACTTGTAGAGAAATAATTTCTCTCAGTTTATGAGACACATTCTCACCAGTCGCTCCATAAGTCGACTTAGCCTCATATTAGGCGTTATAGGTATTCCTGATATTTTCATCTGCGCATTATTCATGCGTTGTGAGCCTATTGTACGTTGCTCCTAGATGTATTTCAAAAAAAAAAAAGTTCCAATTTTTTTTTTTTCCCGGGAGGTGTGGTAAGACTGTTACGTGCAGTCTTGGATATCTTACAATATTATACATTGGTATTCTTGTTATGTTCGCAAATATTTTGTAAACAAAATAGTGCTTAAGGGAAAGTCATTATTGAGTTACTTCCCTTGAAAGTTGTGCCGTCTCTTCGATCGAACTCCGCGGGTGAGTCCAGTTTTCTGCGATTTATTCTTCGTTTGGGTAATAATAGATTGTTCTTGCTTCAGAATATCTATGGCCTGAATTTATGTGTATTGTTTGTCTGAGTAGGACGAGTCTGTCTTATATCTGTATATCTTTACATATCTAAGTCGAACTATATGTTCTGTTGTCTCTAGAGAGGTCAAAGGCTATTCGGCGGATGTGTCGCTAGAGTGTGGTGTGATTTGGCTTCGTCCCGATAGGGACTGTGTTTTCTATGTCGGCTTGTCGCCGAGAAAAAGTGATCTCAGTATTGGTGGGGAAAGTGATAGTCGTCTAGACCTATCGTGTATGCTTTACCCCAGTGTTTATTCGTATTGCCAAGGAATGGCATTTTCATATTTCTGATACCAAGGTAATAATAGACACTCTTATGAACTCTCGTACGAAGCCACCATTTTCGATAGGTACGATTTGAATGTCTAAGAGAATATATTTGACTCGATGAAAACGACTTCGATTCCTAGCAGCACTATATCCTGTAGATTGCAGTCAATTGTTCATGATCAGATCTACAGAGCAATGAAATGTTTTATGAATGACTAACTTTAGGACAGATTCATTATCTGTATCCAAACGTGAGTGACAGCTCACGAGTGAAGCCATCTTGGAACCAAAACATGTAGTGACTTTCAAGAAGAGAAAAGGGATGCCCGTATTATCGCTTGTTTAGTCCAGAGATCACTGCTACACATGAGAACCCGTTATTAGCGGTTCAATATTATTATATGGAAAAATATGTGCTGAACATTATGTTGAAGAATCGTCGCTAGACGAGATTAGGTTTAGAAGCCATCTGAAATATTGTTTATAAGCTGACGTGCTCAGTCAGTGAAGTCAGATGATATATATGTATGGGCGATACTGAGGGCTTGGCTACTGACAGTCCTTGATACTATTATTCCACATGAGTGCCCATGTAACATAACATTGCAAGACCAGTTATCCACTGTACCATGATGTATTATGCCAACCTGTGATTTGTCACTATCTGTGCTGTCGAGTGTGTACGTCCAATTAAACTTTAGAAAAGGTACACAGTCGTTGGTGTCGATGACTTCCAGTCATACATGAGTGTGAGAAAAGAACATTTGTCAACACCACGAACCCTTATTAACATTCGCACATTATACACTCAATCCATGTCTACACACCACTGCGTAAGTCAAGCTGACATTCCATACACTACAGTGGAGCAAACAACACCATAGAGATCTTATCAACTGATGATGATGATGATGTCTGCTTCCATCCACTTATATCTATCTTTTGGTGGATATCATTTACGGGAATAAAAAAAACCAACTTTATCAACCTTATCACCAGTCCTGTAATCAGCTGTATCTATGAACATACGAATATATAAGAACAGGAACATCGCCCCTCTTCCGTCTGCAAACATCACTATATCATTTCTATTCACTCCTCTACCTATCCTGTGAATGAATCAGGCACTCTGTCATTCCAGGATGAACAGACTTACTTCAGAACATATCTATCAAACACACCGACATCTGAAATATCTCGGAGCAATTCACACATGCATCCTCTCTGTTCAACGACACATCCACTAATGCCCCCTGAACCCTTCGCTATCATTCGCCCACCTTTTGACCTCTCTTGCATACTGATTAGTGACGTCGTCTCTGCCGCAATGCGACGGACGGTAATAAAAACTTGTGGACGAAGCTATTTAATAGCTAGATATAAGAACATAAGTAACAGCATATAAAATGTACGTCACACCATGAACCCTTCTATATTCGCACAGAAGCTTCTCAGATGGGAATCGGTGGCAGTTTGATGCAACTTGTCAACGACGTACTCCATCCTGGCTTCTTTGTGAGCCGGAAGTTGTCTGCAGCAGAGAAGAAATATTCGGCGGGAGAAAGAGAGCTCCTTGCTCTCGTCTGGACTATATCAAAACTTTCTCGCTACTTGCTCGGACGAAAATTTTACGTTGAAGTAGATCATCATCCTTTGACGTCAATGAAACCAAAAGCGTTTAAGAACTCAAGAATCTACAGATGGTTTCTGCTACTGCAACAGTTTTCTTTTGAAATCAAGCATATACACGGTGAGGACAATTGGTTAGCTGACTTATTGTCGCGATTTGCAACTCACCAGGACTGATATATTTCACATGGAACTTTGCTTCCAGGTTTATGGTTCCAGGTTGTTTGGACATTATATTATGTCTTCTGGACTTGCTATTTCGTCCGGATATATGGACTCAAATTTTATTGCAATTTTGGTTATTTAATAATTGCTCTTCATAGTTTTATGTATATATGTCAAATTCCTGATACTTCTCATTAGATTGCTTGTCTGTAAGGTGTATCCATACGTAAGATTACTTAAGGTTATACCCTGCAGGATCTTGCGCGTTTCCTGAAGTAAACGCTCGGGAGCGTGAGGGGTAATGTTGAGGCTGCTTCATGGTGCGATTTTTATCAGGGCAACTATTATTAGTTCCAGGTTTTGTCACACCATGTTGTACCTCAACTGAACGCAAGAAATATATGAAAGCGGTCGCGGTGAGATGAGTATCTAAGGATGATGTAGGGAGATTGATGTGACGTCAGAGCGTCAAGATGTGTGTCAAAAAATGGCTTGTGTATCAGCCAGTATATTTGTGTATTCAACAAATAGTTCTGAGGATAAAAGGGTAAGCTATAGGCTTAAATGAAAGGCATGAGAAAATGCCAGGATTATGATTAAATTCGATACGGGACTATAACTCCCAAGATATAGAAGTGCGTTGAACTAGAAATATAATTGAACAGTTGTTATTCCGGTAGGTATCATTCCCTGAAGATATAGGAATATAATTAGTAGAATTGTTATACCGGGAAGCGACATACCCCGAAGCTTATGGATTAATGTGGATTTGATTGGAGGATAATGGAGATACTGGGACGCTTAAATTCCCCCAATGTTGATGGGAAAATTATAATGAACTTTTGAATGGGACGCTAAATACCCCGCTGGAAATAGTGATTAATAAATAAGATTATCAAGATATGTGGACAGGAGAAGTTGAGTGACATGTTTAGAAAGTCGAATCAGATTTTTGAAAGACTGTAAAACAGAGAGGGAGCATACATGCCATGTTCGTAATTGTGACCTTGTTAGTGTGTACTTACTCGTTATTAAACTGTTGCCAAATCGTCCAAGCCCAGTAGTTTATTCAATCTCTCAAGGTTAATTTACACCGTTATTGACTTCATGCAGTACTTGAGACGTTGATATGGAAAGGTGTATACAAGACGGGTGGTTGCCAGAATATTCAACAATATAAACCAAAGCAAGAAGAATGAATTCTCACTTCTTCAATAATACAAATAGATCCTAGACAACAAAAGAATTTGGGCAATTCCTACATCCCTTAACAGGTGAGGAATAACTGGGGGCTCGTCCGGGATTAAAATCAGACCATATCCTATTCCGATTCACTACAGAGATAAGGTGGATAAAGAAATCTCAGATATGCTTAAAATGGGTATCATCTCACATTCTTCATCTTCATATTCTTCTCCAATGGTATTGGTGAAGAAACCAGATGGATCTTTATGCATCTGTATTGATTTTCAAAAACTAAATCAAGTTACAGACACAGATGCTGAGCCAATTCCAATTTTGGAAGATCTTCTTCCACAGCTGGCTAATGCTACATTCTTTACTAAACTAGATTTGGCAAAAGGATACTGGCAAATTCTGTTGTCCGAAAATTCTAGACATTTGACAGCATTTTCCACACCAAGAGGTTTATTGGAATGGAACTATATGTGTTTCGGGTTGGTGAATGCACCTGCGACATTTGTTCGCATGATACACCGTTTGGTTGGCGATAGACCCGATATCATCACATATATAGATGACATTTGTTTATTCCATAACACATGGGAAGAACATATTGTAGGTTTCATTTCTTTGCTAGAACAGCTTAGAAAGCATCATTTGACAGTTAGACCTTCGAAAGTACAGATAGGTTTTCAGGAAATATCTTTCCTGGGGCATAAAATCGGTATCATCGGCTTTATCCTTCGGATAGTCTGGTGAATAAAATCCTGAACATTCAGATACCGAAAAATAAGAAAGAGGTCCGTAGTCTGTTAGGGCTCATTAACTATTATCATAAATTTATTCCAGACTTTTCGTCTATCTCTGGTCCTCTTTCAGATTTGACCCGCAAAGGTGCTCCTCTTAAATTATTGTGGTCAAAGACTTGTCAGTTAGCATTGGATAAGATTAAAATACTATTCGCGAATCATCCTATTTTGATTCTGCCAGATATCCATGAACCCTTCTATATTCGCACAGACGCTTCTCAGATGGGAATCGGTGGCAGTTTGATGCAACTTGTCAACGACGTACTCCATCCTGGCTTCTTTGTGAGCCGGAAGTTGTCTGCAGCAGAGAAGAAATATTCGGCGGGAGAAAGAGAGCTTCTTGCTCTCGTCTGGACTATATCAAAACTTTTTTCGCTACTTGCTCGGACGAAAATTTTACGTTGAAGTAGATCGTCATCCTTTGACGTCAATGAAACCAAAAGCGTTTTAAGAACTCAAGAATCTACAGATGGTTTCTGCTACTGCAACAGTTTTCTTTTGAAATCAAGCATATACGCGGTGAGGACAATTGGTTAGCTGACTTGTTGTCGCGATTTGCAACTCACCAGGACTGATATATTTCACATGGAACTTTGCATCCAGGTTTATGGTTCCAGGTTGTTTGGACATTATATTATGTCTTCTGGACTTGCTATTTCGTCCGGATATATGGACTCAAATTTTATTGCAATTTTGGTTATTTAATAATTGCTCTTCATAGTTTTATGTATATATGTCAAATTCCTGATACTTCTCATTAACATGATATCAAGGCATTCCAGTTGTGGATAAAAGGGTGTAAGCTATTAGGTAATTCTTAGAATTAAATTCGATACGGGACTATAACTCCCAAGATATAGAAGTGCGTTGAACAAGAAATATAATTGAACAGTTGTTATTCCGGAAAGTATCATTCCCCAAAGATATAGGAATATAATTAGAATTGTTATACCGGGAAGCGACATACCCCGAAGCTTATGGATTAATGTGGATTTGATTGGAGGATAATGGAGATACTGGGACGCTTAAATTCCCCCAATGTTGATGGGAAAATTATAATGAACTTTTGAATGGGACGCTAAATACCCCGCTGGAAATAGTGATTAATAAATAAGATTATCAAGATATGTGGACAGGAGAAGTTGAGTGACATGTTTAGAAAGTCGAATCAGATTTTTGAAAGACTGTAAAACAGAGAGGGAGCATACATGCCATGTTCGTAATTGTGACCTTGTTAGTGTGTACTTACTCGTTATTAAACTGTTGCCAAATCGTCCAAGCCCAGTAGTTTATTCAATCTCTCAAGGTTAATTTACACCGTTATTGACTTCATGCAGTACTTGAGACGTTGATATGGAAAGGTGTATACAAGACGGGTGGTTGCCAGAATATTCAACAATATAAACCAAAGCAAGAAGAATGAATTCTCACTTCTTCAATAATACAAATAGATCCTAGACAACAAAAGAATTCGGGCAATTCCTACATCCCTTAACAGTGATTCTCTGTCTACACTGTCAAATGCCTTTTCATAGTCCACAAATCCGATGTATAGCGGTGAATTCCATTCCAGACTTTGTTCAGCTATTATTCTCAATGTCGCTATCTGGTCTGTACAGGATCTGTTTTTTGAAAACCTGCTTTTTCATCTCTCAATAACTGTTAACACTAGAGCAAGCCGATTTAGCCTCTTGTTGTTCCAGTAACTGTTTACACTAGACCAAGAAAATATAGCCCCTTGTTGTTCCAGTAACTGTTTACACTAGAGCAAGACAATATAGCCTTTTGTTGTTCCAGTAACTGTTTACACTAGAGCAAGACAATATAGCCTCTTGTTGTTCCAGTAACTGTTTACACTAGAGCAAGACAATATAGCCTCTTGTTGTTCCAGTAACTGTTTACACTAGAGCAAGACAATATAGCCTCTTGTTGTTCCAGTAACTGTTTACACTAGAGCAAGACAATATAGCCTCTTGTTGTTCCAGTAATTGTTTACACTAGAGCAAGACAATATAGCCTCTTGTTGTTCCAGTAACTGTTTACACTAGAGCAAGACAATATAGCCTCTTGTTGTTCCAGTAACTGTTTACACTAGAGCAAGACAATATAGCCTCTTGTTGTTCCAGTAACTGTTTACACTAGAGCAAGACAATATAGCCTCTTGTTGTTCCAGTAACTGTTTACACTAGAGCAAGACATTATAGACTTTTGTTGTTCCAGTAACTGTTTACACTAGAACAAGACATTATAGCCTCTTGTTGTTCCAGAAACAATTTACACTAGAACAAGACAATATAGCCTCTTGTTGTTCCAGTAACTATTTACACTAGAACAAGACAGTATAGCCCCTTGTTGTTCCAGTATATGTTTACACTAGAACTTGATGGAGTTTAAATAGTCCCTGTGTGTTCCAGGAATTACTTGCACTAGAACAATATAATATAGTCCCTGTGTGTTCCAGGAATTACTTGCACTAGAACAATATAATATAGTCCCTGTGTGTTCCAGGAATTACTTGCACTAGAACAATATAATATAGTCCCTGTGTGTTCCAGGAATCACTTGCAATAGAACAATATAATATAGTCCCTGTGTGTTGCAGGAATCACTTGCAATAGAACAATATAATATAGTCCCTGTGTGTTCCAGGAATTACTTGCACTAGAACAATATAATATAGTCCCTGTGTGTTCCAGGAATCACTTGCAATAGAACAATATAATATAGTCCCTGTGTGTTGCAGGAATCACTTGCAATAGAACAATATAATATAGTCCTTGTGTGTTGTAGGAGTTGCAGGAATCACTTGCACTAGAACAATATAGTATAGTCATTCTGTGTTGCAGGAATCACTTGCAATAGAATATAGTCCCTGTGTGTTGCAGGAATTACTTGCAATAGAACAATATAATGTAGTCCTTGTGTGTTGCAAGAATTACTTGCAATAGAACAATAAAAATATAGTCCCTGTGTTGCAGGAGTTACTTGCAATAGAGCAGTATCATATAGTACCTGTGTGGTGCAGGAATTACTTGCAATCTATATAAATAAAAGGCAAAGTATGTTTGAATGTTCTCAATACAAATCCGCATGCCTTATTATTTCTTGATGAATTTTGGCAGACAGGCTCTTTAGTTACCGCCGGGGTACACCATGCAGTTATTTTCTAATTTAATATTGTAATTTTGACATCCCCCTGGAGCAAACTTTGGGACTGTTTGGCAAGGAAGAACATTCCAGCACCTCTGATTCATGCTATACAGAGCTACAAGTCTTGCAGAAATTATGTGAGGACAGCAAACCATAAGTCAGAAGAGTTCAGGACCACCCCTGGTGTATGACAAGGTGATATCCTGTCACCTTATCTTTTCATACTCCTCATGGACGATGTTATCAAGGCATGTAAGGAGAGAACAAGAAAGTATTCAGTGGGGTACTGGAAGATGAGACAGGTATGTATTTCAGAGCTGGCATTTGCTGATGATATTGCCCTGATTGCTAAATCAGAGGCACATCTCCAATCCAACCTGCAAGTCTGGAAGGAAGAGCTGGAGAAGAGAGGGATGGTCATAAGCAGCTCTAAAACAAAATCCATGGTGATATCACGAGAAGAAAGAAGACATCAGATTAAGCTGGGAGAACAGGTACTGGAGCAGGTCGACCACTTTAAATATCTCGGAGATATTATAGACCGAAAGGGAGGCATCAAAGAAGAGTTGGCCACTCGAAAAGCAGCAGCTGAGAGACTTTTTCAGGCCATAAATCGAGGATTCCTCAGCAAGAGAGAGGTTGGTAAGAAAACGAAGATGGCTGTATACCGCTCCACCTATGTCCCAGTCTTGACATATGGATGCGAGTCATGGGCAATGACTACAACCCACAAAAGCCAGATCCAAACCTCAGAAATGAGGTATCTTAGGAAGGGGGTTGAAGTAACAAGAAGAGACATGGTCCGCAACCAGACGATACGTCAAGGCCTAAAATCCCACCCCCTGCAGACCCAAGTAGAACAGTGCCAACTAAGGTTGTTTGGCCATGTCTGCAGAATGGGAGAAGATCGGCTACCACGACAAGCATGGGAAACAAAGAACCAGGGATCCAGACCCCCAGGACGACCCAGAGTCCGCTGGAAGGACAACATTTGACAATCTTTGAAGGACCGAGGACTAAAATGGAACCAGGCCAGGAGGAAGACAGCCGATAGGATAGTCTGGCACTCTCTCTTCCAAACCTCTACACCTCACGGTAGAAGGGGAACGACTAAGTAAGTGTTATGACATCATTAATTAAAGTTTTTCATAAGAAATGTATGGAAGCCATTTATTTATCAGGGGACATAATCAAATATATACATATCCAATAAATATCAAGGGACGTAACACAAATGTTAAAACTATTATTTTATGTTTGTTATTAATGACCATATGTTTGCATATTTACAAGATAATTAAAAATGTTTAACTAAACATTTTTACTTTAATAGGAAATAGAAGAAAACAAAACGGTTTTCTGAGCACTTCCTTTTTTTTTAACTATGTAATTTTAATGGCACTCATTTGGCCAAGCGGATTCAAATTGGATCGGAGCTGTATCGATACATATATTAAAATTAGTGAATGTTCTCTGACCATGAACATCCACAGTGGGTGTTTAGTCTTAATGAAAATATTTCATGGTATTATTTTTTTTACATCATTTTTAAAATGCGTGGTCAAAATTTGAATGTAAGTTTATTTTTAGTGAAAAAGCAGACTTATTCACTTTGACTTATGGTATGTCGGTGCTTCAGAATTTTTTTTTTATAAACCTTCGACCCCGCTTAGTATTAAAATTAATAAAATGCTTGGATTTAGCCTGGTTGTTTAAATAACTGTATCAACATATGTAAAAACCAAATTCACTCGATAGTCGCTTTTTTCCCGTTGCAATTAAGTTATTTTATAGTAAAATCTTTAGTTGTTGCAGAAAACAAAATTATCAGATAGCTATGATCGTTGAAGGACCGTTTAAATGGAAATTATTTTTTCCCAGGTCACATAATTTGGTTTTTACCGCTTTGGTTAAAATAAAATAATAAGCTGGTGGCTTTTTGTCAAATATGTATTCAATTCATTTGAATGTATGTTTATTTTGATTGACAAAGCAGATTTATGCATTCATTCGTTTTGACGTGCTTCAGAATTTTTTAAAAATAAACCTTCGTCCCCGCTTAGTACTAAAATTTAGAAAATGTCTAGGTAACATAATGTTTCTGCCGATGTTTTCAAGAGAAGCAATCCATATGATAAAATTATGAATCAAGGGGAACAATCAAAATGGTAAAATTGTTATTAAAAGGTTGTAATTTACAACTCTAGATTTCTTTATTTTACATAGCAATTTAAATTATTTAAACAAACTCTAAGGCTTCATGCGAAAATAATAAAAAATTACTTTGATGTATTTAAAAGTTATTATTACTTTTTAAATCAAATTTAATTACATTTTACAAAGCAGTTTCTGTTCATTTACCAAATATTACATAGTATTTTGAAGGCTTAGCACTTAATGACTGAAACAGACTGCAATATCTTTTGTAAAAGAAAAGAAAAGAATTACGGTACGAATAAAATGTAAACTTTGTAGATTAAACTTCATGGAGACAGAGGAACACATTTTCTGTTATTGTGATACAGTGACACAAACTTTGAACACTTTGAAACAGATATTACAAAAACATACAACAACAGAAGTAGATATGTATAAAGCAGTTATGCTCTGCATACTTCCAAAGATGACTCCACACATTGAATTACATTTACAAACACTTTTAGCAGAATATAGACATCTGGCATGGATTTGTAGAAATAAAGCCCTTTACGAGCAAAGGGTCTTTAATGCAAAACTTTTTCTACATATTTTCACCCAGAAAACAAAGCATTTAACTCAGCTGACGTAATTTTCAAAAAGACAAACACTATACATTTTGTGCATTTACTGCAACTTTATTTTAAGGGAAATGTAAAAGTAGTGTACGTGTAAAAAAAAAAGAAAAAACGGAAACTAATTTCAACCCAGAATTGACTGTACATATGTTAAAAAATGATAACCATATATGGCTTTGTGGGTGAAATTTCCAATGTGTGAGTGAACGAGTTTATATGGAAACTTTTTTAAGTGGGCCAGTGAGTTCGAGTACGAGTGAGTGGTTATATGTACTATAAAATGTTACTGGTTTTAGTTAATTGGAAAAGAAATACAAATCAAGAATAAATCAGAACGAATGTATGTATGTGCGTGTATGTATATGTCAGTATATAGGTGCAGATTCCAGGCTTTTTCTCTTCTTCATGTTTCCTTCTTAAATGCTTTGGCTCATTTTGGAGTGTCTAAACAGTAGTTCAAGTGTACATGTAAAATACTATGAACCAAATAGGAATTTACTTAGCTCTAAACTAATTCTAATTTTTCTCTCTTTTTTAAATTTAAATTAACTTTTTTTATTCCACTTTACTTAAGACTATATAAAATCTACATTACTTATTATATAAATTGTTTTCTAAGTATTTGTTTTTTTTCAATTATTCCTTTACTTTTAACTTGTTTAAGTACATAATGGAAGTGAGAGTGCGCATGAGGTTTCATATGTAACAAGCAATGTATTTTTCTTGCATTTCTTTTGTATTTTATGCAAATGTATCTTTTTGTAAAGTGAAAAGAAATAAAAAAAAAAAAAAAAAAAAAGAGGGTCTTTATTACATTGCTGAACCGAAGGGTCTTCTATAATTGTACATGTGCCAGTCTCAAACGGGGTTCGCCTCGCCAAAGTAAGGCAATATTTCAGTTTTATTTTTGGCCCTTAAGAAAATAAACTAGCTCAAAGCTAAACAATACACCAAAACGAAAGATCTTTATTTAGATATGTATGTGTCCTAATATAACAGGCGTTATCCATGTGTCTCGGTTGAATGAGTCATGTCTCACCGAAATGAGAAACTTTCTGTTTAAATAATACAACAACACAATCACTGTGTCTTTTATATTTGAAGTATATATGGCAGAAAATAATAATGTTTTTTTTTTTTTACAAGCAATAATGTATATATGTTTTAAAAGAACGTGCTACGAAAAACAGTATTAAGAACGTAAAAAAAGGATGAGTTGGACTATTCTTTCTTGGTGCGCCAGGTCGGAAAGGGAAAATGTGTCTTATTAATTAATTCAGCAAATTAATAAGACACATCAAATGCATTTTTTATGTTATAAAACCTTGCTCAATCGATTCCTCGATGATTATTTAATAAAATAAGCTCAAAAGTAAAAAATCGATATTTTGTACGTAAAATCCAGTTTTCATTGTAGTGGAGCCCCTTAAACTTGGAAGCAGAATAAAATTGCTTTTGCGATTCCATCATAAGAAATAAGTATATGAGGAGAACTGCCGTATGACGGGGGTAAAACAGTTGAATGGAAAAAAAAAACAATAAAAAAATAAAAAAACACACACACAAATAGTAATACGTCTTACAAGGAGAAAGGACAAGAAAAACCTACGTTGCGGCCACAAGGCCTTCGTCAGGGACAAACAAACAAGAGACAGGAGGGAAAGAAAATGAGAATTTTCCTTCCTGTCTCTTGTTTGTTTGTCCCTGACGAAGGCCTTGTGGCCGCAACGTAGGTTTTTCTTGTCCTTTCTCCTTGTAAGACGTATTACTATTTGTGTGTGTGTGTTTTTTTTTGTTTTTTTTTTTTTCCATTCAACTGTCATAAGAAATAAGAGTATTTTGGAAAAACTCAGAAGCAAATTGAAAAGCAAAAGTGAAATCACTCTTCTGGTGGAACAATATAATATAGTCCCTGTGTGTTGCAGGAATCACTTGCACTAGAACAGTATAATATGGTCCCTGTATGTTTTTGGAATTACTTGCCATAGAACAATATAAAATAGTCCATGTGTGTTGCAGGAATTACTTGCAATAGAACAAAATAATTTAGTCGTTGTGTGTTCCAGGTATTACTTTCACTAGAACAATATAATATAGTCCCTGTATGTTCCAGGAATTACTTGCAATAGAACAATATAATATAGTCTGTGTGTTGCATGAATTACTTGCACTAGAACAATATAATATTGTCCATGTGTGTTGCAGGATTTACTTGCAATAGAACAATATAATAGAGTCCCTGTGTGTTGCATACATTACTTGCACTAGAACAATATAATATAGTCTCTGTGTGTTGCAGGAGTTGCAGGAATCACTTGCACTAGAACAATATAATATAGTCACTGTGTAGCAAGAATCACTTGCAATAGAACAATATAATATAGTCCCTGTGTGTTGCAGGAATCACTTGCACTAGAACAAAATAATATAGTTGCTTTGTTTTCTAGGAATTACTTGCTTTTGAGTAATATTGTTCCTTACTATTACAGGAATTATTTTCACTAGAACAATATAATATTGTCCCTTGAAATTGAAGAAATTACTTACATAAGAACAGAATAAATTGGCCTCTAGTCGTTTCAGAAAATACTTGGTCTGGAAAAGATAAAATATCCTTCTGTTCAATAAATGACTTGTACTAAAACAAGATAAAAATGCATTTTCGTGTTCCAGGTGCTGCTTGCACTTGAACAAGACAACTTCTGTGACTTTGAGGTTCAGTTTGAGATTGCCCACAACTTTATCCATGCACTAGTTGGTGGGAGCCAGACGTATTCCTTGGCTTCACTCTTGTATACAGCTTTTGATCCTCTATTCTACCTCCATCACTCAAACACTGACAGAGTGTGGGCGATCTGGCAGGTGAGAATGTCAAATGAAATTGTTTTGTACACTTTCTAAGTCAGCTAGTCCAGTGTTAAGGAGATATAGCAATTAAAGTATTTAAATATTTCTGTCTCACAAGTCGTATGCTGCACTATGAGGTAGTTCAGAATTGGCCTAGGACCATTTGGCATGTCTGTCTGTTTATTGTCAGTTTTCTTCATGCCTGCACTTGTAGTGACACTTAAATTTAGCTTTGTTAAGGTTCCCCTAATGACGTCATAGGAGTAATCTCTATGAAAAGGGGAACGGAAGGGAAATAGTTGTAGAAAAGCATGGCGTACTGTTGCCAGGGTACAGAAAACAAATAGATGAAATGGAGAAAAGTGACGTTTTTGGCAATTGCTAGCCATACCTTGGCAACCCTACCATTTTAAGAGTTCAATTGGTCATCAAGTGCTCAAGAAACCAGTTGATAATTTTTAAAGAAGGTATGCATCAGCAAATCTACTCGAGTTTTTGACCAGAGATGGATATGCTTAGACAGCATATAATTAAATACGACATGCAGGCCTGTTAGATGTGCCGGAACATTTCAGGATGTATTTCTATTAAAATAACTGATTTATGAAAAATTGACCTATCAAGTAAGTAGTTGTTTTGACTTCATAAATTACTAGAGGAACACAAAGATAAAATACAACAGTCGTAGATAGGTGGTAAAACAAGAAAAATGAACTGGCTACCTTTTAAACATCTTGACAACGTACGATTGACTGTATACCATCAATTATGTAGGAGCTTGAATTTTGTGAACTGCATCCCTGATGTGGTGCACTGTCATTCTTCAAATTTTAGTTTAAATTGTTATGAGGTAGAGCAAGAATTATGTGGACTGCAACAGAATCATACAGTACCAATCCACATCATCAATATCATCTGAATTCAGGAATATAGCTCTAGATTAACTTTTATCGAGTGCGCAAATTGTGAAATCTTTTTCCTTTTAAGTTCAAAAACTTTTATCGAGTGCGCTTATTGTAAAATGTTTTTCCTTTAAAGTTCAAATTCGATGTTGTTTGTCAGTTCTGAATGAGAAAGGTACACACAGAAAATGAAATTCAGATGAAATGAATTACGTTTGGGAACAAGTGTATTACAACAAGGTCTGCCATCCTGGCTACAGGCTTGGAAACTGACCAATTTCATATTATTATGGGCAAAAAGAAAAATTACTGATAGACCACCACTGATTACCTGCCTAGGCAATGGCGAGACATCATCCTAATTAGATCTCACAAGTGTGGTGCTGAAACTGCCAGAGGAAAGAGTGGTTGCCGTGATGCAAGATTCCACAGTAGACCATAGATACACATTCACTGTCACACACTTAACATTATTTAAAGAAACTTACTTTTTGGTTTTTACGACTCCAAACACTTTTTAATATTCTTCATGTATTGTACAGACATTTTCATATGTTCTAAGATACTCTTTCAGAAATGCATATGATTACGTTTTTTTTAAAAATATCATCTGTGGTGAAAAAAAAATCAGCATCCATTTGGTACATTTTTTTTTTCTTTGATCCTTAGCCGCCGACCGTCAAAGCAGTCAGTGGCCATCACGCCTAGTGGCGTCTTGTAGGGCAACAACAAATTGATTCCACTTTGCTCGGTCGGCAGCCATCCTTCGTACAGTACCCCAACTCTGGTTCATTCTTTGCATCTCAGCCTCCACAGTCCTCCGCCAGGTTGTTTTTGGTCGGCCTCTCTTTCGTTTTCCTTCAGGGGTCCAAAGCATAGCTGTTCTTGTGATGGCATCGGGGTCTCTTCTGAGGACATGGCCAACCCAGCTCCAGCGTCTGCCAGCTATGATGGTGTGCATGTCCTCTTGCTTGCTCCGAGTAAGCAGATCTTGGTTGGTGATGGTATTCGGCCAAAAGATTCAGTGAATTTTTCTTAGGCATGTTGTGTGAAAAGAGGACAATTTCGACATTTCCTTCTCTGTAACTTTCCAGCATTCCACACCATAGAGAAGCACAGAAAGCACACAGCTCTGATATAATCTTAATTTTGTGCTTGTGCTGTATTGAGAGGACTTCCAGATGTTGTTTAGGCTAAAAAAGGCTGTTCTTGCCTTATTCATTCTGATGTTGATGTCTTTGCCTACCCCGCCGTCTGGTGTTACTATGCATCCTAGGTATGTGAAGGTGTCTGTCTGTACCAGTTGCTGATTCCTTACTGATATGGGCTCAGGGTTGCTCACATTGAGCGTCATGACCTCTGACTTCTTTAAATTGATGTTCAAGCCCACCTGCTGGCTAAACTTATTAAGTCTATCCGTTTTTTCCTGGATGTGTTGATGTGAATGTGCTAGTAGTGCAATGTCATCTGCATATTCCAGATCTTCCAATGTAGAAAATGTAGTCCATCTTATTCCTCTTGGAATTTGGTACTTGGATAATTGTGACAAGTAGGGTGTATGTGGGTGGATGTAAGTTAGACAACACTTATACACCGCTCATATAGCTCACTGTCTAGGAATAAAGTACTAACTCCAACAGCTCTGTCAATCTCCAACAATGTATTAGATTCACAAATAAATCACAATGGACGTAGGGCCATTACAAATATTAGATACATCACAAATCCCGAGTATCCGCACACACTCTGCTTCTCGGAATAACTACAGCCACAAATAGGCTACTCCATGAATAACTCCGGCCCTCTACTCACGCCCTACTATAGACATCCACCCTTCTCTTCTCTACGCTCTACGCTCTCCAACCAACACACTCCTCCCGCTGACTGCCCCTTTCATGCGTATTCACTAAAACCCGTGAAACCCTTTCACGCTTCACTGATCTTCATTCACGCATCACAAAAGCTAACAGCTTGTCTCAAGCAATGCTCATAACCCTGTAGCTAAATCATTACAATGCACGCATTCCCAGCTCACAACAACTCACATGACTAATAGACTCCCGCTGGAGCATGGGAACACTCACACATGCAAAATACCCTCAGAGCACTCCGTGACATCCACCCCCTTCCCCACATGAAAAACCGGGGTTTTTCACCGTGAATACAGAGATGGGAGTCCTATACATCATGAAACCTAAAATACCTCGTCAAAGTAAATTATGCTTCCATACAAAATACATCAAACGACATTAATAGCATACAAATTATTCTAGCGATAATCACATTCAATATCTTTAAAGTTAAACAAAATTCATTTTCATATCAGAGAAATGCCTACATAATCTACAAACTTCATGTAAAGTCATTAAACTTATACAAATGTAACTACAAGTAAACATGTTTTATCATAATCAAAATTCTCTCGTCTGGTATCTTGTCCTACATCAAATTGTTGTAAGGTTAATGTTCAGCTGCTTGGTGACTTGGCAGACTACAGAAAACTCGTTGCAGCTCCCTATGATCAATGCTGAAGCATCTGCTCTGAGAAAAAAAATATTGTCTAAATCAGAAAGCAACAAATGTTGACTAGTTGCAAACATATTTTCAAATTTGATCTAAGTCACTTTGACACTTATTTGTACAAATCACTCTGTTAGGCCTTCCCTTCTGAGTTAGTGATGTAAGTTTTCGGGCTCTGTAATTTCAATATTATATTATCAGAGGCCCTTTCTGGCATCATATTTATCTCAGCCTTGGTCATATTCTTCAGGGTAGCTGCTCCATTTAGGATGACGACATCCTCGGCTACTATCAACACTACAACAATAGCTCTCACCACCATCATTCCATCTATGACGTGCCCTACTGTAAAGATGGTTACTCTCTCTCATTTCTGCCCAGCGACAATCTCTTCTGAAACTACCTCTGTATATTTCTCCAGCTTTTTGTTTACTATAGCTTGGTCTGCTGGAACAAAATCCTCTGTTTATATCTTGTCCTCTGTACCTGTTTCTAAATCCAATCCGACGTTTACTTTGAAAATTACCACAGTAATCATTACTACTCATGTGGCATCCTCTAAAGTGTCTGGAATCTGTTAAGTCATTGGTTTCTCTTATGTAATGTTTCTCATGTGGTATACGAGCACCACGACCTACTCTGCGGTACTTCTCAATCAGCTTTTTGCGCTCTTCTTTCATCCTGTCTGTCTCAGGATATTTGACAGATCCATAACATTCACTTTCTTCTGGCAAAGTAAAGTTCACCTTCGTTTCATTCACGCACTTTCCGGAATATTCATTTTACGTTCATCCCATTCCTTTGCTGATTTAATATGCCTCCCAATGTTAGTTTCTGGTTGACCAAACTGTTTTGGAAACGATATATCTTCTTGTTGGGGTGAAATTAAATTTAATACTGAAGAATCAGTAACTCGGACATTACCAGATGACATGCTATCTACAGGAATTACCCTAGGTTTTCCTTGCAATCTAGTAGTTCCTCCATAAGTATCGTCTCTATGTTTGTGCTTCCATAGTTTGATATCGTCATCAGTGCATTCTTTGATACCACGAATATTTCCAAGTATTAGATCAGCGACCGCATTGTCGTCAAGAACACATGCTTTTACTCTACCCCGCAAAAATGGCGTATCAATATCTATCAATATACACCAGAGGATAAAATTCCACCTTGCCACCAAAAGTGATACATCGAGCAGTTTGCCCCAACCAACCAACCAACGAGACCCCTGAATGCACGATCTCCGCACCCCAACTGTCGTACACCCTGTATCCCTCAAGACGGATACAATTTTATGTCCTACGTACCCTGGATGCAAGACTATGTTCCCATCTGTATTAACTGCTGACAAACATGGAAGTGGGTGGCCACAAATCAGAATTGGTGTCTCATCTTTATGAAAAAGTGGTCTACACCCTTCACAACTCTCGTTGTTGAATGTATCTAAGACTACCACCGAACTTGCACGTTCAAACTTCCTATTAGGACAATCGAATTGAAGGTGGCCAATCCCATTACATAGAAAGCATCTGTACTCCTCACGCTGGCTCTTCTGTGGACTACCCTGAGTGCTAGTCTGAGGCTCGGCCACAGACTGGGGTTCAGGCTTGTCACAAAACTTTGCTCCATGGCACGGTGATCCACATTTAAAACAACCAGAAGGTCTTCTACTACCTGACTCTGTCATATTCTGCTGTTTCCTGGGGGATATACGGAAGTTTCTTTCTGTCCATTTCCTACTTACTGCCTTCTTATCATAAGGTCTCTCCTCACTACAAGAATTTTGTCTCTGATATGGTCGTGTTTCATAACTCCGCTTGGCCACACATGTAACATCTTAATCTCTGCGATAAACTCTGCAAAATCTTGCTCACTACTTGGCATCGCACTATGGAACTTTAACCGATAACCCTGCTCATTTAACCCGTATTTGCGTAACAAAGTTTCCTTCACTATGTCATAATTTAATCTATCTTCCACAGTTAATTGGAAAACTGTTTTTAATGCTGACCCTGTTAAATAATCTGTCAACAGTGATCCCCACAGTTCTTTATTAATCTTTAAGGCAGTTGCCTTCGTTTGAAACCTCTCCAAAAAACAGTCCATAAAATCTATGGATTCGTTGAAAATTGGGAGTTTCAACTTGTACATGCTCCCATATTCTTTTTTTGATGATGAGTCAGAACTCGACTTCTCTAACTCGAGTTTTTTCAATGATACCTCTTTGTCCGCTTCTATCTTTTTAATTTCTTTCTGTATCTCTAATCTCTTAGTCTCTTCCTCTGCCTTCTTTTTCTCTCGCTCATCATATCATTCTTGTCTCTCCTGCACCTCTTTAAATTGAGCCTGTGCAAACGCTAAGAGATCTTCTCCAGATTTTCCTATCTTCTCACCGACAAGGATAAAATCCATAAGTGTTGACATGATTATAAATATATGTGATTTATATGCACCTCAAATACTCTAACTTAATGTCAAAATAGTTCACACCACAAAATAATATGATACCTTACTCACTGTATTACTCAAATAAATTATTAGCCCTATAAAAGAAACAATGACACAAATGATGATGATAAACAGTATACCCTAATTTAACAAACAACAACTTGGTAGGTCGGTAACAAGAACAAGGAAAGATGTGTGACAGAAGTAATATTGAAACATACAGTACCTGACCTCTATAACGCACAAAAACAGGAGATTGAAAAAAATTAACGTAATTACAGGATAGTGTAAGAAGATAATGACTAAAAAACACACCATATACACAAAACGCCAAAGAGGGAATGTAATACACAACCAACAACAAACTGCACGTAAACAACTAATGCCAAAATGCACACTTTATTCATGAAGGGCAATACAACTGATCCTGCCCACAGGATAGGACCCCTTCTAAGAATAAATAGCGCAAAATCCTATAGATGAAATCAAAACACAAATAAATAACATAATCGTCACGTCCAACAACAACACTGAAACAATGAATGCCAAGGGAAGCCTATAGAGCAACCTGGACAAATAAATGAATTAAGGCCTTAGAATGATGAACCAAAACAAACTAAGGTTACATAGCTTTTTCTGGTGTACTGGAATGGTAGGCTATGGCAATAAACTGATCTGATCTGTTGTCTCCAAGTCACCTCTGCAGCAGTAACTTTGAGAAGCGTAAACACTACAACAGTTCCTGTGAGGAATATGTTAATACACACTTAGTATATAATTCAAGCTATTAGAACCCAAAGATAAAATGGACAGAAGCACTAGAAGAAGGATGACAGATAGGATTAGCACAGTTATAGGTAAAGTAGATATACAATTAGTTTTAAATGCACTTTAACCTAAACCTACATCACATAATTTAAACGTACAAAGACAGAGTGAAAATTAACTAAAGTAGAACAGCAACACTGAAGATGAGGTAGAAAATAAGTGATATTATTGAAAGAAGAAAATAGCAGAAGTAACGAGAAGAATGTGAAAACAGAAGTACTCAGTATATGAGAAAAACTACTGATTTCTTAGAAAAAACACTGTTGGCGTTATATAACACCAAAAATTACCTTTTAATTAGAATTTAGTAAACACTCTATTAGAACATTAGCATACTAGAGCACGAAAGAATGTTACGTAACTTTCTTACACGAATAACAACAGAATAATATTTAATTAAGCTATATCTTAAGGAATTATGACGAACACTAATTGTTCACAGAACAACTACATAATACTTAAATCCCAAGCGTGTAGATATGTTTATAATGTCTTCAGCCAGTCCCAAGGTTGATGAAATATGAAGACCACACACACAGCATGGCACAATACACTCAGTTCAGATTTTGTAGCGTCACTAGCTACACACCTTGGAAAACAGGGCTCGTGTTTTCCAATTCACACTGTCGAGTAGACCACAGCAACACGACAGCTTCACAGTTCTTCTTCTTCTGGTCACCACAAATTCTTCTGGTCACAACAGACTGTTCTAGACAGCCTCCTTTAGGTACAACATAGGTTTGTTCTGGTCACAACACACCGTTTCACAGCCATCGCCAGCAATCAACGTAAACAGACCTGTTAGTCAGCATTCCTAGCACACTGTTTTTTTACCAGCACACCGTCACAGCTGACCGTTGACCCAGATTTGAACAGTGTCAAATCGGCTGGTTACTGTAAAGTTGTCACACTTCGCTGCATTGAAAAACATAGGCTGCTGACCAAATGACCTCAGATCACTTTAGGGATGCACAACTTTGGGTTCGTTTGTAACATCCGAATAGACGAGCCCTCAATGTGATGAGTAGGGTGTATGTGGGTGGATGTAAGTTAGACAACACTTATACACCGCTCGTATAGCTCACTGTCTAGGAATAAAGTACTAACTCCAACAGCTCTGTCAATCTCCAACAATGTATTAGATTCACAAATAAATCACAATGGACGTAGGGCCATTACAAATATTAGATACATCACAAATCCCGAGTATCCGCACACACTCTGCTTCTCGGAATAACTACAGCCACAAATAGGCTACTCCATGAATAACTACTGCAACGTCTACAACACAACTCCGGCCCTCTACTCACGCCCTACTATAGACATCCACCCTTCTCTTCTCTACGCTCTACGCTGTCTCCTGTCTACTGTCTGCTCTCTCTCTACTGACCCAACACACGTCTCCAACCAACACACTCCTCCCGCTGACTGCCCCTTTCATGCGTATTCACTAAAACCCGTGAAACCCTTTCACGCTTCACTGATCTTCATTCACGCATCACAAAAGCTAACAGCTTGTCTCAAGCAATGCTCATAACCCTGTAGCTAAATCATTACAATGCACGCATTCCCAGCTCACAACAACTCACATGACTAATAGACTCCCGCTGGAGCATGGGAACACTCACACATGCAAAATACCCTCAAAGCACTCCGTGACAATAATACATAAAAACTGCTTGGGGCATAACGAGTTAACTTTTTAATTTTTTTTTTTTAAACTGAGATTTAACCAAAAACTGAGACAGATTTTTCCTTTACAGAGACAGAATTGACACCAGGTTGAAAATACTTATTAGATATTAATGTTTAAAATATATACAATCTGACATATGCAGTGATCTTTGCCATCTGTTTACAGGCACTTCAAAAGCACAGAGGCAAACCTTACAACAGTGCAAATTGTGCTATAGGCCAACTGCGCAAACCTCTGTCACCTTTTGGTCTGACCTCAGATGTGAACCCTGATGCTGTGACCCGAGAAAACTCTGTGCCTTTCAAAGTATGCTTATCTCATTTTATTTATTCATTCTTCACCCTTCAGATCATTGTGGAGCATTCACCTTCAATAGATTCATCAAGACTTCCTGTTTCATGCCAGCTTTTCACTGTCTTTCCTTGTCTTCTTGTTACTTTGAAGTCTGCTTCCAGTTCCCATCTTTGTGTGTTTTTCAGACTCCCTCCATTTCTCTTACCTGGGGATTCTAGAAAGAGGATTGCCTTTTAATGCTATTGGCTGGTTTCCACAGTGTCTGTTCTAGGCATTCATTCTCATTTTCCTCCTTATGAAGCATAGAGCAACAACTGCATCTGGTCCCCTTGCATGACATGACATCTGGTCCCCTTGCATGACATGACATCTGGTCCCCTTGCATGAAGCCTGCCCCAAGCTTTCACATGCTCTTGCTGTGGGGGTTTATGTAGCAATGTTTATCACATGATGAGGTTGCAAGTCTCATGCATACCCTCATATAAGGTGCCCGAGGTTGTAGTAGTCATGTTCTGTCTTTGTCTCATCATAGACCCTAGGAACTACACAGGGCAGCCTATCACCAATAACAAGTTTTTTTAATTTTTATTCCACTTGTATTTGTCTTCTTCTGTCCATCTGTTCCATACTGGTCATCTTGTTATGTCATTTTCAAATTCTATTATATGCAAGCACCTCTTTAAGAAAGGTTATGTGAGTAGACTGTCTTGACATTTGTATTGAAGATTGTTATTTTTGTGTTTTACTTGATTTCTTTTATACTTATGAGTACAGTGAAAGCTCTGCTTACACTTTTGTATTCTTATTTTGATATTACTGTTTCTTCCCCCAGTTTTGGCTGTATTGCTGCCAAGGTATATGTATGATTCTACATCTTGTACGGGTGTTTCTTCACGTGCCGTCTAGTTATCATTTGTTGCATTTATTCTCATAATCTTTATCTTCTCTATGAATTGTAAAAACCTGATTGCTGTGACCTCTAATTTTGCCTTGCATGTGGTTATGGTTATGGGACAAGAGACCCAGATCATCAGCAAAATCTAAATCGTCAAGCTATCAGAGTCCACTTAATTCCATTTCTCTTGATTGATGTTTTCATGATCCAGTCAGTATCCAGTAAGAAGAGAAATAATGACACAAGGCATCCCTGCTGCACTCCAGTTCCTATCTCATAGGGTTCTGTTAGGCTGCTCTTCATGAACTGTTTCTCCTTTCATGCTGCCAAAGGCCTTTTGATATTCCACAAATCAAATATAAAGTGGTGAAATCAGTTGCAAGCTCTGGTCTACTGTAATGTGCAGTGTGGTCATCCAGCCCTTTTAATTTGTTCTCTCAGTTTCTCTGACCATTGTTACCATCTTAAAGATTCACCTCCATTATAACACTTGTCAGTCTTTCCCATTATTAACCTGATCTGTAGCAGTTGGTGACAAGGTAGTGTTATGTAGTGTTGCTGACTTGAGTTGATAGACTTGAACTTGACTCAGACTTAATTCACCACAACGACTGGACTCAATACTCATTATTTTTTAAGCGACTCAAACTCTGGACTTGCCAGTTTTGTTGAACCAACCTCACCATCCTTATTCATGACCTACACATATGGAGCAACGGAAAATAGTTTTTTGTTTTAGTTGATAAAATATATATGACAAAAGAATTTTTTTTTTTTTTTTTAAAGCAGTCAGTAAATAAAATACCAAAAATATAGATTGTTTTTCATCATTATTATTATATATATATAGTGACTGACGGGAGCCGCGCTGGTGTAATGGCTTCGGCGTTGTACTGGCGACCAGGTGTTCATGGTTCAAACCCGGGCGTCAGCGTTTGAAGAAATGTTTACGGCCGGAAATTTGACTGAATAGCCTGAACGGCTCCTGTGATAAACCCTCTGTGGATGGGAAGAAGCAAAGCTCCTGACCGGGTTGGAAGGAAAGTCCTCAGGTTCCCCAGCCTCGCAATGACATGTCATTGGGCCGAAGGGCTGAAAGCCCAAGTGCCGCTGGTTAAGGGAAAAAAAAATAAAAAAATATAGTGACTGAATGATTGTTCTAATAAAAGCAATAGTGACTATAAAGAGTTTTAGATAAAAAAATGAGACTTGACTTTGAGCTTGGCTTGACAGCTACTGTTAGGGACTTGAGACTTGTACCAAGAGACTTGAGACAAAAGACTTGAAGACAACTCTGGTGTTTTGTAGGCATACACATATATATATATATATGATATTAATGCATATGTATGTGTCAGCTTTGAGTAATAATTTTGAAACATACTCAGGTCTTTGACTACCGCTCAAACTTCCATTATGATTACGACAACCTGGAGTTCAATGGCCTGACTATATCTCAACTTGCTCGAGTTCTGGAGCAGAACAAGGCTGAAGATCGGGTCTTTGCTGGGTTTCTGTTGCATGGTATAAGGCAGTCAGCTTTGGTCAAGTTCTCCATCTGCGTGTAAGATACCGTTGTAGTTTGTTCACAGTGTGGTTTTGTACTCTAGATGAATTAGGATTTCCATGTTAAGCTTTTGGAATGCGTGGGTGTGGTTTAATGCATTATTCTAATGAAACATTTTAAATTAGTCTTACTCGTTCAGTACCAAGCAAATATGTTGCTTTGGCCCAAGTAAAAATGGCCAGCCTAGTGTGTATTAACGGTGGTCTTTAGTAAATACATTTTTAGGATGTTCATATGCAGAAATACCTTTGTTGATATATATGAAAATGTAGGTAAATGTATGTCGATTACCGATGTGTATGATGCATAAAGGCTTTCTTAAAAAACTATTAGTTATGCAAGATAAAATGAAGGTCGATAGCAGAATATGATGCAACAGTAAAGAAAAAAAAATTGCACTTACCGGCTTTTCTAAAATAAATATCCATAGAAAAACACTGAAATATCACATACAGACGTATAGTAATACTATAAAAATAGTGAGTTTATTTAGAAATCCTAAGGAAATCATCATATTCACAGATTACAAAAAAACAGATCGCTGGCCTCTAGAAATAGTCAGTTTCGAATGAAAGGGAAAAGAAAATATTATGTACACAGTTTTGATGTCGTTAACATAATATTGTATTGCTACATGATCATCCCTCCTCACTTTCTTTACTTTATACAGACAAATCTCCTGAATTTGTGGCTATTTCGTTATGTAGTCCTGACCCATATTATCATTGCTGCCATCATAATATGACTTGATTTCAGACTCATGTCAGTATTCCGACTCATTTTCATCATTATCTGTATAACCAACACAACTCTGAATTAGTATCGTCATCCAGAATTTCTCTAAATAATTTCCTAGCTTGACCTGAAGTCAGTCTGTGAGATCTGCTAGATCAAATGAGCATGATCATTTTGAACCTGAGAAAAATTACGCTAAAAATCCACAAATTAACAAGTAAACACAAATGTTCTTTAATTCAGCGACCATGTTTGAAGGGAAAGGACATTCTGTCTACGGAAGTGACGTTATTTTGTTTTTAAAATTGAAAAACAGCCCTATAACTAGAGTAAAACCTTCAAAACAACATAACATTTCATGGGCCAAAATGGTCAATTGGAAAAACTTGTATAACGTTTATTGGGACTTAAGCACTTGAATTTGTATTTTATATTGTGTTAATGGCAAAGGTCATGAGGAGTTTTCATTGCATTGAGAAATATATGGAGGTCGAAATAAATCAAGTCCTTTGTAACAGTCAGAATCTTCAGCTCAGATATCAAGGCAATCCTATTTTATGACTGAAACACTGAAAGAAAAAAAAAAGGTAATAAGATGCTGCTTTTGGATAGAACACACATGGAGGATACCTGCAGATAGCATTACAAGTCAGTCCCTGCTGTAGAATCCCCAGTGTATAAGAGGTATAATAATAATAATAATAAATTCTTTAAGCACCAAACACGGCGCATAAGGCAGAAACCAGTGCTCTCCAGGTTGTACGTTGTGACGCCACTCCTCTTAGCTCTTGCACATTGTTTAATCCCAACGTTCTTCCTTCTCTTATTATTGTTCTTCTGAGTGTTTCTTTTGGTCTTCCTTTTTTCCTCTTACCCTCAGGAACCCAAGTGAGTGCCTGCAATGGTATTCTGTTGTTTTGCATTCGTAGGACATGACCGATATATGACCATCGTCTTTTCCTTATATAGTTGGAGACATATTTCTGCCTAGAGTCTTCTCTTATTTGTCGATTAGTCTTGAATTCTTTCCAACTGATGTTCATGAGTTTTCTAAGACATTTGTTCTCGAATGTATTCAGCTTGTTCTCCAATGATTTTGTTATTTTCCAACTCTCACAGCCGTATGTTAACACTGAGATAACATTTGAATTAAACAGACGAAGCTTGGTATGTATATTCAATGATCGTAATTTCCAAATGTTAGATAATCTATTGAAGGCGCTAGCTGCCAAAGCAATTCTAGTATGAATTTCTCTTGTTGTGTCACCATCCTGAGTCATTTTACTGCCTAAATAATTGAAACTTTCAACTTTCTGTAGTTTTTCCCCATTCAGGATGATATTAAAGGTCTCGTTAGAAAAGTTCATAGCTTTAGTTTTAGAGGCATTAATTTGGAGACCTATTTTAACCGAGAGATGACACAAATTATTTACTGCTTCTTGGGATTGTCTGGGTGTTGAACTTAAGAATGCTAAATCATCTGTGAAATCCAGGTCCCCCAGGAATTTTCCATTTGTCCATTTTATACCTAATTGTATAAGAGGTATAGGAAGACTAAAAAACACATGGAAAAGAGAACTGGTGACAGACATAAAAAGGATAAAGAAGACATACATATACATTGAATAGATGGTACAGGACAAGATGTCACAGGACAAGATGTCACAGGACAAGATGTCACAGGACAAGATGGTACAGGACAAGATGGTGCCAGACAAGATGTCACAGGACAAGATGTCACAGGACAAGATGTCACAGGACAAGATGTCACAGGACAAGATGGTACAGGACAAGATGTCACAGGACAAGATGTCACAGGACAAGATGGTACAGGACAAGATGTCACAGGACAAGATGGTACAGGACAAGATGTCACCGGACAAGATGTCACCGGACAAGATGGTACAGGACAAGATATCACAGGACAAGATGGTACAGGACAAGATGGTACAGGACAAGATGTCACAGGACAAGATGGTACAGGACAAGATGGTATAGGACAAGATGGTACAGGACAAGATGTCACCGGACAAGATGTCACAGGACAAGATGTCATAGGACAAGATGTCACAGGACAAGATGTCACAGGACAAGATGTCACAGGACAAGATGGTACAGGACAAGATGTCACAGGACAAGATGTCACAGGACAAGATGTCACAGGACAAGATGTCACAGGACAAGATGTCACAGGACAAGATGTCACAGGACAAGATGTCACAGGACAAGATGGTACAGGACAAGATGTCACAGGACAAGATGTCACAGGACAAGATGTCACAGGACAAGATGTCACAGGACAAGATGTCACAGGACAAGATGGTACAGGACAAGATGGTACAGGACAAGATGGTACAGGACAAGATGGTACAGGACAAGATGGTACAGGACAAGATGTCACAGGACAAGATGTCACAGGACAAGATGGTACAGGACAAGATGTCACAGGACAAGATGTCACAGGACAAGATGTCACAGGACAAGATGGTACAGGACAAGATGGTACAGGACAAGATGGCACAGGACAAGATGGCACAGGACAAGATGGCACAGGACAAGATGGTACAGGACAAGATGTCACAGGACAAGATGGTACAGGACAAGATGGTACAGGACAAGATGGTACAGGACATTATGGTACAGGACATGATGGTACAGGACAAGATGGTACAGGACAGGATGGTACAGGACAAGATGGTACAGGACAAGATGGTACAGGACAAGATGGTACAGGACAAGATGGCACAGGACAAGATGGCACAGGACAAGATGGCACAGGACAAGATGGTACAGGACAAGATGTCACAGGACAAGATGTCACAGGACAAGATGTCACAGGACAAGATGGCACAGGACAAGATGGCACAGGACAAGATGGTACAGGACAAGAAGACTTGGTATGAATTTGTTAGAACCCTATGCTTCATTGGGAACTGTTGGGTAGTGATGATGATGATGGTTATATTATTGCAATAAAGAAAGTGTTAAAAGTAGATACTGAAGTGAGGTAGCATTTGCTCAGATACTGAATTTTTTTTAGAATTTACCCCATTCACAATAATTTGTTTATGTCAATTTAGACCATTGTATGACATCAGTGTTGTTACCTTTCACAATTTCATAATTCCTGTAATATTGAATGATCAGGACTAATGATAACTGCACCTATGCATTTGAAGACGTTGACCTGAAAAGTTTCTCTGATGAGACAAAGAAAGAATAGACATCAGACATGTCATGTGGTTGTGCATGTGGCTAGCAGTCTCATCATGTCATATAAATGGCCACAGAAACCATTGCTACAAGAGCATGTGACTTCCTGCTACAGGGGTAGATCATTACTCTGTAAGGAGCACAAATAAATAAGACACAGTAGTAGTATGATGATGAAATCAGTGACATGTCTCAATTTTGACAAACTTAGACATTAGTGTCTGTGTCTTTAAGGCACATTTGCTTTAGTGAAGACATATTTTTTTTTTGCAATAGAAAAAATGTTAAATTTTAGGAAAATTAAGTTTAGCATTGTATATCATATAATTTTTAAACATTCATCTGAAAATTGATATTTTTTACTAAATTAAAGTTTTTCTAGTTTTCTGTCAATTAGATATGCTAGTACTTTGCATATGTTGTCACATTTTTTTGTTATAATAAATAATTCATTACATGTTGAGCAGACAGAAATATACTACAAGAAGAAACTTAGATTTTTTTAAAAATTGTATTTGCTGTTGGTGGTATCAAGTTGCTGATTATGCATCTGGTGGAAAAAAATTTTTGTATTAAATTTTAGTGCAGCTTGTCTATTCTTTTTCTTTTGTTGTTTAGGTTTGTTAATTTGTATTTGGTTCAGCAGTGGAGATTCCCATAAACAAACTGATGGATAGCAAAGGGGAACTACCATTGTATTGTTCCTTGCACAGTTATGGATCAAAGCAACTTTCATTTTTGTATTCATGCAGAAATAAATATATATTTGAACCAATGATATCATCATTGCCATGACACCAGGCAGAAGACACCACATAATGGTATAAAAAATTATATATTATAACATGAAAGAGGCTCACAAGTATAATTTTACAAATAATAAGTTCTCACCATCCACTAATCTGTCACCCAAAAAAAAAGGAAGCCATGTCTTATAACTGTAGAGAGTTTTTAAATATTTACCATACTCACCTACTTAAATAGTATATTATGCCTTGGAATTTAGAAAGGTATTTTAACTCTTAGTACACGAGCAGCCTTCTAGAGAGGCCGATGATCGATCCCCGTCAATAGCGAAAATTTATAGCTGAATGCATGTTTAAAACCACTGAACAATTTAGTTACGTGCATGATATAGGGGTTTCATTTCTTCACATTTTGATATATAACACTTATGTTATCTTTATAAATAAATTATTTATTGCAAAATCTGTAATGGTAGTCATGAAAGGCAGCTCGTGTACTAAGAGTTAAATAATTGTGCTGTGAAGAAGAAAAAAGGTTGCGGAGCACTGTAATAAAGCATGTGAAATACGTTGTATTCCCAGGTCATCTGTATGGTCAAGAATACCGTGAGGCAGTGACCACAGCATCTCATGTCCGTCGTGACCTTGAGACTTTGAATGAAGGTGAAATAGAGAGTCTTCGCTCAGCTTTCTTGTCCATTCAGAATGATCGCACATATGAGAATATTGCCTCCTTCCATGGGAAACCAGGTCTGTGTGAACATGAGGGCCACAATGTTGCCTGTTGCATCCATGGGCAGCCGACATTTCCTGCCTGGCACAGACTGTATGTTGAAGAGGTAGGACATGTATGCTGAACCTGAAGAAAAGATGACACTGTAAAGACAATTTTAGTAGCAGAAGATTGTCAAATGTCCATGATTTTGATGAGATGACAGAAATATGTTCAAAGAAATGTTTTATATGCAATGGGAAGCGTGTGCCAAATCTCACATTGTTTGATGACTAAATAAGCAAGTTGTAAGAACTTAAGTAGCACAGTACAGGATTCTGTGAAGTCTGGGGTTTCCTTCAATGGAAAAAACACAATTTCTTAAATAAAATATCTATATAAAAATACAGTTTTCAGAGTAAAACATTTCTTGTTAGAATGTGTTGTGACGATTAATTTTGACATATTTTGATTAAGAGAATTTTAATTTATCCAAAAATAGGGTAACCACAATTTTTCTGTATTTTTTCAATTTTGACTTAAAACACAGTGCCGCTGCACCTCTTAAATGTTTACCTTCTCCAAGATCCTGACAGATTACTCTAGTATGTCACACGTTAAATTTGGGTTTAGTAATAAATTTAAAATAACTAACTGTGAAACGAGATTTTAAGAAAGCCATTAGTTACCAGGAGAGACAGAATGAGAAACAATGACATAGGAAACAATTGTAGGCGCTATCAAATATATAGTAAGTGGTTTGTCCATCTCATGAGAATGGAGCCCAATAAATGACCACTATGTGCCTACAGCAGTAGAAGATCTGGTCTCAGGGAAGACTAAGAGGCAGATAGATAGACAATGTCACTGAAAAGGTACAGCAACATAGGCCCACAGCAGCCAATGTTACACACTTGGCTCACTTGTGCAAACATCAGCTCCCTGATAAGCTTCACTGCAAGAGAGGCACAAAAAGGCAGAGTAAATAAGTAAGGAGATTCAGAGTGACATACCCAGTATGTGTGATATATAGCTAATTCTATACTTAAAGCTGTAATATGGTATCAGCATTCTAGGCAGCTGTAATCTTGGAAATTCACAGAAATCCTCAATTAGCATAGGCTCATAGCGGCAATGCAACACACTTGGCTGAAGAATGCAGCTCTCCACTTTGCATCATGACCAGCGTGGACTGAAAATTAAAAAGCCTAATTCTAGCATACTAAAAAGGCAGTGATGACAGCTTATGGAATAAAGGGGTAACCGTCAAGCTGTTGGGAGCTGTTTGAAGAGATCATGCGGTAAAGCATCTATTTTAAACTCTTATAACTTATCTCAACCTTCTTCCTATTTAGGTTGAAGAAGCTCTCTTAAACCGTGGCTCAAATGTAGCTGTACCTTACTGGGACTGGACTAAGCCTATCACAAAACTTCCAGCACTGATCAGCGAGGCAACATATTTCAATTCTCGTGAACAGAGATTTGAGTCTAACCCTTTCTTTAGTGGTGGTGTTGCAAGAGAGAATGCTGTGACCACCAGGTCTGACTCTTTAGATAGTTTATTCAGAACATCATTATTGTCTGGTTTAACGTTCTTCCCTTTAATTTCACATGAAGTTGTATGCAATAACATGTAGTGTAGTGTATTGTTTTCACAAATCCAACTTAATGAGGTAAATTCAGTTCCAAACTTTGATCTACTGTATATGCAGCTTTAATTGGACTATGAAAAGGCATCAGGCAGTTTAGAAAGAGGATTGCTTTGCAAGCTGATAAGGCATTATGGAGGAACACTTAAATCCATTAACTTAATAAATAAAATGTATCAGGGCATTACGTGTAGAATTTTCTATGGAGTACGGCTTACTGAGCCTTCTGGGATAAGGAGCTGGAGTTTGGTAGGGATGCCTCTTTTCACCATTTCTTTTCTTATCGACTATTGACTGGATTATGAAGACAGCATCAGCCAGCAGAAATGGAATTTAGTGGATTCTAATAAACTGCTTTATGATTTGATTTTATCAACAGTTCACAGAGAAAAGACAAAGATTACAAGAATAAACATGACTAACAATGGCCAGTTTGGTAGATACGTCCCTACAAGATGATGAATCATACATACATCTTAGCAGCAATAAAGATAAAGTTGGAGGAACAGACAGTGAAATGACAAAATAAGAATACAAAAGGAAGAGGAGCTGTCTTTGCATTGGGAAGTATATGGGAATCAGATGAAATGAAGTCCAACCCAAAAAAATCAGAATCAGCTCCATTGTCAAGGCTGTCTATGGCTGTGGAGGATGGAGGAAAAAAAAAGTAACAGCTAGAAAGATACAGACATGTCATCGTGGGCACTTGCAGAAGAAAAGTCTTAAAATAGTATGACAAGATCTACCAGTGTGGAAAAAAGCAGACAAATACTGGTGGAACAAGATGCAATGAGAAAATGCTAGTGTTGGATAGGGCACATTGAAAAAAAATAGCAAAAACAACCAGTTGATAGCATTAAAAGTAGTCCCTTCTCTAGAATCCCCAAGGTAAGAAAAATAGAGATAGACCAGAAAAGACATGAAGAAGAGAAATGGAGATAGACCTTGAATGGATGGCAAATGTCAGGAAGGCTTGGATTGTTGTGTTTGAAGGCTTGTGCTCCATGACGTGCAAGATGTTCATGATGATCATAATGATTACCAATGTTTATGTTCTCACTGTAATGTTTGCTACATACACCGATAACTGATCATGTCAAATTTTCTTTTACACTTTGCAGTCTTAAATAATTATTAATAATAAATTGGCAAAGTGTGTGTGTGTCTGTATTATATTACACAAATATACATATTTCCTTTTTTTTTTTTTTTTTTGCAGTGAGTTTGTAAGATCATTCTCTCATAATATTTCATCATTTATTTCTTTGCTTATCCATTGTATTTGATAAAACACTGTATTAATGAGTTGTTTATGCCCTTACTTTTTAGAAACCCGCAGCCTGATCTGTACAACAATGATGACTTTTATGAGCAGACACTGCTTGCCTTAGAGCAAAACAACTTCTGTGATTTTGAGATCCAGTTTGAGATTTTACACAACAGACTCCATTCCCTGCTTGGTGGCCGTGCTAAATATTCCATGGCAACCTTGGACTATTCAGCTTTTGATCCTGCATTCTTCTTGCATCACTCCAACACTGACAGGTAATGTGAGTGACTGAAGAAATCTGTGGTTTATATTTAGTGCATCCAAGTGTCTGCGCGCAGCGGAATTGAGCACCAAATTTCACTTGAAAGATCATCATTGTATTATGAAACTTTGGTGTGAATAGATTGTGGATAACATTAATCTATCCTGAGCTTTAAAGTTAGAGTCTAAAAATAGTTTTAAAATATAGCAAAATGTTACATTATGTGCAACAGATCAAAATTTATAAAAGTACAGAAATCTGATCAGAAAAACAGTTTTAGAATGCAGTGAAAAGTTTCTTTGCTGAATCTCATCTTGACTGATGAATAAATAAGCAAGTTCAAAGAAAACTATTAAGACAAAAGGTTCTGAAAAATCAATGTACTTTTTTTCTCATAGGAAAAGTGCATTACCTTAAAAAAATACTATGTTCAAAATGAAATAAAGCCTGTTTAGAATATGTTCTAACAATTGATTTTCACTTTTATAAACGAAGGATTCTAAATGGTCAGAAATAGACTGATCCTAAGTTTCATATTTTAAAATTTTGAGTTGAGTTTAAATCAAGTGTTGCTGCACAACCTTAAGACAGCTGAGAGAAAGTGAATGTGTAGGCCAGTGTAACCGTGGGTAGGTTGCTTTATGGATAAAGCCTAACTTTAATTCTGATCAAGTGGTATAAGGCTACTGGCTAGTGATACGTGTCGTAATGTTAATTATTCCGGAGATATTCTCCGTGGCCAAGTAGACTCTAGGGGCAGTCATACAACACAAAATCAGCATAACTGCACTGAGCGGACCAACACCTCCTTCACAATTTTACAAACATGCAGTTTATTCGTTTTGACAAAAAGCTCCAGATATATAGGCCCAAAGGCAAAATGCAGTAGTACGTATTAGTCCACTTTGTTCCCTATCAAACGCTGGTCATTGGCAATCATTCAAACTTTATTTAATATCGTCCTTTGGACATCTTTATGAATAGGCACACAGTTCCTTACTAGAATAAGCCAGGGACACCTCAACCAAGTATATTGATGTCTTAATGATGGAATAATTCCGGAAAAACACAGAATACTGCAGGAGCTCAAAACACATATGTCTGCTCACTTCCAAACACAAGCCGCATCTCTCTTGCAGACGATCACCTCACTTCTGCTTCAAATTTGTTCACGTCTACCTGTAAACCGTATCGGCATGACGTCACTTCCTTTATTAATAAGTGACTCCGTTTAAAAAACAAAAAAGGAGCCTGTTCAGCTGCCTATTATATCGACATAATCGTCATGAATTTTAATCATAACAGCTAGCTGCCAGAGATGTTGATTCCTTGATATGTATCTATTTGAACAAGGTTCGATTCAGTGGTTTATTCCTATATCGTATGTAGTGGTAGTATGTTAAGTATTTATCCTTTAGATCCAATTCTTTCATCCAATTCCAATAGTATTTACTAACAAAGTTCAGGAGAACAATTTAAACTCCAAAATGAGATTTTATTCTTGTATAACTTCAACTTTTTGTCAAAGTGGACAAAGTCACTTCCAAGTAGAAATCAATGGTACATGGTTTCATAGGTTTCTTTGCTAAATCAGTCATTCTTAGATCATCTGGGGATTCCTACAAGTATTTACGAAAAATACTGGCTGAAATACAAGGTCGAGATAATACTAACCTGATCATAAAGGTCTTTATGATCTATTAGTCAATATCAATTGACTAGTCTGTAATAGAGATAATCTCTCTTGGTCAGTCTTGAAAATCTTGAGTATGCCTAACTTTAATACAGGATCACTCTATGAAGTAATTTGCAATACTGAATTGGTTTCTATCTGTTTCGACAATATATTCATAGGGTTTGGAAAATCTCTCAATTCTGATTGGAAGAGGCACTACTTTTAGGCCACGTACTCAGATAGCTATGACGTCAATGGTCACTACGTTGGTTGCTAACAGTCTCTTAGTTAAGGGAACACAGTGGTCAGTGTCATTTGTTGTTATATGAAGCATGATTTATGAAATTAATCTATTGATCTTTTAAATTAATCTAATGATGTCTTAAACTATCCTAACATTCCGGTTACACCAGCAAGCAGAGAAAATTGACAGACATGTTGATCCTAGCACTTTGTATTAGGTAGTAAAGAATAATTCCAATGCATCCTGCTAAGCATGTCATAAAGGATACCAAGAAAGGTTGTGTGCCCGGGGTTAGCAGTCTCAGATGTAAATTAAATTCCTACAGAAACCACCACAGCTAGAGCCTGTCATGAAGTGGCTTTAACACATTAACTACCACAAGCCGGTGGGACCGGCTTTTGAAATCCTATCATTTGGACCGCAAGCCACTCAGAGCTTCAATCTAATTTTAGTAATAAAACGAATGAAAAATGTACTGAAACACTTTCTGATCTGGTTCGAGATTTTAAGTTGCCACCGGAAAACAAATTCCCAAAGCATGGCTGTTGTAGAAGACTGGAAAATTGATATTATGTTCATATTTTTCAGCGTTTTTGGTGAGTTACCACATCGTGTAAAACTGTTTACCGTCGCAACTAGTGATATGACCAAAACAATGCGTGTACATCTCGTCTAACGGCTGAATAGGCTAGAAACTTGTTTCAACAAGTGATTGATAGATCTAGTGTCAAGGACAAGAATGAAAACGGTGTGCACATTGTTTGAAATAGTGATTTTGATAGAGATGGGGGCGCAAGCAGTTATAATTGTGAAAATATTGTAAGTCCTCGGCCATCGGACAGCCGTTAAATAGCAACAACCTCTATTAGAGTTACAAATGGTGCTTATCGTAATAGTACATTCATTTATCTTTAAAATGACGTGCAATTCATAAAAATCTGTAAACAATTACGAAAACTACAGCTTACTTTGTGCACACACCTACAGGATGAAAATGGGGAAAAAATTGTATTCGGCCACAGTGTGTTTTTTAATTCGGTAGTTAATGTGTTAAATAAGAGTCTGTCTGAGTATAGAGACAAAACACTAGTTATGAGAAAGTCTGAGAAGATAGATTTAGATGAGAATTACAGTGAATGTGGAAGGATGAGACTTATAGCTTCAAGGGTGAGATCTGAGATTAACTCGCCCTCACCACTTGTGACTTATGTAATAGCTACTGTCTCACCACCTCTGACTACCAGAAAGGAGATAAGGTTTCACTAAATTTTCCACAGACACCACTATACAGACAAAGCATACAAGTACAGTATAGTTAAAGATAAACTGATCCAGTGTACATTTTATAGTTTATTAATAAAACAAATCAGTACCACAGCAAACAAAATCAAGTGCGAGTTCGCACAACCTGGGAAAAAAGGAACAATTTAAGTGAAAGACACAATATATATAAAATTTCCACACTCTCTTTCACACCTGCATGAAACCAACTAATGACAAAGAAATATACTTGGTGGGGGTCTCTAAGTAAGAACCACCACTCCTGACTACACTATAGTTACTAACTAACACACTATAACTGAAGCTATAACTAAATAACTACTGTCTCAAAAAAGTGCTCTAGTCTGTCCTACACAATTAACTAATACACCACAAGCACTGCTACACTAATTGACTTTTCAGTACTAACTCAGAGGCTGTCCTCTAAGCATTTCTGTATGACCCTACTGGTCCTCTATGACTCCTTCCTTTCTCCTCTGTCTCGGTTCAGTGCCTCTCTGACGCTACCGTCTTCGTCTGAGGCTCTGATGAGTTGCTTCTGCGTCACACTCCTTTCTTGTTAGCATTTGGAAAGGTATGTTTTCCCTCTCTCCTTTCCCGAATACTGATGATGAGGACTTGTTAATAAGATAGTGAGGTAATTGCCTAATGATGTAGATGTTTTCACTGCTGATGACGATTCTTCAACCTGCTGAGTTAACCCGGTTCAGGTTTAGGCCCACTGCATTATTATGGCAGTGTGTAACAACACCAGGCCCGTCGCCTGTTTCGATTGTGTTGGCTCTTTGCGAGCTAAGAGCTCCTGATTTCGAGACCAGTTCCCGCTGAGGTAGGTGACCTCACTGCAAGAGAACTTCTCCTTTCCTTCAGCGTTGCCGACTTAACTGAGCACCGGTACAGTCGCGAACCCAGGTTTCTGCGATTACGCTGATGTCTCGTGCCTCCTTCTCTCTGAGAAGGCAAGTCCGTGGTAGACTTAGGTCTATCTATAACCTCCACCACCCAGCCTTGACTCTGTAGAACAAAAATAAACAATTCAAAATCTTCTAATACATAACACACTACCACCTAATTCCATCTACACCCTGGTGTTCCCTAAATTAATAAATCTCCCCTACACACAAGCTACGCACAAGAAATAAACAAATATTTCTGCCCAAGGGTCGGACTAATTTACAGTTCCCTCCTATCTCTCTCCCGCACCAGTTAACTCGCTGTCTGTTACGTTACCCAGACTCAGGCTGACCTGAATCTTTTGTGTGCTTATCTCGCTGAAAGGCGTCACAACACCCCTTCACTGGTTAAACACAATTATTAAACCCACTTTTACTACACCATCTCTGAAATATTAAATCTACTTCACCCCTGTCTCCTGACTACAAGACCAATTAACACAACAAATTAATACACAACCATACCTGCGTATATACACTACAAATTATCAATAATCAAATCTGGGTACACGAACCTCATAGTTACATTACACCAAGCTTAGTCCTTATACAGGTAAATTATCTCAAAAAGCCTCTACACACTCATAGATACTGCTAACTTATACATAGAAAAATTATAGACACAACTTACACTACCCTCTATAGTTTTGTATGTCAGCAATTGATGGCACTCCTGACTAATGAAAATTAAATTAAATCCCAGAAGAAAGCTTACTCTAACGTGCTAAGCTCTTGTATATATATATATATATATATATATATATATATATATATATATATATATATATATATATATATATATATATATACAGTACTTTGCAAAAAAAATGGCAGTCATATTTTCGCAACGCAGCACACTCATAGAAGCAAATAATAATAAAAACTGTATGTCCAGAGGAAGATTGGTATCTCCCCTATCTATTAACAGTGGTTTCAGTACAATATAATGTTGCCTTCTCCAGCAAGGCAAGCCTGGATGCGGCGAGGCATACTTTCCACAAATGTTTGTAGGTAATTGAGAGTCAGACTGTCCCAGTATTTTTCAGCTACCTTCTTCAATTGTTCAACGTCTCTGAGTCCACTCTTTTTTAAATGATTCTTGAGTAGTGCCCAAACGTTTTCAATTGGGTTTTGATCGAGACTGTTGCTGGGCCACTTCAGCACTATCACATTCTTCTCTTGCAGCCATGCTTTGGGGGTATGAGCTGTATGATTTGGGTCATTGTCATGTTGAAATGTGCACCATCGGGGTACATGACCTGCATAAATGGCAGAAGGTGTCCCTCTAGTATGTCGATGTACCTTTCTTTCGTGAGAATTCCTGTGAAAACACACAGTGGGGTGGCACCTCTTGCTGACACCCCTCCCCAAAGATGGAATTTCTAGGTATGTTTCGGTCGCTGGTACACAGGCGTTACAGAGCCTTTTGTCCAAATATTTATTTGAGCAGGATAAGACCAAAGAGAACATTCATCTGAAAAAATCACATTGTCCCATGACAAATTTTGGTGTTTGTGGCACCAGTTCAAGTGCATCTGTTTGTGAGTCTCTGTGAGCAATGGGGACGAAATTACCCACTTTTTTGTGTAATTCATCCTGTGTAGCTCCCGGTTGACAATAGCATTAGATACCTCTGGACTTCCCAACTCGATCATGCGCTGCCGTATGTTTTCTACACTCTTCATTGGCCCAGCTCGAACGATTTGGGCGAGACACCGATGGTCCTTTGTGACCAAAATTCTTGGCCTCCCACTACCTTCTTTTCGCTCGATTCCATTACCTGCTTTTAATTTACTCACAACTCTGTAGACAGTCCGCTCAGGAATGTTCAAGGTTTTAGAAATGTTGGAACATGTTTGATTTCCTTCATTCCAAAGCTGTGAAATTAACATACACTTTGACTTTGTATCCATTTTCTTCCACTAGCATTAGAAATTGTCGTCTGCTCTTATATCAAGGGACGTTACTCTACGCTAACTTTTTTTTTTACTTTTGGTAGTGTTTGCTCACTTAAGTGGAGTGCAAATTTGGGGCAGAACATGCATATTTAATTAGATTTCAGCTTATTTAGCTGAGCAATATGACTGCCATTTTTTTTGCAAAGTACTGTATATATATATATATATATATATATATATATATATATATATATATATATATATATATATATATATATATATATATATATAAACCTTTCTACACCGCTAATTAAGTTATGAACATACCCAATAATACCGAATATCTCGAACTGAGCAGACGATATAATGACGCTTCTTCACGGCAGAATTCTTGGGACTAGTGAGCGATAAAGACTTATGAAACTCACTATTTATAATATGAATTTTTCTGATGCAATAACATACGCGGTGAGTCATTGCGTTCGCGTCTATCTATCTGGAACCGCTTTCAACCAACCTATGACCTATTTTTATGCCTGCACATAAATTAAATCTAAACGCCCAGTCATATCATAAACTAACCTATGACTCAGAGTTGACCGAGCGAAAGCGCAAAATTATTTCTGCTCACGCGCAGAAATAATACGTAATATTAAGTAACCCTCTGACCTTCTATCTACCGAAATAATTTTATTGGTTCCACGTTAATCTGGGTCGTGCTTCCCCCATCCCTACAAATAAACAGGGTAGGTGCAGGTGGTCAGATTTTTCCTAATGTCCAAAAAATAAACCCAGAACTAATAACTATGAACTCGAACGCCTAATAACAATTAAAGAACAAAATAAATAACATGGAAAAGAAAACTGGTGCGAGTTGAAAATAAAAAATACAGTAACTCATCACAGAGCCCATGATGACATTTAGTGCTAATCTTCCTGCAAGGAAGTCAACTGCTGTGATGGCTCCCATGCTGCATGTGGAACCAAAAAACAAAAATAACAAGAAAGAAAAATAGATCAAGCTTTTTAATGGCCTCTTGGATGAAAGTTAAAAGCCGTCTGGTCAGCTCCCATCAAGCTTTTCTAGCTAAAGGTATGAAAGCTATCAATAATATTTTCTATCTTTTCTGTATGCATACAGAATCTGGGCTATCTGGCAAGAACTGCAACACTATCGAGGTCTGCCATATAATGAAGCTGACTGTGCCATCAATCTCATGAGAACTCCACTCAAGCCTTTCAGTGACAGAAAGGTCAATCCAAGTGACCTTACTCAGAGATACAGGTTTGTCTCATTTTAAAGCAAGTTCATTTTTATTTTACTTTTTTTATGAATCCTGTAGCTTAGAAATCACGGCATGTGATGATTACATTAGATTTACTGAAATAATACTTGTTTCAAAATATATTGTTTACGGAGAGTTATTCATGACATGTGCTTTCATTCATTTGTAGAAACTGCTTTCTTCTTGTCGATCTTGCTAGTCATGTTAAGAATGCATAGAATGAGACCAGAACAGATCAGCTGCCATCTTTAATCAAAGTTTGGCTGTATTGAACTCCAACGTCATCTGTCTCTTTCCTGTCCATCTTTTAATGTTATCTTCCCACTTATAGTGCTATCTTTCTCTTGCCTGATTACCTTCAAGTCTTCCTTCAATGATGGATTTTATCAATGTTTTATGTCTTTTTATACAACAAAAATATTGTAACTGTCAAACCTTGATCTAATTCTTTATTTCTCTTTTCATTCCTAGCATTTATGGGAATGCTTTATTTTCGTCTCTTTCAATGAGATGCACCCCATTCTTCTATTTATCTACATATCAATTCTATTTTCTATCTGTTTGTTTATTGTCCATGTTTCTACTTACTTACTTAGTCGTTCCTCTTCTAACGTGAGGTGTAGAAGTTTGGAAGAGAAAGCGCCACACTATCTCATAGTCCATCCTCCCCCTGCCCTGGCTCCATTCTAGTCCTCGGTCCCTCAGAGACCATCCAATGCCGTCATCCCAGCAAACTCTGGGCCACCTGGCTCCCAGCCTCCTATAACTGCCATGGCAGCCAATCCTCTCCCATTCCACAGACATGGCCAAACCATCCCAGTTGGGACTGCTCCACTTGGGTCCGCAAGGGTTGGGCTTCTAGGCCCTGACGTATCATCTGGTTGTGGACCATGTCTCTTCTTGTTACTTCAATCATGTTTCTGCACCATACAGTAATGAAGAGGGTATATAACACTTGATGACCATCATTTTTTATTTGTGAATTATTTGCTCAGATATTTGTATCTGTCTCATGTTTGTCACGAAGTGGATTTAAGTTTATAGAGTTTGTCTGAGTGTAAAGACAAGACACTAGTAAGAGAAAGTCTGAGCTGATAGATTTGTATGAGAATGCTAGTGAATGTGGAAGATGAGGCTTAAAGCTTCGAGGGTGAGAACCGAGATTGACTCTCCCTCGCCACTCGTGATTTTGTTAAAAGCTAAAGACTCACCACCTCTGACTACCAAAAAAAGGAGATAAGGTTTCACTAAAAGTCCACAGACACACTATACAGACAATTATGTATACGTACAGTATAGTTATTAATATATATTATATATAATATATATATATATATATATATAGACTAATCCAGTATAAAGTTTATAGTTTATTTACACAATAAAATAAATTACATATCAAAATAAATAATGTGCGTGGTCGCACACCTAAAAAGAACAAAACAATTAAAATGATTTGTAATCAACCCCAACCCTTCACCCACGATTTCAACCTGTATGGGGAAAATAATTAAAGGTTTTAAAAATCACACTGAACTTGGTGGGGTCTCGGATTTCGAGCCACCACTCCAAACTATCTTCTTCCGGTGGGGTGGGGTCTCGGATTTCGAGCCACCACTCCAAACTATCTATTATTAAGTATTAATAAAATCTAACACCACTGTCCAGCTGTAGACCTAACTAACTGTCTACACAACTTCTGCCTGAACTTTCTGAAGTCCTATACTGCAAATCACTAACACTGATCCACGAACTGACTTCTTCCGTGCAACCTCAGAAGCTGTCCTCTGCTCTGACTATCTAACTCTTTATAACTTCTGTCTCTCCACTCTAAAGCATTCAGAAGGAATGTTAACCCTATCTCCCTCCACGAATATTGTTGTTGATGACTTGGGCTTTTAGACTCGGGTACTTGACTCGGAATGTGACTGCTTCACTGCTGATGACAATTCTATTACTTGCCCTGTTACCCTGTCCGGGTTTGGGACAAACGACTTTATTATGGTCGTGAATAAAAAAAGAAAACACAAACACCAGGCAACGCGCCTATATGGGTTGTGATAAAGAGCTCAGAGCTCTGGAGTTTAAGGACAACCCCGTTCCCACTGAAGAATGGCTTCACTGCAAGAGAACCGTTTTGTTCCCGCTGAAGATTATTGCTTCACTGCAAGAGAACTGTTTCCTTCTCCTGGTGCAGACGTACTTGGCGCCGGTAACTACCGCATCACCAATTTTCTTCACCACTGGTGAAGTCTCAAACCTTCTACTCCTGAGAATGGCCGACTATCTTGGCAAACTGTGAGGCAAATTTCGCACCCCTCTCTGTGTGCCGTGAAAAATTGCTGTGAAACAAATAATGACAACAGATATACAACCCATCAAAATATACTCATCTTTAACACATACTCCCTTAAATAAATACCGCTCCCCTACACAACTCTACATTTCCCCCGTAACAACAATTCCTAACTCCGGGTCACAAATTTACAATCTCCGTTCCCGCTCCAACACTGTCTGTTAGGTAAGAAAAACCCCCGCCACAGGCTGACCTAATCTATTTCGTGCCAGCTGGCCCGTCAGCCGTCATAACATTGGCTGGTATGAAGCGAAACATTCCTCACTAAAAATTCTTAGGCCTACTTTATATTACAGACTGAGCCTGGTGAGTCATCGCTTAACCCAAAATTAAATTAGACCTCACTATGAATAATTAAATCCCATCTCCGTGAAATTAATTACCCCTCTCTCCAACTACATCACAAACATTTAGTACAACTACTAAATATTCACTAAATAAAATTACACAAAAAACGCTCACGTATTTACACTGCAAACATTATAATCAAATTGTGATTTACACAACACTCTACATACTACAGAGCGCCCGGGTATCTAAGAGCTAAACCTCACACAGTTAATATCTCAAAAGCCTTGACGCACAGTTAATATCTCAAAAGCCTCTACACCAACCAAAGATAGTACTAGCTTATCATAGAAAAAATTATATGCACACTTACATTTTTATTATTTCTCTAAGATAGCAATTGATGGCACTTACATTAAATTGAATTAAATTTAACCACCCCGAAGAACTTTACTTAATCGGGCTAAGATTCTATTAAGAAACGACTTAAAAGTACGACGCTAATAAAGTTATGGACATACCCTATTCGAATTTCTCACTTAAGAGCAGACAAATATGACTTAGATTTCACGGCTGATAATTCTGGAGACAAAGAGACCCGCTAATGACTAGACACGGGTATATATCATAAAAAAAGAACGCTATAACCCACGCCATATGTCATCACTTGGCATCTCTCTGGAACCAATAGTTTTGCCAGAATTTTTTAATAACTGACCCCGGCCAATAGATTGTAAGCAAACTCGTGAGTCATATTTATCCTGATCGCACGCATCTTTTCTTGCATCATGTTAAATAATGTTATCTGTTGGCGTGAACAAAATTAACTTTGATTCGCTGAAGCGCCCGTTTTTACGGACCTGGGTAGAGGTTCACCACCCACCCATCGATTTACCGGGTAGGGGTTATTAACGTCGGAAAATTTTCACCCCGCCTAATAATACTCCAAGCGCCTAATACAATATGAATCTTCTTTCTTCTTTGATCCTTAGCCGCTGACCGTCAAAGCAGTCAGTGGCCATCACGCCTGGTGGCGTCTTGTAGGGCAACAACAAACTGATTCCACTTTGCTCGGTTGGTGGCTATCCTTTGTACAGTGCCCCAACTCTGGTTCATTCTTTGCATCTCAGCCTCCACTGTCCTCCGCCAAGTTGTTTTTGGTCAGCCTGTCTTTTGTTTTCCTTCAGGGGTCCATAACATAGCGGTTCTTGTGATGGCATCGGGGTCTCTTCTGAGGACATGACCAACCCAGCTCCAGCGTCTGCCAGCTATGATGGTGTGCATGTCTTCTTGCTTGCTCCGAGTAAGCAGATCTTGGTTGGTGATGGTATTTGGCCAAAAGATTCGGAGAATTTTTCTTAGGCATGTTGTGTGAAAAGAGGACAATTTCGACGTTTCCTTCTCTGTAACTCTCCAGCTCTCCGCGCCATAGAGAAGCACAGAAAGTACACAGCTCTGATATAATCCTAATTTTGTGCTTGTGCTGTACTGAGAGGACTTCCAGATGTTGTTTAGAGTAAAAAAGGCTGTTCTTGCTTTGTTCATTCTGTTGTTGATGTCTTTGCTTGCTCTGCCGTCTGGTGTTACTATGCATCCTAGGTATGTGAAGGTGTCTATCTGTTCCAGTTGCTGATTCCTTACTGATATGGGCTCAGGGCTGCTCACATTGAGCGTCATGACCTCTGTCTTCTTTAGGTTGATGTTCAAGCCCACCTGCTGGCTATACTTATTAAGTCTATCAGTTTTTTCCTGGATGTGTTGATGTGAATGTGCTAGCAGTGCAATGTCATCTGCATATTCCAGATCTTCCATTGTAGAAAATTTAGTCCATTTTATTCCTCTTGGACTGCCCTCTGTTGTCTGGCGCATCACCCAGTCTATGACTATTAAAAATAGAGTGGTTGATATACAATAAGAATGACCGCGATAATTTAACAAAGAAAAAACGACTACGTGATCACAATTACTTTAGAAAAAGGAAGACTGATGCAAATCTTAAAATTAAACCCTACAGTCATCCCTCATGGAAAACGCAATTAATTACCAAGAGAAGAAGACTAAACTCAGTTAATGACAGGACATAATTACAGGGAGAAAAAGAATGGGGCCTGTGGAAAATAAAATCACAGTAACTCCTCACAATGTTGCTAAATGTAGTTTGGCCATTCCTATTCTCTTCTTGATTTATGCTTCACATCTGCCACCTTGAGTTATTATGTGTCCAAAATATGAGAAATTCTTGACTGAATGAGATTCAACTCTTATTGGAGACAGAAAATCATAGCCTATGTTTATAGTATGCCATTGACAGGGTTTACCTTTGTAGTTCTCAGGGGCCTCTGACAAGAGAATAGGACTATTGTCGTATGAGGCCACTAATATGAGGTTGTGCATAGGGAGGCTGACAACCTCCTCATATAGAACAAAGTGCTACAGACATCATTACTGCAAGAGAATGTTTGGTGCAGGCTTCCTGCAAGAGGACCAGCTGTAGTCGATGCCCCATGATCCATAAGGAGCACAAAGGACAGTGATAATGATGTTGATTGACATTGTTGAACCTTGGATGCTTTGGTCACTTTAAAATCTATTATTGGACTATTTGATATGACTACAGCCGTCCAGCTGATGTCTTTGACTACAGAAACCACTTGGACTATGAATACGATACTCTGGAGTTCAACCACTTGACCATTCCCCAGCTGGAGAACCTGTTCAAGAGACGCCAGGAACAGGGGCGTTTTTTTGCTGGATTCTTGCTCCACAACATTGGTCTTTCTGCAGATGTGGACATCTTCTTATGTGTCCCTGCAGGAGGGAGGGGAAAACTGAATTGTGACACTAAGGTAAGTAGGTTATGATTACAGAAGGCACAGTATTATATGCCATAGAGAGATATTTGAACTTGCCAAACTGTATCTCTTTGTAAAGTGGGTAGGTGAAGGCCATGCTGTCCGTCTAGTTTTCTTGTCAAGCTAATGTTCCTGAAGTATGTATTTTACTGTTTGACTTCATTTTCCACGTGGACATATTTCTCTAATATTTTGTTTGTTTAATTGTTGCTATGTCAGTTTGTAGTGCGGTAATTGTCTAGCTGAAGTTATCACCAGGTCTCCTCTTGGTAACAAGGTAAAGAAAGTCTCTTAGCAGATACTGCTCTAGGGGAGTGAAGTGTTAGATACTTTACCGTACTAGTGAGCTTTATGAGGTGGGGTGACCAGTTTCCTTCCTTGCTGCCTTTGCCTTCCCTAACTCAAGAGGGAAATCGACAGCCGCATTGGCAAAGCTGCAGCTACCTTTGCCCGCCTCACATCGCGTGTTTGGGGAAACTCTAAACTCACAATGAAGACCAAAGCTGCGGTATATTAATGCCTGCGTCACCAGCACACTCCTATATGGCAGCGAGACCTGGACGACCTATGCTAAGCAAGAAAGAAGGCTCAATACCTTCCATTTGCGGTGTCTAGCCGCATCCTCGGCATCTCGTGGAAAGATAAAGTGACAAATGTCGAGGTGTTGTCACGTGCTGGCCTTCAAAGTATGTATACGCTGCTTAGACAGCGCAGACTTCGCTGGCTTGGCCATGTTCGCCGCATGGAAGATGGTCGCATCCCAAAAGATATCTTCTACGGACAATTAGCAGATGGCAAGAGAACAGTTGGGCGACCACAACTGAGGTTCAAAGATGTGTGCAAGAGAGATATGAGGGCACTGGACATGGATCCAGCAACATGGGAGGATGAAGCTGCCGATCGCACAAAGTGGCGATGCTATTTACGGCACCACCTCAGATTGGGCGAAGAGAGGCTCACACAAGAAGCAGAGGTGAGGAGAAAACGTCGAAAGGAGCACCAGGAAAATAAGCAGTTGAGGGCTGTCACCTCAGGGGCGCATTCCCATAGTCAGTTATGACTGAAGGGGCTATTATTATTATAACTCAAGAGCAGAGTCAGACATCCATTTACAACTGGGTAGACTGGAGCATGAGCTTTTGAAACTATAACCTAGTAACTTTGCCACAGAGAGGCCAATGCTGGAACTGTTTAGCCAGTTCGGACTATCTTTCCTCTTGGTAACTGTCGCATAATATAATAACTTATGTTTCTTTGCGCACCGGAACTGTAATGTAAGTATGCATAAAATACTGCATTCAGCGGCACTGCATAGAAATGATCATGCGTTCAGAAGCTGTGCAAATGGGTGCAGAGAGATGAGTGGATTGAACAGGAGACCTTAGAAGAAAGATGTCAGTTAGCCGGCTATAAGAGCCGTAGTTCATTTCCTTATGCTCGCCTTATGATTTCTAGTTTTTGGGAAGCGTTGTTTGTATAATCTGATGGCAGTAGGTTATGTTGAGCTAGTCATATGGTTTTTTTTGTTCTTATTGAAGTTGTTTGAGTAGTATCCTGATTATTAAAAAGGTAGATTGTCAGTACGCCTTCATGTCTTAATTGTGTGACCTCTCGCAGTTGTGTTTGAACCAGTAAGAGGACAATGTCATGAAAGTGTAGTTAATATACTGTGACAGTAACAAATAATACTATTCTGGTTTATCTGATCCCTGAAAAATTTAATTAAGCAAACTACTCGCCATGACTGAAAATAGATTGAGCACTAAAACTTGAGCATTACTGAAGGACAAAATACTTCCCATGAATGAAATAATCAGAGGTTACACCATGACTGAAGGGAAGAACATTTATTATGATTGAAGAAATAATTTCTCATAAATAAATAAACTTTGCTAGGATTTAAAGAAAAGTTCTTCATAACTTGAGAGTTGAAAAAATATATTCTAAGATGATGTGAAATTTAGTCATGACTGCAGAGAGGATAACTAACCATGTAAAGTAAATTCAGGACATTAGAATGTGTGTTCTTTCACATATCAAATATTGATAAATTTGTAAGTCCACAGGATATCATTTAGTTCTCATTATTTTTCTTGTCCAGGCTGGCACATTCTCTATTCTTGGTGGAGCACTGGAGATGTCATGGGCCTATGACCGCCTTTATAAGTATGACATCACGGCTGTAGTCAACAACTTAGGACTTAGGCTGGATAATGCAGCTAACTTTGAACTGGCTCTGGAAATCAGGGCTAACAATGGAAGTCTTCTTGATTCTAATATTCTGCCAGCTCCAACAATTGCTTTTGTCTCTGGAACTCGTACGTAGTTTTCTTCTTTCAAATTATGAGTCTAACTGTTTGAAAACAGAAATATAATTGCGATAACTGTAGCTGTATTTCTCACCACATAAGATGCACCATGGTGTAAGATGCATCCATAATTTATCACAATTTATTTTGAGAAAATAATAATACATTAGAGCAGTGTTTCTAAACCTTTTACATGTTCCGCACACCTATACAGCATCTTAAGTAGCCTCACACCCCTTTACAGCATCTTAAATAGCCTCGCACCCCTTTACAGCATCTTAAGTAGCCTTGCAACCCATTACAGTATCTTAAGTAGCCTCGCACCCCTTGTTGAGGATTGCTTCATGTTTACAGGCATTTGAGTGTAGCTGACTCGAATGGCTGTATCATGGAGCACCTCAAATGAGTGAATATATTAATAATCGATGATGTCGGGGATTGTTGCATGTGTGCAGGCATTTGAGTTTGGCTGACTCGAATGGGTGCACAATGGAACACCGCAAATGAATATTAACAACATAGAATGCATATCTCTATGCATTACGCGTAGGACTTAGTAACGTCATTCGAATCGTGGGTTTTGACCCTAACGGCAGTGTGTTTTACAAGTGTGGCCTAGCCACTATGATATATGTGGTATAACCACTGAGGATTGTGTGGCATTGTCCACTAAAGTTATATGTGTGGCTGGGAAGCCAAATTTAGCAGTGTGTTCTTGGATTAAACGTAAGTCGTATCGTTATTAACGCAGTTTGTAATTATGGCAGATTAGCCTGGCATTGGATGCCAAATGAACATTCGTAACTAGCAGCAGGAGTAAGACTAGTGTAAAACGAATATTATATAGCTAGTGGCAGACGTAAGCCTAGTGTAACAAGGATATTAGACGACTATAGCACGTTTCACTAGCTTTGCCCAACTTCAAAATGCTATATCTCAGCGAATATATAACGCATATAAGTGAAATTTTGTGTGTGAATTTGAAATGGTATAGACCCTATGAATTAAATTTTTCATTAAAATGCGGCCATTGGTTTCAATTTTCGTTTCTTTGCGATGTAATATAAAATCCTACTTGCCAACACACATCACACGCACACATATTGAAATGTCTACAGTAAATTATACGACCTCATTTGCACATTTTTGGTTTATCAAGCAATTGGCATGATTTTTGAGTGAAATTGCGTGAAATCGCACTTCTTGAACATAAAACAGTTTATATCCGGTGCAACGCACACATTGTCAATCAGAGGTGTGTCTACAAAAATTATTGTGTGGTTAAGAAGGAAAAATGAGTCTGCGAGTACATTTTATGACATTACAGCAAATCACAAATAGGATTTTTAAGTATTTCTGCAATGAAGCTACTCGAGGAAAACTATATCATTCTATTTCAAACCCACAAAAGAGGACTATTCACGCCTTGGGGATAAGCAAACGATCATTGCACCGCTGGATAGCGACATCTGAAATGTCTAATTCCAGTGTTTTACACACGAAAATTAGGCCAAGAGTGGTGGATAATTTTGACAGAGAATTGATCCGCAGAGAAATTTGCAATATGTTTCACAATAATGAGGCAGTGACTTTAAGGAAATTGAAAATTTGGTTAAGAAAGAATAATGACATTGATATTTCCAAATCTACGCTATGGAGGACTATTAGGAGTTTGGGATTCACTTTTAGAAAATATGTTGGTGGTAGAAACCTTATTTGTGAGAAGCCTCATATAGTTGCAATGAGAAGCAAATATTTACACGAGGTCAGAGAAATGAGAAGAGATTGTTATGATTTTGTGTATTTAGATGAAACTTGGATCAATGCGCACCACAGTAATGAACGAGAATGGCAATCATCTGATGGAACAACTAAGAGACTAGTACCAAGCAGCAAAGGACAGCACCTAATAATTGCACATCCAGGAAGCAGCCATCATGGGCTTCTAAATAATACTGAACTCATATTTGTTTCAAAATCCACAGATAATAGGGATTACCATGCAGAGATGAATGGCAAGATATTTCAAGATTGGATTGTGAATCATGTACTTCCTTCCTTGGATAGACCATGGTGTTTGATAATGGACAATGCCTCATATCACAACGTTGTGGCACCAGAAGATAAAGTTTCTAATTCACCAAGTATTAAAGATGTAATAAAGATTTGGCTGACCATAAACAACATTCCATTCAACGAAATGTCCATGAACCTGAATTACTTGGAATTGTAAAAAAAGACACAGCATACAAAGATATTTCACATAGACAAGGCAATCCATGAACATGGTCACAGATGTTTAAGATTACCTCCTTACCATTCTCACTTAAACCCAATAGAATTAGTATGGGCTAAAATTAAGGAACAGGTAGCAACAGAAAATAGAACGTTCAAATTAAAAGATATTGAAATACTTATAAAAGCCGCCATCTCCAATATAGCCAGGGATTATTGGAAGAAAAGTGAGAACCATGTGTTACAAGAGGAAGAGGAATATTGGAAGAATGATGGTTTGTCCTTCATTCAGCCGAGATTGATTTTCAATTTCTCAGAGACATCTGATTATGATTCGGATGAAGTTTAATTTCTTTAAAGATGACCTTACCATTATTTACAAGCACATTAGAGGAGCAACGTTCCATTATGATATTTATGAACCGCAAAGAGATGATACCCATTGAAATAATTAGATCAAGGAAGGTCCAGTTTGGTAGCGCATTAAATGACAATGACAAACAATGTCACGAATATTTCGCATGCAGATCATTTAAGAAATCATCTTGAACACGTATTCAATTGCAAACGTGATGGCCACATTATTGTAATAGTAGACACGCCTATGCCTAATCAATTCACAGAATCTGTGCATGAAGTGGTAAAATTTCTTTTCTCGATACACAATAATTAGTATGCCGACAAAGATCAAAGGATTTCATCCGTTTATGGGAACTGGACAAGATGCACAGATATAAAGTATATATTTGTTGGGTCTAACCCAATATAACATCGTATGCAAAAAATGGCATTAATATGTTAGACGGTTAATCAGATAATTACATTTGTTTGAGGGCAAAGCTAGTGAAACGTGCTATAGCAGTAGATGTAAGCCTAGCGTAAGAAGGATATTGCAAAACTAGCAGTGTAAGTAAGTGTAGTGGAAAAAGGGCTATTTTAAACTAGCAACGGGAGTAAGCCTAGTTAGCGTATGAATTTATGCCACGGGATGTTGGCCAAAAGGAACTGACCATTATACAGAACTATATATTAGTGAACATATGCTTTAATGAAGAATAAGAACTCAGGCAACACGTACATGAACTGTGTTTTATGAACTATGTCTTTGAATAGTTGTGTCTGCCCATGACATGAGAGTGTTAATTAAACATGTTTAAGTCGTCAAATACTGGTCTTATCAAATGCCGTATTCTGAGTTGAATTCCATACTGTTTGATTCAATCATAATGACCAGTGACACTTAATTGCCTAAACACGCTGCATCTCACACTGCTGATATTAATAAGGCAAGAATAGACAGGTCAGTCAATACTCATAAGTTTAATATGAAGCATGTTCCAGTATCAACGCATCACACGGGTTACTAGAGACAATATCGATACTAACGTAGTGCCCAACGGAATCCTGTAAAATATATAAATGAACCCGGCGGACTTTGACATTATAAGATCAGAATACGCACACAACATCTTGGTCATCCTAAGCATTTAGAGCCTTACTCTAATCTGGTGTCAAAGGTTGTCAATTAGTCTGTAACATAATTCTGGTGTCAGAAGTGAAGAACATAATTCTGGTGTCAGGAAGCGTTTGGATTTCGTAGGACTACAGCCCCCCATAAAGTATCGAAAGTGAGTCGAACTAACGATAAACTTTTATAGCGAGAATATTCATTCAAGACAAACCGGCAACTCTAGCGCGCATGTCAGTAGATGATGTCACAGTATCGATGCAGTCATCACTAGCAGACAACACATTCTGAGAGAATCCTATCTTCACCTACTACAAGAAGCTGAACCATTTCAAAGAAACGATATTCATCAACTTCAAGTATCTGAATCGTTGGAAGAAGAGTGTTTTCATCTACAACATCAACAGCTGCAACGTAGATCAGTACGCAGATCGGTAACCAGCGTTTGAAAATGGTTGAATCTCTCAAACGATCATACTACCAAGTTCAAGGTCTTTTATCAATGGTCATCAGCTGTTTGGACTTGAGTGGAACTGAAGCTTGGATTCACATGCACTAATGTATTTCTCAGGATAAGCAGGACAGATAAAAAGATAAGTTCTTAATTTTATTGAAGCGCTTGAGCACCTTTATACTGTCCCTGAACTAACTTTGGTCTGCAGGTTTCTCGTTTCTTTGCTAACTTTCATACTTATCATTTTCTGTGCCCCATCCATATCTATCTGTTTATTCGTTTATTCGTTGAGAAGGCTGGAAAGGGTTTAATATTGACTGGAATTTTCTTTGGAAAAATTCAGTGTAATGTTAACGTCTATTAGGTTCTCATGCTTATATTAGCTGACTGAGGATCTGACTTTTAGAGTCAGGATATAAATTCACTGAAGCCTCAGTTTGCAATATAACCATACTTGTGTGTACTTAGCTGTTACGTCACGTAAACATGTCATCTTTATTTGCATAGCCTTATTTCAGTATTGTTTACAATTGTTTTCGTGTGTTATCTAAAACTCCTCTGTCTACATGTTAGTTTGAGACGACTTGTCTCATTATTTTTTGTGTAATGTTAATTCTTTACTTTCTTTTGCTAATTAATACATATGTCTACCTTGTTTACTTTATAATCGTAAATTTCTGTCGGATAACTGAGATATCATTTCATTGTAATTCATTTAATTGTTTTTCATTGTCCTTTGTCACTTGTACTTGTATATTGTTTGTTATTGATTAACACATGTACATAAATTATTGAGTTCTATATATTCCAGGACATATTAGATACTATTCGAAGGTATTCACAAACCTATAACCATGTCGAAGGTAGAAGAGATTTTTGCAGAGGGCATACGCATAGGAAAATCAGGTTTTCAAATGGCTATGTATGCCAAAACTCAGTTCACTATACGTGAACAAGAGTTGTTAAGGGAAAACCAATATGCAGAGGTGAGAATAAATTCTCTTGTTCGCGATATGACGAAATTGAGAAACGAGTTGAAGGAGAAGGATAAAGAGAGAGTAAACCAAAATGCAGATGTCAGGGTAAAGGGTCTTATTCGTGATATGACGAAATTGAGGCTCGAGTTGAGAGAGAACAATGATAAAGAGAAATCTCTTACTCAGGAATTGGTTACTGTGAAAGCAGAATATGAGAATTTTAAATGTGAAGCCCAGACTTATGTAGATTCAAAGTCTGATACATTATATGCTCTAAGATTCGAGAACTCAGAACTCAGGGATAATATTAAACGACTAAGTGACAGAAACAAGGAGTTTCAAGTTAGTAAGTCAGAACTTAGTAAACCTAGTCCTGATATGGAATTGGGAAATTTAAAACAGGAAATCAGGTATGAGAGTGATAAGGAAAAAGCTCTTACCAGTGAGCTGGAACAAGTAAAGAAAGACTATGAGAAATTCAAAGTTGAGGCCCAGAAGCATGTAGATTCCATAATGCTCCAGATTATTGGTCTATTAGATGAGAACAAAGATCTAATTCAACAACTTGAGGAGAAAAAAATAGGATTGCCCGATAAGGTTGCTGATCTTAAGGAATGCCATTATAGCGCTACTGAAGCACTACAACTTGAACTTCAACAAGAAAAGGCAAAGAATATGGAAAGTGTCAGTAGACACTCTATTGAAATTGAACAACTGACTAAAACTGCTAATGCAGAACACAGGGTTAAAGATTTAGAGATCATTAAATTACATCGAAGGGTAGATGTTTTGTTAGATATTATATCACAGAATCATGTATTACCATCTGGTGGAATTGACTTAGGTATGAAATTGGGTTCCCGTGATATTTCACCACACCCAAACGACTTTGTGCAGAAGCATAGCATTTCATATGCTAAACTTGGTGATGATACACATCGTTTTCATAAGGGTGATATTCGACTTCCAGCATTCAATGCTAGGGTTCATTTACAACGAGGAGATAGTCGATCATTTCATGGAAAATATACTTTTCATCGTCAGGATCCTTATGTCAGGGTTTCCTGTCGTAAACATTCTGATTATCATGATGGTGAATCTTGGCGTAAGGCCAGTGCTAGGTATGTCACTATGGAAAGATGTTCACCACAAGAAAATAATAATAGTGAATTAGGTAACTGTGAGGGAGATGAACATATTGGAGGTGTTACAACTGGTGACAGGAAAGATACGACAGATCAGATTGACAAGCATCGGGCTACACCCGATGTAAATGAGCTACGACAGGTGAAATTTGCTCATGATACTTTTACTCTTAAGAGTATGAATGATGTTGTCAAAGATGAATTTACTAGAAAGAGTCATGACGCTATACGAGGGGTTGTTGATAATCTTACTCGTCGGGATGATCACAAGTATAACCTTAATCATCCCACCAATATGACATGCAGGGGACAATATATACATGGGAGTACCTCTGTGCGCGTGCCTTGCATGACACATGATAGTTTCAATGATTCTCGGGCTCAGTTCAGACCTGGCCGGGATCATATTTCATTGAATCGCACTGTTTTGGTGCCCAATGTACCTTCGAGCGCGACTTGGTATATCCTTAGAAAATTTTTTCAACGTGTCGGAGATGTTGAATTTGTTCGTATGTTCGAACTTCAACACTCTTCTCAACAGCTAGCGTTTGTTCGCTTTTCTAGATATTACGACGCTCGAAGGGCTGTAAAATTCATGAATGGTTCTCGGTTTGCACACCATTACTTAGACGTGCAACTCGCACGCAATTCTACACCACGCACTTTATAGTTGCGTTGGATTATCTATTTTCTTCTGTCTTTGGATGTTTTGTTCTTCTCTACATCCATAGTTTTGTTTGCTATTTCGAATGATGCGCCGCCCTCCTGGCGATCGAGAGGATGTCTTCACATATGTCATCCTAGGCGTAATTGATTTCTGTCTTCTCCTTTGTCTGGACTGCTGGCTGGAGGTAGACTAATGAACATCGGATTTAATGAACATCGACTTGCGATGGCGCTTTGATAAACCTTAAGAATTTATTTTAAAATCCACCTATCTTATTGTTGACAAACCTATTTTGTATTACCAAACCTACACATGACATTTTTAATTCAAACAGATATTTCCATGATCGGATACGAAGATCCACGGCTGGTTCTTACTTAAACTTTGGCAGTCTTCTGATTTCGAGTCTGTAGAGTGTCAGGGATATGCTAAGTCTGGCCACTACTGTAGAATAAACGTGTTGTTGTGTATTGGCCACTGTTGAATGAACCTGTCATGTAGACCTTGAGTGGGAGTGTCAAGTAACGCGAATGGTGTAGTAGTTCGGTGTAACAGACCTCTTGGTAATAACTCTCACACACTCTCATGTAATGCAATGACGACTTGAACTGCCTCTGACATTTCAATAGTTTAATGAAGGCACGCAAACTGGACAGCACGGATACAGTCATGGACACATGTTGACATACATTCATTGGTTATTTGAATCGTGGATGATACATTCATGTAGTAGTGAAATATCATTCAACCCAAGGTGGTATTCACTGTTCTGGTAACTAATCGCCGTATCCTCTACTGACTGAACGCGTCAATGAGAATCGGTAAACATACAAAAGTCATTGGCCGAACCTTCATTTCATAGCTAAGTTCTTAAGCTGAAATATGTCCAATGTTTGTATAACACTCATAAACCACGATAGTGGGTTTTCACCTCATAACAAGATCTCGATACCACTGCCCGATAGTAGGATACATAATCTGTTCTCTTGACAGTGATCAAAAATATGATGACAGGAATATAACATGGCCGCCTTCCTGAGTTGTCGCTCACTCACTCGTAGGAAGGTAGATATAAGCCAAAGTTAATTTATAGCGTGCATATAAATAATTTCATAAAGTTTTCCATACAGCTCTACAGTAATCAAGTTAATTCACGTAGACATAACTGCTGTAGGAAAGCCTGTCATCTTCGTCGATACAAAACACAACCCTAGCGATACGAAGCACAATGTTCCATCTAGGTCTAATCGACTCGAGATCATCAAAATTAGGGTCTGGCATAACTGGAGTCCGAATCACACATATGAGGAGGATCTCTGACAAATAGACTCTTGCAGAGACACAAACTTCTCCTAGAAAAACATCTATGAATCACTGTTTAAACCTTAAACAGTGCCAGCCCTGGAAAAAGCACTCAGCCATTTCTTGGCGACATTATCGGAACTCTTTACAACCCAGTAGGACTACGAAAACCTGCGCTAGATTCTGGCAGAAAGAATATAGTCCGACCTGAACATACAAAGGTATACAATATACGACTGAATCTACTTGCACTAGACAAGTAGTACACATGAATTCAGGCCATAAACATAACAAGCAAAATTAATCTATTTTCTGGCCCGAACAAATAAGAACGGACATGAATACAATATCCATGCGCCTATAATATCAAGAAAGATCACTCATATAATCAAAAGTGTAAATCAATCATGAATTATCTAGCTTTACCAGAGGAAGCATTTTCATACACAAATGAATGCAAATATATATTTTCCATATTAAATAGCCATATCGTATTTTTGTAATATGTGCGTCAAAATATGCACGCAACAGATTACCACACCCCTCGGGGAAAAAAAAAAAGGTACATTTTTTTTTTTTTTGAAATACATCTAGGAGCAACATACAATAGGCTCACAACGCACCAATAACAATGCGCAGATGATAAGCATTGAGAATATATTTCATGAACTTAGAGAAAGTATTTCTCTAAGTATAAATATTTCCAGAGAGGTGTCACCAACGCATACTACAATACTTGCAATGCCACACTTTCTACATCAGTTTATACATAAATTTCATCTTAGATACCTTAACATCATGATCATCAAAGACGAAGAAACATTGAAAGACCAGCGGTGAATAAACATCAGTGAACCGCTAAGTAGTGTTACAATCAATATATGATATATTCCATATGTGTACACATTTCAACATAGGAACAACTGTAGCAAAGTTAGGCATATAATTTAACAGTTATGAATCATGTGGGCATCTAGACAAAATATCTGCCATCACATTTTCTGACCCACGGATAGCTCGCACCGAAAAATGAAACGGCTGCAGAGCAATCGCGTATCGCGTTGATCTCGCGCTCTTCAGATTTTTACTCTGAATAGCCGTAAGAGCTTTCTGGTCAGTTTCCACAATGAAATGCGCGCCAAGAAGAAATCTTTGCAGTTTAAGGATTGACCAAACCATAGCCAATAATTCACGGTCTAGGACCGAGTAATTCTTCTCTGCGGCATTTAATTTTCGAGAAATATACATCACAGGATGCAGAGTTCCAGAGTACTCTTGCATTAGTGCTGCTCCAATCCCTGTGGATGAAGCGGTATCTTACTTGTATTATGGTCCTCTGTTTTTAGGAAACCATGACCAACACGGTGACCTAAGAAAGATATTTCGCTAAAACCAATACAAGCTTTAGATGGTTTCGCTGTCAGGTTATGCTCGCGTAAGATAGACAATAGTTCATTTATCCCATTATAGTGATCGTTCCAAGTATCACTGAAAAGACAGATGTCATCAAGATATGCAATGACATCTGAGCGATGAGATAGGATTCGACGCATCATGCGTACGAATGTTGCAGGGGCGTTCATAAGGCCGAAAGGCATAAAATTCCATTGGAATAGACCCCTAGGTGTCGAAAAAGCAGTAAACGGTTTGGCGTGTTCGGATAATGGAACTTGCCAATATCCCTTAGACAAATCGAGTTTAGTAAAGAAATGAGAATTCGATAGTCTGGTAAGTAGCTCTTCAAGTAAAGGCATAGGTTCAGCATCAAATTTCGTCACTTGATTCAATTTGCGATAATCAACGCAAAGACGTATGTTGTTGTCTTTTTTTTCGCACGATAACCATCGGTGAAGAATATGCTGATGTGGATGGTTCAATAATTTTTAACTCTATCATTTCATCCAACTCTTTTTCTACCTGTGCTTGAAAATGTATCGGGATAGGATACGGTCTGACTCTTATAGGATTATGGTCAGTAAGAATAATGTCATGTTGAATGACATCAGTTTGACCAGGAATGTCAGTAAGGACATCCTGAAATTGTTGTAACATAGTAGAAACTTGTTTCTGTTCTCCTGGAGATAATTCGGGAGAAATCGCAACATCTTTCCATGATTCATTAGAGTGAAGCAGAATCATTGGAAAAGGTAGATTTACATCCGAGAAACTCGTTTCCTCATCCTGTATTACTGACAGTGATGAGTAATGTCCATGTTGGACTGGAAAATCGTCCGTTGCCTGGAAAACAGGTTGTAAATAATCCGGACGTTCATGGAATTCCGTGAGCATGTTGATGTGGAAGGTTTTATGCTTCCCGTCAATATCGACGATATAGTCAACATCGGAAACTTTTGATATTATATCGTACGGACCTTTCCAAGAAATAAGAAGTCTGTTTTCTCTACAAGGTAGCAGGACCAATACTTTGTCACCTGGACAGAGTTGTCGCAAGCGTCTGGTCTTATTGGCAAATTGCCTTGCCTTCTGTTTCGCAAATTCAGAAGAAGCAATTGCCAATTTGCATGCTTCAATAATCTTGTGTCTAAGTGCAATGACATATTCATAAGAGGATTTTGTGTCATCGACAATATTATCAGCAGTTATGAGATCATGAAGTAAGGACATAGGACCTCGCGGTTTCGCGCCGAAGACAAGTTCAAAAGGAGAAAATCCTGTATGTTCGTTGGCGACCTCTCTATATGCAAAGAGAGCCGCGGGTAAAACCCTGTCCCAATCCTGAGGATGATCCTCAGTTATCTTACCTAGTAGGTTTTTCAGAGTTCTATTCAGACGTTCCACCATCCCATTGGACATAGGATGATAAATACTACTCAGAGATCTCTCTATCTTTAGAGTCGACATCACTTGAGACATGGTATCCGATATAAGTTGGCTACCATGGTCCGATAATATTTCTGCTGGAAATCCCAGACGAGAAAATATTAACCAAAGAGCATCTGCAATATCAGCAGTAGTTATGCTCTTTAGAGGAACAGCCTCTGGCCAACGTGTGCACATATCCACACACGTTAAAATAAATTGGTGTCCTCTAGCAGACTTTATCTTAAATGGACCAATGATGTCTATCGCCATTTTTTGAAATGGTCGAATGGGAATGTCTGCAGCCTGAATAGGTGCAGCATGGCGTGGACCTCTGGATTTAACCTCTTGACATACTTTACAAGATCGACAATAGATTCGTATGTCCTTATTCACAGCAGGCCAAAAGAAAGATGCAAGAACTCTAGATTTAGTACGGGAAAAACCCATATGTCCAGCACACTGAGAATCATGAGCGTGCTGTAAGATTTTAACTCTCCTATTTTTGGGCACAAGAATTTGAGAATGAATGGATTTAGCGGAGTCTTGTACCATACGTACAAGTACGCCATTCCTCATCGTAATCCAAGATTTACGATTTGTATCCTTATTCGGATCACCTTTTGTTGCCAGAGTAAAGAATTTCTTTAGAGTAGGATCATCTTCCTGCTGTTTTATAAAGGAAACATGCGAAATCTCCAAGAGATCACCTTGGTTCTGGTCATCATTATCTCCAGAAGGCGAAGATTGCGGCATGTTTAGAGCTTGAGCTCTAGTGACTACAGCATTTGCAGTATGCATATTATCACTTTCCCACTCGGCAATTTGATGCGGAGTGCATTCTTTCGCACCACGAATGCGACCGACGATAAGATCAGCGATCGGATTCGGCAGCAGACATGCGTGCACATCTCCTGTAAAGAAGGGAGTAGAGATGTTGATAATGGCAGTGGAGTACTTCTCCAATGTGCCACCAAATGTTATGCATTTGATTATCTTGCCAGTGGCTCGAGAAGGATCTATAAGTGACTGCCTCACTCCAATGGTTGTGCACACGGAATCGAAAAGAATTGAGACCAGAGTACCATCTACTAGACCTCTATTCAAGACAAGAGCACCTCTTCCATCATGCGCGACTGACGCAGGAAGAGCAGGAAGAGGATGACCACAGCTTAAAGTCGAAACTGTGGTTGGCTCGAATAATGTTTTGCATTGGGAACACTGAAATGCTCTGTCAAAATCGAAAGCAGAACATCCCACACTATTAGAGTCTTTCTTATCATTGGTTTGATTACCGGCTTCGTGAAACTCTTGTTGTGCAGAGTTAGCCTGGTAATGAGATTTACCATGTCTTTTGTGTTGTGATCTACCTCGGTTATTGTTGCCTCTGTAATTATTATTCCCTCTGTTATAACCCCTATTTGGGTTTGAATCACAATATTCATGATCATAATCATCATGCTCATTATAATGAGTATCCCTGTAATGTTGGTTTTGTTTTTTCCATGAAGAACTTGGGTAGTTCCTATGGTTACTCCCTTTTCGGAAATTTCTAAAATTATGGGCACCCCTCGCGTATCGAGGACTGTCAGCCCGATTCCAGTTCTTCGAAGAAGAACCCTGATTTGAGTGGTTACCTTGGTTTTGATACTTATTCCAATTAACCTTTTTATCAAATTTATTTTGAGCTCCTTGGAATTTGTGTGAGTAATTATGATTATATTCTGTTGCTGAAGCAACTGGCATACCCTCTTTAATGTTAGTGTTACTAAGAATCATGTCAGGGTGTGCCGTGGCATACTGGTCACAATATTCTTCCATTTGCTTTAATGTACTAGGTTTACGCTCATGTAAAAACTCTAGGAATGGTTTATTTACCGAAGACATGACCTTGTCTCTTAGCAATAAATCCGTAAGACCATCAAATGTTTTCTCTATTTTGGATAATTCAATCCATCGTGAGAGTGTAAGTCGTGCTTTTGAAATAAAATCTGAGAATTCTACACCTACCTCAGGTCTCATTGTTTTAAACAAAAGACGATAACCTTCTTCTGACAGCTGATATCTCTTTATCAAAGCTGCCCTAATAGCATCATAATTATCCTTGTCGGCCTCTTCAACCAAACATAACTTAGTCAGAGACTCCCCTTTAGATTTTCAGACAACTGATTCACATACTGTGATTTGTCAACATTATGAGCTCGACAAGCACGTTCAAATCTAGAAAGCCAAAATGTTATATCATCACTGGCAGAGTTGAACGCTGGCACCTTGACCTTATAATTAAAGGGTTTACCATTACCACCAGATGCCTGATTAACATTAGTCATACTTGTCAATCTTAATTTCTCTAACTCAAATTCATGTTCTCTTATTGCTTTTCTCTCTTCAGCTTCTCTATCTAATTTTCTTTGTTCAGCAGCAGCAGCAGCTTCCAATTTTTTTCTGTTCTGCAGCAGCAGCAGCTTCTAATTTGTTCTGTTCTGCCACAAAATCTCCTTTCCCTTTCCTCCACCTGCCTCTGCAATTTCTTTTGTTCAGCAGCAGCATCAGCTTCTCTTTCTAATCTTTTCTCTTCAGCCAGAGCTTTTCTCTCTTCTGCAGCAGCAGCAGCAGCTTTTCTCTCTTCTGCAGCAGCTTTTTTTCTCTTCAGCAGCAGCAGCAGCAGCTTCTCTTTCTAATCTTTTCTCTTCAGCCAGAGCTTTTTTCTCTTCTGCACCAGCTTTTTTTTCTCTTCAGCAGCAGTTTTTCTCTCCTCTGCAGCAGCTTTTCTCTCTTCAGCAGCAGCAGCAGCAGCTTTTTTTCTCTTCTGCAGCTAATGCTTTGCCATATTGAGCAACAGTCCATTCTTCTAAGTCTTTACCAGTCTTATCAAGGGATTTCCCTTGTGTAATAAAGTAATCTAATGTAGACATCCTGTCTTATTAAATCAGAAACCTGAAAAAGTAAATAAATTACCTTATTTCACTTTCATGGGAGACTAGTCTATACTACAGACATAGTCTTAGTGAAAAACTTGTATGGTTACTTGAGTACCTGTGGAAAACAATATCTGTATATCCCAAACACTGTGGGAGACAAGCCTTACAAAGGTCTTGTATACTTCTTTAATGTAATCAATGATCACTTGAGTACCTGTGGAAAATAATATTTTCTATCCCAATCACTGTGGGAGACAAACCTTACAAAGGTCTTGTACACTTTCTTAGTGTAATCAATGATCATAAGTACTGGTCTGTACTATAATATAAATATATTCAAATATACCTTATATATTGTCTGTCAACCAAGACATTTATATGGATAAACAAGTAAAGACAATATGAAAACAATTGCAGGAATCAAATTAAATCAAAATAGAAAAAAGCAAAAAAAAAAATGATCACAGAATCTGTGATGATAACCGCAATGAAATCAACAAGACAAAAAACGCCACAGTGTATAAACATAAGGGTGTAAAGAACTGAAATGAAAGGAAAGATGAGACCTGCAATTATACAAACAAATCAAACAAAACTAAAGAACATAGAAATATTACAAAAACAACAAGAATACAGTCTTCACAACTAACAAATATTTGCAAACAATGTTGCATGCAAATTTCAATTAAGAAATTTGCTCCCTATAGAACGCTAGAGCAAGACCAATGTCACTTGGTATTTCCTGTTCTAGTCACCTCCCATCCAGGCCCGCAGAATACAAACTAACTTAACACACAACAAATAACATATAAACATAAATACATGTAAACCTTAATAGCATAACTGCATACATATATATATATACTTAATAGAATGTATTGTGGATAGAATGTGATGCTGGTATAGTGTTGTAACAATAACTTGCCACTTTTAATGAACAATTAAATAATAGATTTATTTTCTACACTATTACAATGTTAATTTTTTTTGAGCATATGAAGATCCACCGATGAAATATGCACTTTATGTTCAACAACACTGTGATTCTTCTGTACAGGATCAACAATCACTTCTCTCTTCTGTACGATGAGAAATGTCAACAGTACTGCTCCAGATATTTTCTACACTTGATACAAATGTCCTGTGTAATACCGTCTGTACAGCGAAAAACTGTCAACAAGCGCTGACCTAGATACAGCATCCGATCGGTAATACAGGTCAAGCTGACATCGACTGCCCCGTTGTAACTTGTACACTGGTGTTCATGCGTGTCGTATGTGGCGTCAGGGATGGTCTGGTTATCATAACCCCAGGAATCTGGTTCACCACTGTAGAATAAACGTGTTGTTGTGTATTGGCCACTGTTGAATGAACCTGTCATGTAGACCTTGAGTGGGAGTGTCAAGTAACGCGAATGGTGTAGTAGTTCGGTGTAACAGACCTCTTGGTAATAACTCTCACACACTCTCATGTAATGCAATGACGACTTGAACTGCCTCTGACATTTCAATAGTTTAATGAAGGCACGCAAACTGGACAGCACGGATACAGTCATGGACACATGTTGACATACATTCATTGGTTATTTGAATCGTGGATGATACATTCATGTAGTAGTGAAATATCATTCAACCCAAGGTGGTATTCACTGTTCTGGTAACTAATCGCCGTATCCTCTACTGACTGAACGCGTCAGTGAGGATCGGTAAACATACAAAAGTCATTGGCCGAACCTTCATTTCATAGCTAAGTTCTTAAGCTGAAATATGTCCAATGTTTGTATAACACTCATAAACCACGATAGTGGGTTTTCACCTCATAACAAGATCTCGATACCACTGCCCGATAGTAGGATACATAATCTGTTCTCTTGACAGTGATCAAAAATATGATGATGACAGGAATATAACATGGCCGCCTTCCTGAGTTGTCGCTCACTCACTCGTAGGGAAGGTAGATATAAGCCAAAGTTAATTTATAACGTGCATATAAATAATTTCATAAAGTTTTCCATACAGCTCTACAGTAATCAAGTTAATTCACGTAGACATAACTGCTGTAGGAAAGCCTGTCATCTTCGTCGATACAAAAAAACAACCCTAGCGATACGAAGCACAATGTTCCATCTAGGTCTAATCGACTCGAGATCATCAAAATTAGGGTCTGGCATAACTGGAGTCCGAATCACACATATGAGGAGGATCTCTGACAAATAGACTCTTGCAGAGACACAAACTTCTCCTAGAAAAACATCTATGAATCACTGTTAAACCTTAAACAGTGCCAGCCCTGGAAAAAAGCACTCAGCCATTTCTTGGCGACATTATCGGAACTCTTTACAACCCAGTAGGACTACGAAAACCTGCGCTAGATTCTGGCAGAAAGAATATAGTCCGACCTGAACATACAAAGGTATACAATATACGACTGAATCTACTTGCACTAGACAAGTAGTACACATGAATTCAGGCCATAAACATAACAAGCAAAATTAATCTATTTTCTGGCCCGAACAAATAAGAACGGACATGAATACAATATCCATGCGCCGATAATATCAAGAAAGATCACTCATATAATCAAAAGTGTAAATCAATCATGAATTATCTAGCTTTACCAGAGGAAGCATTTTCATACACAAATGAATGCAAATATATATTTTCCATATTAAATAGCCATATCGTATTTTTGTAATATGTGCGTCAAAATATGCACGCAACAGAGTCGTGACTATAACCTCGTGATTATTACACATGACTTTTATTTAAATTGTTCTAATATTTATTAGAATGTTTGACATGTTCTGATTCGGTACTTCGTACTATGATTGTCATTGTAATTTACATTATTACTTTAATAAATTGCGGGTACATCTTCTCCACCACTATCACACGTGCCACAAGTGTCACGTTTGGGAGTGAGGGGGATGATGTTGAGGATTGCTTCATGTTTACAGGCATTTGAGTGTAGCTGACTCGAATGGCTGTATCATGGAGCACCTCAAATGAGTGAATATATTAATAATCGATGATGTCGGGGATTGTTGCATGTGTGCAGGCATTTGAGTTTGGCTGACTCGAATGGGTGCACCATGGAACACCGCAAATGAATATTAATGACATAGAATGCATATCTCTATGCATTACGCGTAGGACTTAGTAACGTCATTCAAATCGTGGGTTTTGACCCTAACGGCAGTGTGTTTTACAAGTGTGGCCTAGCCACTATGATATATGTGGTATAACCACTGAGGATTGTGTGGCATTGTTCACTGAAGTTATATGTGTGGCTGGGAAGCCAAATTTAGCAGTGTGTTCTTGGATTAAACGTAAGTCGTATCGTTATTAACGCAGTTTGTAATTATGGCAGATTAGCATGGCATTGGATGCCAGATGAACATTCGTAACTAGCAGCAGGAGTAAGACTAGTGTAAAACGAATATTATATAGCTAGCGGCAGACGTAAGCCTAGTGTAACAAGGATATTAGACGACTAGCAGTAGATGTGAGCCTAGCGTAAGAAGGATATTGCAAAACTAGCAGTGTAAGTAAGTCTAGTGGAAAAAGGGCTATTTTAAACTAGCAACGGGAGTAAGCCTAGTTAGCCTATGAATTTATGCCACGGGATGTTGGCCAAAAGGAACTGACCATTATACAGAACTATATATTAGTGAACATATGCTTTAATGAAGAACAAGAACTCAGGCAACACGTACATGAACTGTGTTTTATGAACTATGTCTTTGAATAGTTGTGTCTGCTCATGAAATGAGAGTGTTAATTAAACATGATTAAGTCGTCAAATACTGGTCTTATCAAATGCCGTATTCTGAGTTGAATTCCATACTGTTTGATTCAATCATAATGACCAGTGACACTTAATTGCCTAAACACGCTGCATCTCACACTGCTGATATTAATAAGGCAAGAATAGATAGGTCAGTCAATACTCATAAGTTTAATATGAAGCATGTTCCAGTATCAACGCATCACACGGGTTACTAGAGACAATATCGATACTAACGTAGTGCCCAACGGAATCCTGTAAAATATATAAATGAACCCGGCGGACTTTGACATTATAAGATCAGAATACGCACACAACATCTTGGTCATCCTAAGCATTTAGAGCCTTACTCTAATCTGGTGTCAAAGGTTGTCAATTAGTCCGTAACACCCCTTTACAGCATCTTAAGTAGTCTCGAACCCATTTACAGCATCTTAAGTAGCCTCGCACCCCTTTACAGCATCTTAAGTAGCCTTGCACCCCTTTACAGCATCTTTAGTAGTCTCGAACCCATTTACAGCATCTTAAGTAGCCTCACGCCCCTTCAAAGCTTCAAGAAACCTTGCACCCTTTTAAAGCATCAAGAAGCCTCACACCCCTTTACAGCATCTTAACAAACCTCACACTCCTTTATGTTGTAGCTCACAATACAGGCCAGAAATGCTAAAAAGAGATTAAAGTTTATTTAAAAAAAGATGTCATCAAGGCATGTAAGGAGAGAACAAGAAAGTATTCAGTGGGGTACTGGAAGATGAGACAGGTCTATATTTCAGAGCTGGCATTTGCTGATGATGTTGCCCTGATTGCTAAATCAGAGGCACATCTCCAATCCAACCTGCAAGTCTGGAAGGAAGAGCTGGAGAAGAGAGAGGGATGGTCATAAGCAGCTCTAAAACAAAATCCATGGTGATATCACGAGAAGAAAGAAGGCATCAGATTAAGCTGGGAGAACAGGTCCTGGAGCAGGTTGACCACTTTAAATACCTCGGAGCTATTATAGACCGAAAGGGAGGCATCAAAGAAGAGTTGGCCACTCGAAAAGCAGCAGCTGGGAGACTTTTTCAGGCCATAAATCGAGGATTCTTCAGCAAGAGAGAGGTTGGTAAGAAAACGAAGATGGCTGTATACCGCTCCACCTATGTCCCAGTCTTGACATATGGATGCGAGTCATGGGCAATGACTACAACCCATAAAAGCCAGATCAAACCTCAGAAATGAGGTATCTGAGGAAGGTGGTTGAAGTAACAAGAAGAGACATGGTACGATACGTCAAGGCCTAAAATGCCATCCCCTACAGACCCAAGTAGAACAGTCCCAACTAAGATGGTTTGGCCATGTCTGCAGAATGGGAGAAGATCGGCTACCACAACAAGCATGGGAAACAAAGAGCCAAGGATCCAGACCCCGAGGACGACCCAGAGTCCGCTGGGAGGACAACATTAGACAATCTTTGAAGGACCGAGGACTAGAATGGAACCAGGCCAGGAGGAAGACAGCCGATAGAATAGTCTGGCGCTCTCTCTTCCAAACCTCTACACCTCACGGTAGAAGGGGAACGACTAAGTAAGTAAGTAAGAATATATAATATTGCTTTTATCTATTTTATTGCATCATCATCATCATCAGTTTCCATCTCCACAACAAAGGTTGGCTGTAATGGATCTCCAACGTTTTCTGTCTCTTGTCTTGGTGGTGCACTCTGTTAGACTCTTTCCTGTCCATCTCTTGATGTTATCTTCCCACTTATATCGCTGTCTTCCCCTTGCACGTTTGCCTTCAACTCTCCCTTCTGTTATGGTCTTCTGCAAGGTGTTATGCCTTTTTATGTGGCCAAAGTATTTTAGCTGCCGAACTTTGACCTCCCTCATTAGTTCTCGTTTCATACCTAGATTTTCTAGGACCTCCTTATTTGTTTTCATCTCTTTCCATGAGATACGCCCCATTCTTCTATATATCCACATTTCAAGAGCCTCAATTCTTTCTTCCAAATGCTTATTCATCGTCCATGTTTCTGCACCATACAAAAATGCAGGATATATATAACACTTTATGATTCTCAGTTTTAATTTGTGAGATAACTATTTGGATGTCAGTATATGTTTCATGTTGTTGAATGTGGCTTTGGCCATTCCTATTCTCTTCTTGATTTCTGTTTCACATCTGCCATCTTCTGTTATTATATGACCAAGATATACGTAGCTCTTGACTTGTTCCAGGATTTTCCCATTTACACTTATCTTTAATGTGGGTTTATCATCTGTTTTGCTAATTATCATAGTTTTTGTTTTCTCAATATTAATGTCGAGTTCATATTCATGACTTATACTGTTCACTTGCTTCACTAGTTCTTGTAACTCCTGTTCGCTTTCAGCTAACAACACGGTATCATCTGCATATCTAAGGTTGTTTATTGACCTTCCATTGATGTTCAGTCCTGGTATTTCCTGTATCTGTTTGAAAATTTTATTGCATGTATCTCTAAACTTTGAGTTATTTTTAAATACAAGCATTTTATTACACATCTGACTGGTTTAATTAACCATATCATTAGTTACTCAAAATGTTGTATTCATCTGAAAGTTTAAATACACAAGGTAACAGCATGCTTGTTTATGATAGTATCGTAGCATAGTCCTGCCTTAGGCATCATTGTCAACATTTTGTAGTAGCCTGGATGCCAGATCACCAAAAGGGGATACTAGCATTCAATTAGCAACCGCCATTGTCATGAGGCGTGCATTTAGAAGACAGAAACGTACTAATGACTGCAGTTTATTCCCATAGCTCATGGATTTTAGGCAACTAAAGTTCAGTCACCATCAAGCGCCCATACCGACAAGATGACTCCACAACTGCGAGTGTCCTGCCACAAATTAAGAAGAAAAGAAAGCTATTTTAATGAGTCCGTCTTTGTACATCAACACAGTTGTCATACACTGCTCACATATGTCAAGGGGATAACTCAGGAGAAACAGGGACCTGAGTCTGAACAGTTAGAACTGGGCCCCATCAGTCATTTCCGAATGCTGAAAACTAGTGTAAACTATGTCAAGTAAATAGGAAGCCTTAGACTTCCAGAACCATGTTGGGATATTGCTTGGCATTTGATGTAGACTTTTCAGTTTAAGATTACGTCTAGAGACATATATTCAGCTATGAGATATTCTGATAGTGAGAAACAGGCCAGAACCTAAGTGAAATAGTATATTGACAATGACCAATGAGTGCATAATTTGAATTAGTGATCGCCCCACATATTTTCATATTTGAAGACAGCCATCAGTTTTAAAAAATGTAGAATGCACTTTGTTAATTTAACTGTTGACTACAGGCATTTGATGCATCATGAAAATAAAAACCTTAGATCCATCTACAGGCACCTTTATGGTTCTTGTCATCTCCTGTTCTACTGGCACCTGTCTGGTTCTTGTCATCTCCTGTTCTACTGGCACCTGTCTGGTTCTTGTCATCTCCTGTTCTACTGGCACCTGTCTGGTTCTTGTCATCTATTCTACTGGCACCTGTCTGGTTCTTGTCATCTCCTGTTCTACTGGCACCTGTCTGGTTCTTGTCATCTCCTGTTCTACTGGCACCTGTCTGGTTCTTGTCATCTCCTGTTCTACTGGCACCTGTCTGGTTCTTGTCATCTCCTGTTCTACTGGCACCTGTCTGGTTCTTGTTGACAGTTTCACCTTTGTCATCTTATTGGGGTCCATGGGGCATGATGCGCAACATAAAACTCACAGTCTCAGCCTCTCATGCTCAAGCCTACCTCACATACAAGCGGCGGACTCTGTTCTCCCCAGTAATCCAGCTGAAGGTTGGGGTTTCAATCCCTAGCGGGAAGCTAGATGGGACAGCAGACGAGATTCAGGCAAAATCATTTTCGCAGCCAGTTGGGACAGGGATGAGCCCACTCTCCCATTGAAGAGGTGCTGAAGTCGTCTATAGACAGAGCCCACCCTCAGCTACTGGAGGACTCTCTAGACCATCTTGTGGAGTCAGGAGATAGCAGAGGAGAGCTACTGACCAAAACAAAACAGAAAGAGAGAAACCCAGAGTACCACTTGTCATAATGCACTGGAATGCAGAGGGAGTGAACAGCAAGCAGGCTGGATACAGCAAAAAGACAGAGCTGGAAAACATCTTGTATGAGAAGCAAGTCAGTGTTTGCTGTATCCAAGAGACTCACTTGAAAGCAGATCAAACCTTTAAAATAAGGGGATATCAATGCTTCAGATCCGACAGACAAGATAGACGAAAAGGAGGAGTACTTACTCTTGTAAGGAATAACATTCATGCACACGAAAGGAAAACCTTCATGGATGGAGCAGAATATCAGCTGTTGCAGATAAAGGTAGACAAGATGAAAATAGAACTCCTGAACTATTACTGTCCGAACAACAAACCCCTGAGTCTCAGCTCTATACAGGTACCAGCCACCAACTTTATAGCAGTTGGAGACTTTAATAGCCACTCCCAGAGCTGGGGCTATAACCATCTGGATCACAGAGGTGAAGAGGTTGAAACTGGCAAGATGATCACTCCCTAATCCTAGTCAATAATGCCACAGATACTCCTACCTTCTACTCCAGAGGATGGCACACAACTTCAACACCAGATCTTGCCTTCTCCACCCCAGATATAGCTGGATCTATTAGTAGAGAAGTAGGAGACCAACTAGGGGGAAGCGACCATCGCCCAATCTTTCTTACTGTCCAGAGTGCAACTCTCAGTACAGGCCCAGCCATTACAAGATGGAATTACAAAAAAGCCAACTGGGGTTTATTCAGGCATCAGGTGAACACGCTGCTGTCTACCCTCAAGGTACAGAACAGAGACATTAATGAAGTGGTAAAAGACTTCAACAGATGCATACTACAAGCTGCAAAAGAAACCATTCCCAAAGGATGCCGGCGTAACTACATACCATACTGGTCCAGCACACTCCAAGAACGTCAGGAAGCTATGGACAGGGCTAGAAAGGACGCAGAGTCTCAGCCTTCACTTGAAACTCACAACAAATGGAAAAAGGCTGTAGCAGAGTTTCAGAGAACAAAGCTAGAAGAAAAACGGAAAAGCTGGAGAACTAAAACGGCATCGCTGAACCTTGAGAAAGACGGCAGGAAACTTTGGAGATTAGTCAAGTCTCTAAATGAAGAGCGTTCCTCACCTAGGCAGACTATCACATTGGATGAAGGTGGCAAACTTTTCAGAGGAAAACAAGCTGCAGACTTGTTTGCTAGAAGATACAGTTCAGAAAGCAACTTACCCATTAACATAGACCATCAGAGAGAGATAAGAAAAGAAATACTGGCAACCATGGGACAGACAGATACTCCTGCCCCAATGAGGGAACCCATCACACTAGGAGAACTACAGAACGCTATTTCCAAGCTTAAGTTCCAAAAGTCACCCGGCCCAGACAAAATCAGCAACGAAATGCTAGTAAATCTGAGCTCAGCAGCAAAGACAAAACTGCTTGAGATATTCAACCACAGCTGGGTGAAAGGAACGGTACCCCAAGTATGGAGAGAAGCCATCACAATACCCATACTAAAGAAAGGGAAATGTAAGACCGAGGCTGCAAGTTACCGGCCAATCAGTCTCACAAGCTGTGTTGGGAAGACTATGGAGCGAATAGTCAACCACAGATTGAAATGGTATTTAGAGTCTGAGCAGATCCTGGTGCCCGAACAAGCTGGATTTAGAGAATGCTACAGTATAGAAGACCAAGTTACTTACTTGTCTCAAGCAATAGAAGATGCCTTCCAGGAGAAGAAAAAGGTCCTAACGATCTGGGTCGACTTCAAGCAGGCCTTTGACAAGGTGTGGAAAGATGGCCTCATTGCAAAACTTAGGAGAAGTGGAATCCAAGGCAACATGATGAAATGGATCCAGTCATACTTGCATAACAGGAGAACTAGAGTCACTCTTGACGGTCTGCAGAGCAGAAAAGTGTTGCTCCATCAGGGGGTACCTCAAGGAGGAGTAATTTCCCCAACACTCTTCCTTGTTTACATCAATGACCTGGTGAAAGATCTCCCTGCAGGAGTTAAAGCTGCCTTATATGCAGATGACCTAGTACTCTGGTGCGCTGATGAAAATGTCACCACAGCAAATTATAGAATGCAGCGGGCAGCAGACATGCTAGTGTCATGGGCAGAGAAATGGCTTATCACAATAAACACAGACAAAACCTCCACAACACTGTTCTCCCTCGCCCCCAAGGACAAATCAGCTAACATACACCTAGGGACAACCATGATCAAGGAAGAAAGCTACCCCACCTATCTTGGGGTGACATTTGACCAAAGGCTTACATGGAATAAGCATATTGAAAATGCAGAAGGAAAGGCCCGAAGACGACTAGGCATACTCAGAAAACTAGCAGGTACCAACTGGGGAGCAAATGAACGAAATCTAAAGAAGATTTATAATGGAGTAAAAAGACCACACTTAGAGTTTAGCTCAGCAGCATGGTCATCAGCTGCTAACTCACATCTGCAGTCTTTGGACAAGGTGCAAAATCAAGCCTCAGGCTCATTACAGGAGCCATGAAAACTACACCAATAACAGAGATGCAGAAGGGTGCTGGATTACAGACATTGTCCCATAGAAGAGACACAAAAACCATGATCCAGATGGAAAAGTACAACAGTATGCCAACGCACCCAATGAAGGCAAGACTAGATGATCTGGCATTGGGACGTCTAAAACATAGCAGCTTTGTCCATCGGGGAAAAAGACTTAAAAGACAGCATCAAGAAGACCTATCCATGAAGACAACACCACTGAAGCCCACCCTATACCATGTACCATGGGAACAGACCAGTAGTACCCTGCAGATTAATACATCATTCAGTGGTCTCACAATTGGATGAGTATAATGATCTGCAAAAACGAACTGCTACATTGAGTATGATCCAATAAAGCTATCCCGAACAATCATGGATACATGCCTACACAGATGGATCAGCAACAAGTGCTGTAAAGAATGGAGGCATTGGTATTTTTATCTCATATCCTGATAACCACTATGAGACTAGGCATATTCCCACTGGTAAATTCTGTTCCAACTATACAGCTGAGGTTCAAGCTCTAGAGCAAGCTTCAAATATGATTTATAACACCAACTCTGACTGCCAGCACCTGCTGAGGTAGTCATCCTCACAGATGCACTGTCTTGTACTGCAAGCTCTCAAGAGTGGTAAACTCCCGCATCTGAGAAATGAACTAAGCAAGGTAGCTGACAAAAAGAGAACCATACTTCAGTGGGTACCATCTCATTGTGGTGTACCCGGAAATGAAAAGGCAGATAAACTTGCTAAAAAGGGAGGAGAATATGAACAAGAAGATAATGAAATCACATACTTTGAGAAAAAGAGAGCTATCCAGACTATCAGAAGAGAACAGAATCAACCCAACGACGACTACCACACTCTTGACTGGCAGGGACAGATCACCATTTTCGCCTCAGGACAAGGCATAACAAACTGAATAAACACAAGTACAAGCTACGATTGTCTGCTTCACCACTGTGCCCATGTGGATTAAACAAACAAAACTGCTGAGATGTTCTACAGGATTTTCCTCTGTACGACCAGTTAAGAAAGATATACTGACCCAATAACTCAACACTAAACTCAAAGCTGTATGGAGCTAAAGAGGAACTCCAGACAACGGTCAAGTTCATCATGAGAACTCATCTGACGGTGTAAACATCAAAGATGCGATCGCAAGAAGAAGGAGAAGTCATCTTATCATATCAATGCAGTCCTTCTATTCTTTTCAAGCATCCATTCATGAGTTTGTTACTTTTTCTTTGTTGTCTTCAGTTGAATTCAATTGAGCAAATAAAATATAATATTTGAAAATTAAATTTTTAAAAATATAATGAAACTTGAAATGAAGACATGTAGAAAATGAGGCAAATTTGAAGAGAATTGACTACACTATCATCATCATCATCATCATCTCCGTTTTTTGTTTCTTTATGGAAAGTGGAATCACTGAGGTAGAAGCCTACATTGAAGCACAAACTCTTGTAGCAGTGGTTTCTGTAACAATATGTGTTACATAATGAGATTGCCAACACCATGATCAATCTTATATTAGACATCTTTTATGACGTCTGACGGAGCAGTGGTACTTTTTACAAATTAATTGTGTGTGTGTGTGTTTATGTCTTCAAGGAGACTCCTGGAAACAGCACAGGACAACTCCCTACAAATACTTGATAAAAGCCCATTCAGAGTTGTAGGAGATGTTGATAGTTGAACTTTGGTTTCTCTTTCTTATTAGGTGAGACCCAAGATGCATCTGGGAATACAAGGCCTTACCTAGTTAGAAAAGAGATCAACTCTCTGAACCCACGAGAGAAGCTATCATTGGTACATGCACTGCGGGGTCTGCAGGCAGATACATCAGCAGACGGGTACCAGTCGATAGCGGCATTCCACGCTGTGCCTCCTTTATGCCCCAGTCCAGAGGCAAGCAAAAGGTATGTGAGCAATGTTTGTGAGACAACATTGGCAGTTGTTATTTCTTATAGCCTTATATTATATATATCCAGTGAATATATATATATATATATATATATATATATATATATATATATATATATATATATATATATATATATATATATATATATATATATATATAAAAATATAGATATATAAAAATATATATATATATATAAATATATAAAATATATATATATATATATATATATATATATATATATATATATATATATATATATATATATATAAATATATATATATATATAAATATATATATATATATAAATATATAAATATATATATATATATATATATATATATATACGAGAGGGCTTCAAATGAAAACCTTAAATATGCGATAGATATTTGAAACATTGTAGGTTTGCAGTATTGTTGCTAAAGACGTCAAGAGTGTCCTGCAGTATATAATAATTTATTTATTTATATTGAGAGAGAGAGAGTAATTCAGCTCCTTTAAATATAAAGTTAATAGAATGTTAAATTCATGGCAGTGACCCCAAGTATGAATTGGGTCACAGGAAATATGCTGAAACCGGTAACCTTGAATTATTAGCTTGAGAACTTGTTCTGAAATCCGTAGGTAAGAGAGGTGGAAGACAGACAAACACACATGGAGAAGAGAGGTGGGAGACAGACAAACACACATGGAGAAGAGAGGTGGGAGACAGACAAACACACATGGAGAAGAGAGGTGGGGGAGACAGACAAACACACATGGAGAAGAGAGGTGGGAGACAGACAAACACACATGGAGAAGAGAGGTGGGAGACAGATAAACACACATGGAGAAGAGAGGTGGGAGACAGACAAACACACATGGAGAAGAGAGGTGGGAGACAGACAAACACACATGGAGAAGAGAGGTGGGGGAGACAGACAAACACACATGGAGAAGAGAGGTGGGAGACAGACAAACACACATGGAGAAGAGAGGTGGGAGACAGACAAACACACATGGAGAAGAGAGGTGGGAGACAGACAAACACACATGGAGAAGAGAGGTGGGAGACAGACAAACACACATGGAGAAGAGAGGTGGGAGACAGACAAACACACATGGAGAAGAGAGGTGGGAGACAGACAAACACACATGGAGAAGAGAGGTGGGGAGACAGACAAACACACATGGAGAAGAGAGGTGGGAGACAGACAAACACACATGGAGAAGAGAGGTGGGTGTTGCTGCTAAAAACTTGTAGCAACTTATTCTGACCATGCATTCTGACTAGATTCATTTTTTAATGCATGGGAAGGAACTCATGAAATTGTAGTCACTTTTATTTCTACAGTCGTCTAATCTTGATAGCTATCGTTAAGAAGTTGTCTTATCTTGATAGCTAGGGTTGCCGATAGCTGTGTGAACGATTTTGAGTCACGACCATATATGGAGCGCTCAGATCGTCAGTTCTTTGAAAACAGTTGGCAATCGCAATGTTTCAAGATTCATTTCCTTTTAAGGTAATAGGTCTTAAGTCGAACATTGTAGAACATTCTTCATTTCGTAAATTGGCCTGAGTTGTATTCGATTCGCGTTTTCTGCGCATGTCCCTTTTTGTGGCGTTGGTAAAACGATTTCCGCCCAGGTCAGTCTGTGCTGAGAAGCTGGGAAGGCGAGACGTAGCTATGTGCTAGTCTTTGCTTAGTTTATTCAGGAAGGAGTCCTCATGATTGTTGTTCCTATCTTGAGATGATATATCTCTGTGTTATTCCTAATGCCTGGAGGCATATGTGATTATTCATTTAATTCCTTATGAACAGGTAATTAAATCCCTTTTTTGGCTGAGTAACTTTATCGCCATCTTGTGATGTTGACTTTTGCTTAGCCTGCCTTATTCTAAAGTCTACGATATGACTAGTTTGCTCAGCTCACGATCCACTTAGATTGTCACGCATCGATTGATGCCTGTCCTACGGACTATTTGCTTCCTGAACTTTATTGATGGATCTAGGTTTGATACCTTTGCTGTTTGCTGGACAATAGAGGACGATAATGTGACGCTCAAAAGACATGCCTGTCTTGTTGAGGTCAAATAGAGGAGACCATATTTAATCTCCTAGTTGATATCTACTAGCCCTTATGGAAAGGGGAAGTTCACTACCTGACTACATGTACAGCTTGTCATGATATCCTAAAAGGCAGATGATGCACATTATTTTGATGCTGTCTGCTGTGCCTGTTGAATTGACGACATATGTAATAATGACTGTTTGATCGTACCTATGATGTACCTGCTTGTTTATGTCTACACACTTCGTCATTGTGGCGTTTATAATAAATTATACAAAACCGTCACTAGCTGTTGCAAGCATCATTGACTTTTCACGTCGTGAGTTAACGTGACGTCCTTGTGTGGATTGCCTTGCTTGTAATGCTCACTGTCTGAATACACATCTACATCCTACACACTTAAACCAGACAAAAGACACCATGCTACTACGCCTCATCATCCCTGGTGTCTGAGGGTGGCACACTACTCCGCAAAGGCCAGGATTATCATACCTTGAGAGGAGCAGATGAATTACAACACCCTCAACGTTGTGTGGCAAATGCGACATCCTCCACAGAACATTTATCAACACATATAATACTTACGCAACATTTGCTATGCTACATTTGGTGGCCATAAGCTGGTTTGATCTGGTACCAGCATACTCGGGGTCCCTTACCCGCTTCATTCAGCACTCTACAACAGTCTACAGACAATATCTACAAGACAACAACAGAAGTGCAGAGTTACGAAATTACTCGGCGTTGCCCAGGAACTTTTTTGGAATTTTCAACAATTGCTGTTCCAAGTCAAGAAAGTGACATTTCCCAGTTTTGTTACATACGGGAGAATCGATTTGTTGCTGTTCTGCTTTGGAGAAGGCCAAGTTCCATCGCTGACGAGTTCTACACTTCTTGTACACTGCATGTACCGTTTGAAAACTCAAGTCTCAACCATCGTCGTAGCTGTTTTGATGCAAGTACAGATGGCAATCAACGTTGGATCTTTGATCTCAGAATGCTGATTACATCCTGTTTGCTGTACTGACGATTGGAGTTCCATAAGTTAAGTGGCCTGTTTGTTTGTGAACTGTGCCCTTATACTTCTACTGAGTCTTCTGTGTTTCATCTCATTCTTTTGTTTACATGTTATATGTTTATGTGTTATTTGTATATTTATATTTATATGTTTATGTTTCTGCGGGTTTTCGGTTGGGCGGAGTCTCCCTTAGATCATACCACGTGATAGAGGTCGTCTATCGTGAGCGTTTTCTATAGGGTGTGCAAATTTCCGATACTGGAATTTGCAAAGCGACTGCTGTTGCTATTTTTTGTTAGTTGTGATGACATGTGTTAGTATTGTTTTCGTTATTTTTCTGCATTCTTTAGTTCTGTTTTGATTTGTTTGTACTTGCTAGCCTCCTCTTTACTATAGTTTAGTTTCATACAACATTTTTGTTTATACACTGTGGTGTCTTGTATTTGGGTTATCTTCTCGTAGATATCATCACATTTTTTGTGATATTTCTTTAATTTTCGCTTTATTTTTTGTTGATTTCTACGAATGTATTCGTATTGTTGCTAAATCTTTGTATTGTTTACATTGTATTGTTTACATTGTATTGTTTACAGTGTAATGTTTACATTGTTATTGTTTACATTGTGATTGTGTTTACATAGTCATTGGTTACACTTATAGTAGTTAATTCACATTTAATAGTGGGTTATGCTTATGCATTACTACTACACTGATGATTAATAAATGATGAATAGTATTGTGCACTATTGAATGGGAAGTGCACCTATGATCAAGAGTTGATTGATGATATTTCAAAAAGGTCTATACACAAGTTCTTTGATATAAGACTTGTTTCCCACAGAGATTGGGATAATAATATAGTGTTGTGAGTAAACAAGTGCTTCATTTAAGACTTGTTATAATTAAATTTGAAATAAGATAATTAATTATTTCAGGTTGTGGACTCATATTATTACTCATCATGGCTACATTTGAGCACTTTATTGAGCAGGGTAAATTGCTTGGGAAGACTGGTGATAAGTTAGAAGAATTTGCAACTGCTCAATATGATAAAGCAATGGAAGCTGAACAAAAGAAACTGCAAATGCAGGTGGATGAAAAAAGATTCCAAATGGAAATGGAAAAACAAAAAAGAGAAGCAGAAGCAAAAGCTGAAGAGAAAAGACTTGAGGCTGAAAATAAAAGACTTGAAACAGAGGCTGAAAATAAAAGACTTGAAAAAGAGGCTGAAAATAAAAGACTTGAAATAGAGGCTGAAAATAAAAGGTTAGAAAAGCAAGCTGAAGTTGAAGAAAGGAAGTTACAAAGAGAGTCTGAAGAGAGAAAAGCAAAAATGGAGCATGAAGAAAAACTCTTAGCTTTGGAAGTTGAGAAATTAAGGGTGATGAACATAGGTAATGCTAATGATGCAAATAAGGTCTCAGATAAGACTAATGCAAGCACTTTCAAACTTAACCTACCACCATTCAATGCTTCCATCGACGATATAACATTCTATTTGGACAGATTTGAAACTTCATGTAAAGTACATAACATAGATAAATCATTGCAGGTTTATCATTTGTCCAAAATACTTAGAGGTGATGCTTTGAGTATGTTAAGCATGGTAGATGAGCCTGACAAGAACAACTATGATGTTGTCAGGGCTATATTGTTAAAAAAATACCAACTTGACGAAGACGGCTATCGTCTTCAATTTAAAAATATGTTACCAGAAACTGGTGTGCAATTCTCTGAATTCATATTTCAAAGACACGTCTTACTTTTTTACGTTGGGTGGAGCTGTCTAAGACAGAAAAAACTTATGAAGGACTTATGGACTTAATACTTAGAGACAAAGTCATGTCTTCTGTTATTGAGTCTTTCCTTGCTTTCCTTCATGAACGTAAACCTAAAACAATAAAAGAAATGGAAGATTTCTGTAGCCAATACATAACTGCTCATCCTCACGCAACCATTGGTAACTCTAAAGTAAAAGAAGGTCTGCCAGTTGCTTCGGCAGCACCTTATGGTCAAAACTCTAGTAATAGATTCCAACAAAATTTTGATAAGAAAAGTAACCGTAGTTACGGTCAAAATTATGGAAATCAATTTCAGGGTGATTCTTCGTCGAAGAATTGGAGACGAGCTGACAGTCCTCGTTACTTCCAACCTAATAATTTTAGGCATTTCAGAAGAGGATATGGTAACAGAGGTTTTTCCTCGCGTAGACCTCAAAACCAAACAAATAGATGTTCACATCAATGTGGACATGATAATAATCATGGAAAATGTAGTTCGAAACATGATAACAGTTATAATAGAGACAATAATAACTACAGAGACAATAACAACAGTGATAACTTCAGAGGTAATAGTAGTCGCGGTAGATCTCAATACAAAAAAAAGAGATATCAGCAGGCTAACTCGGTTCAACAAGAATCTCAGGGAGCCTGTAATCAGGTTTCTGATAATAAAAACTCTGACACTGTCACTTGTTCTTCATTTGACTTTGGGAGAGCAAACAAGTGCCCCCAATGCAGTACTTTGTTCGAACCGACTACAATATCGACTTTGAGTTGTGGTCACCCTCTCCCCGCTCTTCCTGCTTCGGTTGCACATGACGGGAGAGGTTCTCTCTAATCCTACATAAGGGTCTTGTTAATAATACTCCGGTCTCACTACTTTTCGATTCCGGATGCACCACTATTGGTGTTAGACAATCGCTTGTAGATCCATCCTGTGCGACAGGAAGGGTTATCAAATGTGTCACATTTGGCGGCACTCTAGAGAAATATCCTACTGCTATAATTCACATTGCCACTCCTTTCTTTACGGGAGATGTGCATGCCTGTCTCTTACCTAATCCTATTGCGGACCTTATTATTGGTCGTATCCACGGAGTTAGGGAATGTACCCCACAGCAGATTGCTGCTTGGGAAGATGATAATATGCAAGCTACCAATGCAGTGGTTACAAGAGCACAAGCTCTACAAACACCGCAAACTTCGTTGAATAATGATAATGAAGTTCATAGCCAAGATAGTACCTTGGTTATTTCTCGTGACTCGTTCATAAAATTACAAGAAGAAGATCCTACGCTAAAGAAATTCTTCATTCTTGCGAAGAAAGGTGATCCAAATAAGGATACACAAAGAAAATCTTGGATAGAAATGAAAAACGGCGTACTTGTACGTATGGTACAAGACTCGGCTACGTCAGCACATTCGCAAATTCTTGTTCCCAAGAGTATGAGAGTGCAAATATTGCAACATGCTCATGATTCGCAATGTGCTGGACACATGGGATTTTCCCGTACAAAGTCGAGAGTCCTTGCGGCTTTCTTTTGGCCCTTTGTTAACAAGGACATCCGTATATACTGCCGATCATGTCAGGTATGTCAGGAGGTCAAATCTAGAGGACCACGACATGCTGCGCCTATCCAGGCTGCTGACATCCCTATTCGGCCATTCCAGAAAATGGCCATAGATATTATTGGCCCTTTTAAGATAAAGTCGGCCAGAGGACATCAGTTTATTCTTACATGTGTCGATATGTGCACACGTTGGCCAGAGGCTATCCCTCTAAAGAGCATATCTACTACAGATATCGCAGATGCTCTTTGGCTGATATTTTCTCGCTTGGGGTTCCCCAGAGAAATACTGTCAGACCATGGAACTCAACTCATATCTGATACTATGTCTCAAGTAATGTCTACCTTACACATTAAAAGATCTCTCAGTAGCATCTATCATCCTATGTCTAATGGGTTAGTTGAGCGTCTGAATAGAACGCTCAAGACTTTACTTGGTAAGATAACTGAAGACCATCCTCAAGATTGGGACAGGGTTTTACCTGCGGCTCTCTTTGCCTATAGAGAGGTCCCAAATGAGCACACAGGATTTTCTCCCTTTGAACTTGTCTTTGGCGCGCGTCCGCGCGGCCCTATGTCTTTATTACACGATCTCATCACTGCCGATGATATTAGTGATGACACTCAATCTTCATATGAGTATGTCATTGCTCTGAGGCAAAAGATCATTGAGGCATGCAAACTAGCGACTGCTTCGTCAGAAATTGCTAAAGAAAAAGCAAGGCAGTTTGCTAACAAGAACAGATGTCTACGACAACTTTGTCCAGGTGACAAAGCATTCGTCCTACTCCCCAGTAGGGAAAATAGACTTCTGATTGCATGGAAAGGTCCATATGCAATAGTCTCACGAATTTCCGATGTTGACTATGTGGTCGATATAGATGGAAAGCATAAGACTTTCCATATCAACATGCTGACGGAATTTCATGAGCGTCCAGACTATTTGCTGCCTATTTTTCAGGCAACGGACGAATCTTCGGTACCTCATGGTCATTACTCATCCCTGTCTGTCATACAGGATGAGGAATCTGTTTTTTCTGATGTCGATCTCCCTCTTCCAGTGGTTCCACTACATTCTATGGAATCTTGGAAAGATGTGTCCATTTCTCCTAATCTTTCTGTTGATGAACATCGTCAAGTCTCGTCGATGTTACAGACATTTAAGGATGTTCTAACCGACATCCCTGGTCACACGAATGTCATAGAACATGACATAATTCTTACCGACAGTAATCCTATTAGGGTTAGGCCGTATCCTATCCCTATACACTTTCAGTCACAAGTGGAAAAGGAATTGGATGAAATGATCCAATTAAACATAATTGAACCATCGACTTCTCCATATTCTTCTTCCATGGTTATTGTTCGGAAGAAAGATAAGAACATACGAATTTGCGTTGATTATCGCAAATTAAATCAAGTCACAAAGTTCGATGCTGAACCTATGCCTTTACTAGAGGATCTACTTAGTAGACTTTCTAATTCTAGATTCTTCACTAAACTTGACTTGTCAAAAGGTTATTGGCAAGTGCCTTTAGCAGATCATGCCAAACCTCTGACTGCTTTCTCTACACCTAGGGGTTTATTTCAATGGAATGTAATGCCTTTCGGTCTTATGAACGCCCCTGCTACTTTCGTTCGCATGATGCGTCGAATTCTTTCTCATCGTTCAGATGTCATCGCTTACTTAGATGATATCTGTCTCTTCAGTGATTCTTGGGAAGATCACTATCTGGGTTTATATGACCTACTGTCTACTCTACGTGAGTATAATCTGACAGCAAAACCTTCTAAAGCTTATATTGGTTTTGGTGAAATTTCTTTCTTGGGTCATCGTGTTGGTCATGGTCTCTTGAAGACAGAAGACCACAATACTTCGAAAATATTGAACATCTCTGTACCTAAAACGAAGAAACAAGTCCGGAGTCTCTTGGGGTTAATCCAATTCTATGGGAGATTTATTCCGAATCTATCTTCGATAATGGCACCTCTGTCAACGTTGTTGAAGAAAGGGTCACCTAATCTGATTCGTTGGTCTCAGGAATGTCAATCTTCCTTAGACCAGATTAAAAGTATATTTTCTTCTCCTCCCATCCTAAGATTACCTACTCTTGATAGAACTTTTGTTCTTCGAAGTGATGCTTCATCCACTGGGATCGGAGCAGCACTTATGCAGGAATATGCTGAAACTCTGCATCCTGTCATGTACATTTCTAGAAAACTAAATGCGGCAGAGAGGAACTACTCGGTTTTAGACCGTGAATTGTTAGCTATGGTTTGGTCTATTCTCAAACTACAAAGATTCCTCCTGGGCGCACATTTCATTCTAGAAACTGATCAGAAAGCTCTTACAGCTATTCAGACTAAGAACTTGAAGAGTTCGAGATCCACTCGATATGCTATTGCTCTTCAACCTTTTCACTTCACGGTACGAGCTATCCGTGGTTCGGATAATGTGATGGCTGACATTCTGTCTAGATGCCCACATGATTCCAACTAATACTTCTGTTCTATTTCTAGATATACGACAGAGCCATAACACACCTATATTACTACAATACATTAGCACATCTGTCCTCACTTTAGGTGAACACATACTATTGTGCTTTGTTATCATCTTCTTCTGTTCCCATCTTTAATATAAGAAGAAGACTGAGTAGTTAATATAAGGGCCGAAAGTTCCAAAGGCCACAATTATTAATAATAATGTATTGTATAGTATGAAACTTAATGGCTATTAAATAGAATTATATTGTTTGTTTTTTCTCAGCACGTTATTGTTGATCTGAGAAGCTACCTTTCTATTGTCAAACATGGAGAGTTCCACATTGTACAGTTTCTTTGGAACGACAGGAGATGTGTCCTCGATCTTCATTTATATTTAATTTCATTGTGTAATGGTAATATTAAACATTTAGATAATGTAATATTTAACATTCAATATCAGATGTGTACATCCATTCTAAGCGGTATTAGATTATGACACTGCTATTTGATTATAATGATATGAACTTGCATATTTATATTGTATTTTCATGCAAGCGTAGTGTGTGTTGGTGGCTCCTCCCCGATATATTTTTTAAATCAGATTTTTTATCTGTTGAGAAATATTCTCACCGGACACTTTATGTGTCAATTTAGCCTCATATTAGGCAGTGCAATTACTTATCCCCGCATAATTTGTGCGTTGTTAAACCGTTTTTTTGGTTTTACTCTTGGATATTTAAAAAAAAAAAAAATGTTGCACATTTTTTTTTTATCGGGAGGTGGCGGTAATGTTGCTGCTAAAAACTTGTAGCAACTTATTCTGACCATGCATTCTGACTAGATTCATTTTTTAATGCATGGGAAGGAACTCATGAAATTGTAGTCACTTTTATTTCTACAGTCGTCTAATCTTGATAGCTATCGTTAAGAAGTTGTCTTATCTTGATAGCTAGGGTTGCCGATAGCTGTGTGAACGATTTTGAGTCACGACCATATATGGAGCGCTCAGATCGTCAGTTCTTTGAAAACAGTTGGCAATCGCAATGTTTCAAGATTCATTTCCTTTTAAGGTAATAGGTCTTAAGTCGAACATTGTAGAACATTCTTCGTTTCGTAAATTGGCCTGAGTTGTATTCGATTCGCGTTTTCTGCGCATGTCCCTTTTTGTGGCGTTGGTAAAACGATTTCCGCCCAGGTCAGTCTGTGCTGAGAAGCTGTGAAGGCGAGACGTAGCTATGTGCTAGTCTTCGCTTAGTTTATTCAGGAAGGAGTCCTCATGATTGTTGTTCCTATCTTGAGATGATATATCTCTGTGTTATTCCTAATGCCTGGAGGCATATGTGATTATTCATTTAATTCCTTATGAACAGGTAATTAAATCCCTTTTTTGGCTGAGTAACTTTATCGCCATCTTGTGATGTTGACTTTTGCTTAGCCTGCCTTATTCTAAAGTCTACGATATGACTAGTTTGCTCAGCTCACGATCCACTTAGATTGTCACGCATCGATTGATGCCTGTCCTACGGACTATTTGCTTCCTGAACTTTATTGATGGATCTAGGTTTGATACCTTTGCTGTTTGCTGGACAATAGAGGACGATAATGTGACGCTCAAAAGACATGCCTGTCTTGTTGAGGTCAAATAGAGGAGACCATATTTAATCTCCTAGTTGATATCTACTAGCCCTTATGGAAAGGGGAAGTTCACTACCTGACTACATGTACAGCTTGTCATGATATCCTAAAAGGCAGATGATGCACATTATTTTGATGCTGTCTGCTGTGCCTGTTGAATTGACGACATATGTAATAATGACTGTTTGATCGTACCTATGATGTACCTGCTTGTTTATGTCTACACACTTCGTCATTGTGGCGTTTATAATAAATTATACAAAACCGTCACTAGCTGTTGCAAGCATCATTGACTTTTCACGTCGTGAGTTAACGTGACGTCCTTGTGTGGATTGCCTTGCTTGTAATGCTCACTGTCTGAATACACATCTACATCCTACACACTTAAACCAGACAAAAGACACCATGCTACTACGCCTCATCATCCCTGGTGTCTGAGGGTGGCACACTACTCCGCAAAGGCCAGGATTATCATACCTTGAGAGGAGCAGATGAATTACAACACCCTCAACGTTGGCAAATGCGACATCCTCCACAGAACATTTATCAACACATATAATACTTACGCAACATTTGCTACGCTACAGTGGGAGACAGACAAACACACATGGAGAAGAGAGGCAGGAGACAAACACACATGGAGAAGAGAGGCGGGAGACACAAACACACATGGAGAAGAGAGGTGGGAGACAGACAAACATACTTGGAGAAGAGAGGTGGGAGACAGACAAACACACATGGAGAAGAGAAGTGGGAGACAGACAAACACACATGGAGAAGAGAGGTGGGAGACAGACAAACACACATGGAGAAGAGAGGTGGGAGACAGACAAACACACATGGAGAAGAGAGGTGGGAGACAGACAAACACACATGGAGAAGAGAGGTAGGAGACAGACAAACACACATGGAAAAGAGAGGTGGGGGAGACAGACAAACACACATGGAGAAGAGAGGTAGGAGACAGACAAACACACATGGAGAAGAGAACTGAAGACAGAAAGGGAAGGGATAAAGAAGACATAGAAGAATCTTGAGCAGACGGCACAGGATAGAAGGACTTGGCCCGCATGAATGAATGAATTGTTTGTTTATGGTCTTGACTAGATCTTCAAATATTGTATTCATATAAACCTGCTAAAATTTCATACTGATTCATGCATGACTCTAGTCAATGAAAATATAACTTGGTTGCTAAGATATCGATGTTGTTCCCTTCTTGATACTTAAATTCTTAGACTTTGGGCTGATCAGTAGTAATACCACTACAGTACCAGTCAACTCAGTCAGCATGTATGGAATGGGGAGACATTAGAAATGTTTATAGCCTAAGTATATTTCAGAAACACAGTGAATCAGAAGAATTGTTTGATAATGAGCTTATCTTCTGACTCGTTAGAAAGTGACAGCAAAACAGAAATAAGATACTGATGGTGCAACAGATGTTGCTGGTACAACTGCTACTGCTATAACTACAACTACAACTTCTACTACCTCTACTGCTGTTGGTCGCTGCAGTGTTACTACCACTGCAGTATGTTTCCAGTTTTCTCACCCGTGACTAGAAAAAAAATGTACTGATGGGCAAAAGTAAAACTGTACAAAATATATTACCAGGGTTTAAGAAATAAACAGATAATGTGTGAATGTTGTGTTTCAGATATGCCTGTTGCATCCATGGTAAGGCTATCTTCCCTCAGTGGCACAGACTCTACACTGTACAAGTTGAAGATGGACTCAGGAGACATGGATCTCTGGTAGGCTTACCTTACTGGGATTGGACCAGCGAAATTGATGCACTACCAAGCTTCTTGAATGAGTCAACTTTCACTGACCCTTACACGACAGCAAGCTATGACAACCCATTTAAGAAGGCTACGATTGAATTTGAGCATACAGAAGTTCAAAGGGATATTTTGGTAGGTGCTAGACTCGTGATTCATGATTTAACTCTAAAAGAATGAAAGGCCCTTATTTGGAATTGATTTTCTCAGGCGTTCTTAATGAGAGGCCAGTTTTAATGGCCTGTTTAATTGGACTACATTTTTGTTGCAGTTTGTTCAAGTTTTATTTTTTTGTTTATTCCTCATTCAATTTTCTTTACAATTAACAATATTAAACAAGAAAGAAATACAAACGCCAAGAAACTAATTACACTATCACATCAAGACAAAGCAAATAACAGATAGAACAACACACAAATATAATAATCTGCAAAATATAAGTTCTCAGACTAATTCTTGTACAATTTTGTGTTCTTGTTGGTAACTTACTATTGTCAGCTTTACTGCAGTCCCATTTGTTATTTTAAATTAAGTAAAACAGCATTGTTTTAGCAGATCTCATTTTAGTGACATTAGACATAGTTATTTAGCATTGAGTTGTGTTATATAGCTGACATTTGTTTGAGTAGCTATCATTCTAATGACATTAAATGCAGTTATTTAGCAAAGCAGATATCATTTTAACATTAAATGTAGTAATTTAGCAAAGCTGATATCATTTTAATGACATTAGATGTAGTTATTTAGCAGAGCAGATATCATTTTAATGACATTAGATGTAGTTATTTAGCAGGACCATTGTTTAAGCAGATAAAACAGTAGTCATCCATATTCCCTGACTAGCAGACCTCCATTCACAGGTGATACCTACTTGATTTTATTTATTTTCTCATGTTTCTCTCTTAGATCTTTCTTTCTTACCTGGCCACAGCATAGGTATTCTTGTGTCTTAGTAACGTCCCTTTTTTTTTTAAATAGCCACCCTAGTGACATTAGACGTAGTTACTAATTATTTAGCAGAAGACTTTTGTTTTAGCAACTATCATTCTAATGACATTTGATGCAGTTATTCAACAGAAAATTTGCCATTTTGCACATAGAGATCTCACCACAGGCTACTTGTTAAAGGTTATTTCCTGCTAGAATAAAGTTCAAATGCAAATACAGGAACACCCAAACTTGAAAATATCGAAGATCAGACTGTCTTACGATTAAGATGATTTAATTTGACGAAGTACAACATTGAGATACTTCACACATTGTGAATGTAGGATGATATGAGCTCCATAATAATTAATAATAGATTCGTCAGCAGACATGAACGATTTTATGTAGATGAGCCGTTAGAAAGTCAAAACTGTCCTGAATAGTCTATAAAACCATCGTTATCAAAATCTGAGCTGTATTAATCAAATACCTATCTGTCCTTCTTTAGCCACACACATCAGGCACACATTCAAGTGCAGACAGTACATAATCTGACAATGAAATAGTAAAATGTCGAACACTGGTCTGGAGCTTATAGACACACATCCATCCTCTTCTAAATACACCAGTCGAAAGAGACCGAACGTTAACCGTTAGCCTTCAGAAGCAGACGTCGCATACGTCATATTATTATTAAATATACGTCACAATTTTAATCAATGGACCGCGTTCACAATCGGTGCATTTTCATGCTCTCCTCAGTTGCCCACAGCAATGACTTAACAAGCCTGTGTCCAAAGTGAGTGGTAACACTTCTCTTTTACATTTTTTAATTGTTTTGGCATTTCATCTTCAGTGTGTAGCCTCCTGGGTAGGTCAGTTTTTAGTACAGACATTATCTGAAATATATCTACTGGACATTTGTTTATTTTTTTCTATTGGTAGTTTATTTTACTTCTCATACGGAAACTGTGTGGAGAATATAATTTTTTTTATCTGTGTTTTTGTTAACTGTGTGGGGAATATAATTTTTTTATCTGTGTTTTTGTTCTTCTTGTATTTTCAGTTGTACTGGTAGTTATATGTTAATTATTGTTTTGGGAATATACATTTTAATCAGGTTCTCTGGGTAGTCCATATTTAGTACAATTTCCAGCTATCATGATAGTAAGTTTTGTGCTTTTGTGTATTCTATGAGTGATTTTCTGTGCTGTTCATATTTTTTACATGTTAGCACATAATGTCCTATGGTGTTTTTCTCCAGACATGATTCACAGTAGGACTCCTCTACCATAAAATAGTTTGTTCCTGATTGCAGTCTAATCAGTTTTCTGTTGCTTGGTTAGCAGTTTATAGGCATGTCTGCCTTTTTGGCTTTGTTTCCTTGCAGTCGACATTATCTTAAACATATCAGCTGGGGACTATGTAGGGTCCCAGCCCCGATGTTCTGCCTACATTAATGGATGTTGATGCAAACACAAGTAGCTCTGTTCACAGATGCGCTGTCAGTAATTGCAATGCTGAAGAATCAAAATAATGCCTACCTGGGTGACCTAAGAGTAGCACTTCACAAACTATGTCTGCAATTCAAAAGAGTTGTGATACAGTAGATCTCATCTCACTGCAACATCCCCAGAAATAAAGAGGCTGACAGATTGGCAAAGGAAGGTGGAAAGCTACCTCAACTTGACACAAGCATAACTTATGACGAGGTCAAGAGTTTTATCAAGCAAGGATACAGGAGTAAGTTGGAGGCAGAGAATCCAGGCTACCAAAAAAAATGATGCATATTACCAGCTCAGCAGAAGTGAACAAGTGGTAATCTTCAGACTTTGCACAGGTCACAATAGATTGGGATGTCATCTATTCAACAAGTTATAGATAGGAACTACTGATGAGTGTGACTGTGGCACCAATAAAATGACTGCCGAACATCAGCTTCAAAGTTGCCCAATATATGAGTAATAGAGAAAGTGCAAATGACCAGTACCATTCCTGGAAAAACTCATTTAATATAGGATACAGAGATATCAACAGCCTCAAGCTGACCACTGCTTTCTTTGAACATATTCAAGTTGAGGGTGAACAAAGAGGAAGAAATGTATCAACTGGACGTATGTTCATTTTTTTTGGATTGGTAGTTTATTTTACGTCTCATACAGAAACTGTGATGGGAGTATTATTTTTTGCTCAAAGACAAAGCATATCTATATAAAGATGTCAAACTTGTGTTTAATCAACCTTTCAGAGCGAGTATCTCTTCAGACATGTCAAACTTGTGTTTAATCAACCTTTCAGGGTGGATATCTCTTCAAACATGTCAGACCTGTATTTAATCAACCTTTCAGAGCGAGTATCTCTTAAGACATGTCAGATGTGTTTAATCAACCTTTCAGAGCTGATATCTCTTCAGACATGTCAAACTTGTGTTTAATCAACCTTTCAGAGTGAGTATCTCTTCAAACATGTCAAACTTGTTTTACTCAACCTTTCAGAGTGAGTATCTCTTCAAACATGTCAAACTTGTGTTTAATCAACATTTCAGAGCAAGTATCTCTTCAAACACATGTTTAATCAACCTTTCAGAGCAAGTGTGTCTTCAGAAACGTGTTTAATCAACCTTTCAGAGCGAGTATCTCTTCAGACGTGTTTAATCAACCTTTCAGAGCAAGTATCTCTTCAAACACATGTTTAATCAACCTTTCAGAGCGAGTATTTCTTCAGACATGTCAAACTTGTGTTTAATCAACCTTTCAGAGCGAGTATCTCTTCAAACATGGACCTCATGGCTGGGATACATGGCTGTTTAGACAAGTTTTGCTGGCCTTGGAGCAAGAGGACTACTGTGATTTTGAGATCCAGTTAGAGATAGCCCACAATGCCATTCACTCCTGGCTAGGGGGTTCTGAGAGGCACTCCATGGGAAATCTCCATTATGCATCGTATGACCCTGCCTTCTTCATCCACCATTCCAACACTGACCGAATATGGGCAGTCTGGCAGGCTCTTCAGAAATATCGTGGCCATTCACCAAATGAGGCCAACTGTGCATTAGAGTTGATGAGGGTGAGTCTCTTTCTGTTATTACTGTGCAACCAGGCATTGGTGGTCATGCCCTATCCACAATTAACGATACATTATTGTTCTTTATAGGAGAATGAAATGACATATATAAAAGATGATAAAATGGAAGAGCAGAATGTTATACTTACCAGTTTGAAAATTTCTCAACCCGTTGAAAATAAGGTTTGATTGTTTATTCTGTTAGTTCTCTTGTTGACTTTCACCTGTGCCATTTTGTTTTGTCTTGCTTTGCCTTTTATCCACTAGCAGTCAGCCATTTTGTTAGACTATTTGTTGTTAACGTTTAAAAAAAATTTTGCTCTCAAAGTTAAATACATTTTCATAATCAATAATGTAAGTTCAAGCACTGTCATTTAATGGTTAAAATTATGTAATTTCATGATCGTCATCATCATCATCTGTCACAGAATGGTTTCATATGGGTGAATGATGGAGTGAGTGTAAGTAAGGGTCACTGAGGTTGTCAACACTTGTTTAAGTTTAACTCAGGGATTGAGTTCATGTCTGACTTCATGTCAGCATTTGTGACTTGTCTGTGCATGTGGGGAAAGCGTGTTTGGAGAACACAAGTCTGGGTGACAGAGAGAGTACTCGATTGTGACTAGAGGCAGTCAGTGATTTGTTGTCGAGCTGTGTGCTCGTATTTTGTGATAGTGAGAAACGACAGCTGTGATTGATATAGTGATGATGTTATAGGTGATACCTATAGTTGTATAAGTGACGCGTTTCCTGCCAACGAGTGTTCCTGGAGGAACTTTGTTAGTGTTCACGAAGAAGATATGGTGGTTATGTCATAGACGACGCGTTTCCTGCCTAGGAGTTTTCATGGAGGAACTTTATGTCAGTGTTCATGGAGAAAATGGTACGGCATTGAGTTTACCCTGCCTTGGAGATACTGTGGAGGAAATAAGAGAGCGATTCTTGGAGAATCAAGATGGCAGTGGTACATGCTGAGATATGTGATTCACACTTGGATGGTGTATTACATGTACGAGGGTGTATCCGCACACAGTGTCGTTTGTGTGCTGTAGTGTATGTCAGCAAAGCCAGTGTGTGAATATTGTAGTTAGTAATTTCCTACAGGCGATGTCAGCCTGAGTGTGATGTCAGCATGCTTGACAATATTATTGATGTTCAGGACTAATGTAAATGTTCAATTAATTGTCATGGAACTGTACTAGTGGCATGTGATTAATTCTTACATAGACGAGTCATTGTTGTTCATCAGCTACATAATGCCAGACCCCCATAATATAGTTCTTGACATCATTACCACAATCATCATCCTCATCATCATCTCAGCAAGTAGCATAGGTTTTCTAAAAACTCATGCCATCAGCTCAAGGTCTTTCTTTATCCCTGTCATGTCTGTCTCCAGTTCTCTTCTCCTTCCTTTGATCCTGGGGTTTCCAGAACAAGAATTGCCTCTGTATAATGTTTGTCAGTCTTAATGACAGAGTACTCAAAACCACTTAATGACAGAGTACTCAAAACCACTTAATGACAGAGTACTCAAAACCACTTAATGACAGAGTACTCAAAACCACTTAATGACAAGAGTACTCAAAACCACTCAATGACAGAGTACTCAAAACCACTTAATGACAGAGTACTCAAAACCACTTAATGACAAGAGTACTCAAAACCACTTAATGACAGAGTACTCAAAACCACTTAATGACAGAGTACACAAACCTACTTAATGACAGAGTACTCAAAACCACTTAATGACAGAGTACTCAAAACCACTTAATGACAGAGTACACAAAACTACTTAATGACAGAGTACTCAAAACCACTTAATGACAGAGTACTCAAAACCACTTAATGACAGAGTACTCAAAACCACTTAATGACAGTACTTAAAACCACTTAATGACAGAGTACTCAAAACCACTTAATGACAGAGCACTCAAAACCACTTAATGACAGAACACTCAAAACCACTTAATGACAGAGCACTCAAAACCACTTAATGACAGAGCACTCAAATCCACTTAATGACAGAGCACTCAAAACCACTTAATGACAGAGCACTCAAAACCACTTAATGACAGAGCACTCAAATCCACTTAATGACAGAGCACTAAAAACCACTTAATGACAGAGTACTCAAAACCACTTAATGACAGTACTCAAAACCACTTAATGACAGAGTACTCAAAACCACTTAATGACAGAGTACTCAAAACCACTTAATGACAGAGTACTCAAAACCACTTAATGACAGAGTACTCAAAACTACTTAATGACAGAGTACTCAAAACCACTTAATGACAGAGTACTCAAAACCACTTAATGACAGAGTACTCAAAACCACTTAATGACAGAGTACACAAAGCTACTTAATGACAGAGTACTCAAAACCACTTAATGACAGAGTACACAAAACCACTTAATGACAGAGTACTCAAAACCACTTAATGACAGAGTACTCAAAACCACTTAATGACAGTACTCAAAACCAATTAATGACAGAGTACACAAAACCACTTAATGACAGAGTACTCAAAACCACTTAATGACAGAGTACTCAAAACCACTTAATGACAGAGTACACAAAGCTACTTAATGACAGAGTTCTCAAAACCACTTAATGACAGAGTACACAAAGCCACTTAATGACAGAGTACTCAAAACCACTTAATGACAGAGCACTCAAAACCACTTAATGACAGAGTACTCAAAACCACTTAATGACAGAGTACTCAAAACCACTTAATGACAGAGTACACAAAGCTACTTAATGACAGAGTACTCAAAACCACTTAATGACAGAGTACACAAAACCACTTAATGACAGAGTACTCAAAACCACTTAATGACAGAGTACTCAAAACCATTTAATGACAGTACTCAAAACCAATTAATGACAGAGTACACAAAACCACTTAATGACAGAGTACTCAAAACCACTTAATGACAGAGTACTCAAAACCACTTAATGACAGAGTACACAAAGCTACTTAATGACAGAGTTCTCAAAACCACTTAATGACAGAGTACACAAAGCTACTTAATGACAGAGTACTCAAAACCACTTAATGACAGAGTACTCAAAACCACTTAATGACAGAGTACTCAAAACCACTTAATGACAGAGTACTCAAAACCACTTAATGACAGAGTACTCAAAACCACTTAATGACAGAGTACACAAAACTACTTAATGACAGAGTACTCAAAACCACTTAATGACAGAGTACACAAAGCTACTTAATGACAGAGTACTCAAAACCACTTAATGACAGAGTACTCAAAACCACTTAATGACAGAGTACTCAAAACCACTTAATGACAGAGTACACAAAACCACTTAATGACAGAGTACTCAAAACAACTTAATGACAGAGTACTCAAAACCACTTAATGACAGAGTACTCAAAACAACTTAATGACAGAGTACTCAAAACCACTTAATGACAGAGTACACAAAGCTACTTAATGACAGAGTTCTCAAAACCACTTAATGACAGAGTACACAAAGCTACTTAATGACAGAGTACTCAAAACCACTTAATGACAGAGTACTCAAAACCACTTAATGACAGAGTACTCAAAACCACTTAATGACAGAGCACTCAAATCCACTTAATGACAGAGCACTCAAAACCACTTAATGAATCAACACTCAAAACCACTTAATGACAGAGCACTCAAAACCACTTAATGACAGAGCAGTCAAAGCTACTTAATGACAGAGCACTCAAAACCACTTAATGACAGAGTACTCAAAACCACTTAATGACAGAGTACACAAACCTACCTAATGACAGAGTACTCAAAACCACTTAATGACAGAGTACTCAAAACCACTTAATGACAGAGCACTCAAAACCACTTAATGACAGAGCACTCAAAACCACTTAATGACAGAGCACTCAAAACCACTTAATGACAGAGCACTCAAAACCACTTAATGACAGAGCACTCAAAGCCACTTAATGACAGAGCACTCAAAACCACTTAATGACAGAGCACTGAAAACCACTTAATGACAGCACTCAAAACCACTTAATGACAGAGCACTCAAAACCACTTAATGACAGAGCACTCAAAACCACTTAATGACAGAGTACTCAAAACCACCTAATGACAGAGTACTCAAAACCACTTAATGACAGAGTACTCAAAACCACTTAATGACAGAGTACTCAAAACTACTTAATGACAGAGTACTCAAAACCACTTAATGACAGAGTACTCAAAACCACTTAATGACAGAGTACTCAAAACCACTTAATGACAGAGTACTCAAAACCACTTAATGACAGAGTACACAAAGCCACTTAATGACAGAGTACTCAAAACCACTTAATGACAGAGTACACAAAGCTACTTAATGACAGAGTACTCAAAACCACTTAATGACAGAGTACACAAAACCACTTAATGACAGAGTACTCAAAACCACTTAATGACAGAGTACTCAAAACCATTTAATGACAGTACTCAAAACCAATTAATGACAGAGTACACAAAACCACTTAATGACAGAGTACTCAAAACCACTTAATGACAGAGTACTCAAAACCACTTAATGACAGAGTACACAAAGCTACTTAATGACAGAGTTCTCAAAACCACTTAATGACAGAGTACACAAAGCTACTTAATGACAGAGTACTCAAAACCACTTAATGACAGAGTACTCAAAACCACTCAATGACAGAGTACTCAAAACCACTTAATGACAGAGCACTCAAAACCACTTAATGACAGAGCACTCAAAACCACTTAATGACAGAGCACTCAAAACCACAATGACAGAGCACTCAAAACCACTTAATGACAGAGCACTCAAAACCACTTAATGACAGCACTCAAAACCACTTAATGACAGAGCACTCAAAGCTACTTAATGACAGAGCACTCAAAACCACTTAATGACAGAGCACTCAAAACCACTTAATGACAGAGCACTCAAAACCACTTAATGACAGAGCACTCAAAACCACTTAATGACAGAGCACTCAAAACCACTTAATGACAGAGCACTCAAAACCACTTAATGACAGAGTACTCAAAACCACTTAATGACAGAGTACTCAAAACCACTTAATGACAGAGTACTCAAAACCACTTAATGACAGAGTACTCAAAACCACTTAATGACAGAGTACTCAAAACCACTTAATGACAGAGTACACAAAGCTACTTAATGACAGAGTTCTCAAAGCCACTTAATGACAGAGTACACAAAGCTACTTAATGACAGAGTACTCAAAACCACTTAATGACAGAGTACTCAAAACCACTTAATGACAGAGTACTCAAAACCACTTAATGACAGAGCACTCAAAACCACTTAATGACAGAACACTCAAAACCACTTAATGACAGAACACTCAAAACCACTTAATGACAGAGCACTCAAAACCACTTAATGACAGAGCACTCAAAACCACTTAATGACAGAGCACTCAAAACCACTTAATGACAGAGCACTCAAAGCTACTTAATGACAGAGCACTCAAAACCACTTAATGACAGAGCACTCAAAACCACTTAATGACAGAGCACTCAAAACCACTTAATGACAGAGCACTCAAAACCACTTAATGACAGAGCACTCAAAACCACTTAATGACAGAGCACTCAAAACCACTTAATGACAAGAGTACTCAAAACCATCTGTTGAAACTGAGATATTTATACTAACATTTAAAAAGAAAATGCAGGTTGGAAAGTGTAGATGTTCAAATACAAATGTTCAACAATGCATGAATGTTCCCTTCTTTTGCTCCAGACAGAACATGTGGATACCGCTGCAGAGAAAGAAGAGGTCTACTGGTCCTTTAGGCATATTACAACAACAAAAAAACATGACTAATATGTGGTAGTGCTTAGTGCTGGCAAAAAAATGTTCTACAGACACCAGCACCTCAAGAGCTTATGAATGTTTTAGTACAGGCTTCCTGTATGGGGACCAGGTGCTGCATAATGAATAAACAGGAAAACAAGTGAATGAAAGCACTTCTATGTTCTTGCAGCATATTTCTTTCTTGAGGGGTTTCTTTTTTGATTATGTCATTTCTACCTCCAGTCATAAAATAAAAGTCTTGTGACATGCCTGGAGGAAGTAGTTGGCCTGATCTCACTGTGTCTCCTTAGAAACTCTGGAAACTGTATTAGGTGTTAGTAAATGGGACCTGTTAGGTCTAGGCAATTAGACATGAAGGGGTTGAAGAAGACATGGAAATAAATGGAACAAAACAGGAAGGTTTGGCATATATTTGTTTAATGTCTTTGCTCCATGGACAGCTGAAATGTTATAAATGAAAGAAAAAAAATAATATTTAGAAACAATTTTCTATAAAACAAAATGTTTTCTCTTTGTATGTATGCTCACACATGTAACAACATTGCAACATAAAGCACATCTGTTTCAAACTGTTGGAACTTTCTACAGGAACCACTGAAACCCTTCAGTTTTGGATCACCTTATAACCTGAACCCCACTACTAAGGAATTCTCACGACCTGAAGACACGTTCGATTATGAAAAGCACTTCCACTATCGCTACGATGACCTGGAGTTTGTTGGCTTGAACATCCACGCTCTGGATGCCTTCATTAAGGAGAAGCAGGAGCACGACAGAGTTTTTGCTGGTAAATATTTGGTAAAATTCAAAGTGACAGTCATCAGTTGTTGCGTATACTTGTTATTATTGTATGGTGCAGGGGGTGTTGGGAAGTCAGGTATTGGTAGTACCTCTGGTGAAGGAGCTGTCATGCCCTTTACAGGGCAGCTCAGCCACCTTTGGTCCAAACCTGGCATCCAGCTCTCACCTGTGGCTCCTCGTAGCTGTCAGCATGCGACAGCGGCCACCCCCGGACAACGGCTTTGACAGGCCGGCTAAACTAGGTGAGGGTAGCCGAATGGTTATAAACCTTCGGTGAGTTAGGGTCTGCCTACCCATGCATGTGAAGACTGGATTCGATAGACTGCGCGGAAGAAACCACCTGTTGGTTCAACGGGCATGACGGCGATTACCAGCAACGCGCTGTGGAGCGTAAGGAGCACGGCGAGGCACGTAGAAAGCCCTGGTCATCCACTGCACCTGACTTCATCTCCAGTCGTCTTGACTTGTCTTGCCACTGGATTGAGATGGACCCAGGCGAGAGAGTGAGGTCGACGAATTGCGCAACTCTTCCTCACTTTAATCCAAATCACCGCGCAAGTCTCTCTTTCATCCATTCATCCATTCATCCATCCACTCACAACAAGTCCTGTGGCGATGGGCGAGCGGCGAAGCGGCAGGCGTGGGTACGCTGGCAGTCGTAGTCGCAGACCTACACACAGGCGGCTCAGGCCATATGGTCGTCTTCCACTGATCGGAGCAGCAGTGGGATTCGGCAGCCCCCTGAGTGTCTGAGCAGCCCTCTTTAGGAAAGCACTGCTCACCTCCATGGCATGAGGAAGGGGCTAGAAAAGGTGCCCTAAACATTGCCTGCTTCACCATTACCTAACCAGCTTACCGCGGTTGGTGGGTACCCTACTTCGGCGGTCGACATATAAGAAAAAGAAAGGACAGATTTTTCCCCCTCATTCTAGGCGCATGGAATGTGCGCACTCTACTTGACAAAGACTTTAACGCAAACAGACCTGAGAGACGAACTGCCCTGATTGGGAGAGAACTGGCCAGGTACAACATTGACATAGCAGCACTGAGTGAAACTCGACTTGCAGGCGAGGGCCAACTTTGCGAAAAGGGTGCAGGTTATACATTCTTTTGGAGCGGAAGAGGAACTGAAGAAAGACGAGAAGCAGGGGTTGGATTTGCAATCAAAACAGCAATTGTCAGCAAGTTAGCGGGGCCCCCAAAGGGAATAAATGACCGACTCATGACGGTCAAGATCCCTCTGTTCTATGGAAGAAAACATGCCACCATCATTAGCGCGTATGCACCAACTATGACAAACCAGGATGATGTCAAGGATAAGTTTTACGAAGAACTACATGCAGTCATTGCATCAGTTCCTAAAGCAGATAAGCTCATCATTCTTGGTGACTTTAATGCAAGAGTAGGCTCAGATAACATCTCCTGGAATGGCACTATTGGTAGGTACGGCGTGGGTCGCTGTAACAGTAATGGACTTCGTCTCCTCCAGACTTGCGCAGAACATGACCTCCTTGTCACCAACACCATTTTTCGACTTCCTACCCGCAACAGGACCTCCTGGATGCACCCTCGCTCAAAGCATTGGCACCTAATTGACTATGTAATTGTTAGGAAGAAGGACAGGCAAGATGTCCGGGTGACCAAGTCCATGTGTGGTGCCGAATGCTGGACTGATCATCGCCTCATTGTATCTAAACTTAAAATTCGTATCCAACCAGCCAGGCGCCCTCAGGGGAAGAAAACTCAAAAGAGGCTGGATGTCACCAAACTAAAGAAGACAAAAATCAAACAGTCATTTACTGACACCTTAGAAGACCGTCTCAAATCTATCTCGCTAGACGGCCAAAGTGTGGAAACAAATTGGGCAGCCCTAAGTGAGCAGATCTACAACACTGCTACAGAGGTCCTGGGTCCTTCCATCAAGAAACAAAATGACTGGTTTGATGAGAACTCAGATGATATAAAGCAGATGTTGGCTGAGAAACACCATCTCCATAAAGCATATTTAAATGATCCAAAATCTACATCCAAGAAAGACGCTTTCAACAACATGCGTAGAATCGTCCAACATAAACTACGCCAGATGCGGGATTCATGGCTGAGTAATAAAGCAGATGAGCTCCAAGGCTTTGCTGACAGCCATGACTTGAAAAACTTTTACCTTGCACTCAAAGCGGTCTATGGTCCAACATCATCAGGATCATTTCCCCTCCTTAATGCAGATGGAAAAACACTAATTACAGACAAGGAAAAAATGCTCCAACGCTGGGCTGAACATTTTAATAATATCTTGAACCAGCCATCATCTATTAACGACGAAGCCATCATCCGCCTGCCCCAAATTCCTATAAATGAAGCATTAGATGATGTACCAACTCTGGAGGAAACTAAAAAAGCGATTCGTCAACTGTCTAGTGGAAAGGCCCCTGGCTCCGATTCAATTCCTGTTGAGGTTTATAAAGATGGCGGTGCAGTTCTGATAGAGAAACTTCATATGATCTTCCAGCAAATGTGGCAGAGTGAAACCATCCCACACGATCTCAAAGATGCCTCAATTATACATCTATATATAAACGTAAAGGTAATCGCCAAGACTGCAACAATCATCGAGGCATCTCTCTTTTATCAATCGCTGGGAAGATATTCGCCAGAATCCTTTTGAATCGCCTTACGGCTCATCTTGACAAAGGTCTGTTACCTGAAAGTCAGTGTGGATTCCGGAAAGAACGTGGAACCACAGATATGGTGTTCGCTGCAAGACAGCTACAAGAAAAATGCCAAGAACAGCACTGTGACCTGTACACAGCTTTCATCGACTTGACAAAGGCGTTCGACACGGTCAGTAGAGAGGGTCTATGGATGATCATGGCAAAATACGGCTGCCCAAAGAAATTTATCACAATAGTGCAGCAACTGCATGATGGAATGCAGGCTAGAGTTCAGGAAAACGGTGAGCTATCAGAGCCTTTCCCCGTCTCAAATGGAGTTAAACAAGGGTGCGTACTTGCACCGACTCTGTTCAGTATCATGTTTTCTGCTATGCTGACTGATGCTTTTAGAGACGGGGACACAGGAATCGACATTAGTTATCGTATTGATGGAAAATTGTTTAACCTTAGGAGGCTTCAAGCAAAAACCAAGGTCAAATCACACACCATCAGAGATCTTCTGTTTGCTGATGATTGTGCCCTCAATGCTGGCTCAGAGGCTGATCTGCAGCATAGTGTGGATAGATTCTCCGAAGCCTGTGCCAACTTTGGGCTTACCATCAACACGAAGAAAACAGAAATCATGTACCAACCAGCTCCTGGCACAGTTTATACTGAGCCAGTCATTAAGGTTAATGGTGAGAAACTGAATGTTGTGAACAGATTCACATACCTTGGTAGCACACTATCCCAGAACATTGTCATTGATGATGAGGTGAACACCAGGATCTCCAAAGCCAGCAGCACATTTGGCAGACTATACACCAACGTTTGGCATCGAAGTGGCATTAGTCTACAGACAAAGCTGAAGGTGTACAGAGCTGCGGTGCTTCCAGTGCTGCTATATGCATGTGAAACATGGACTGTATACAGGCGCCACGTAAAAAAGCTAAACCACTTCCATACAGTCTGTCTCAGGAAGATAATGAACATCAAATGGCAAGACAAGATCCCGGATACCGCCGTTCTTGACAGAGCTGGTATCCCTAGTATTGATACTATTCTGATGCAGTCACAAATTCGCTGGGCAGGTCATGTAGTCCGCATGCCAGACCATCGACTGCCAAAGATACTCTTTTATGGTGAGATGCAGAAGGGTAAACGCTCCCATGGTGGCCAAAAGAAGCGCTTCAAAGACACGTTAAAGACGTCATTGAAAACCTTTGACATAAACCCAGACACATGGGAAGCTGCTGCGCAAGACCGAACTGCTTGGCGCACATCTCTTCGTAAAGGTGCAGCAGCATGCGAATCATCCAGAAGAGCAGCAGCGGAACAGCGGAGACAAGCTAGAAAGGACCGTGAAATAAAACCTTCACATGAAGCAAACATTCCCTGCCCACACTGTCCAAGATCTTTCCAGGCCCGCATCGGGCTCTTCAGTCACCTTCGTACCCATAGACTAACCTAACATATTCTTAAATAACACTGACAAACAACATTTTTCTTTCTTATATAAGAATAAGTGTTCTTAGGTCAGTTTCTTGCGCTGATTTCAAATTTGAAATCCGTTTATCTCTATCACGTCGGGTTCTTAAGATATTTGTAAATAAATATATTTTTGGGAAACCGTTATTTGCTCCGTTTCATTTTTACTATATAACTTTTTAAAAATTAATAAAATGCAAAATAATTCTACTTTTTATACTGCTAAAAGATGCATGACATATGTTACGTTATATTTCAAATAGTTACTGTATTTTGAAATAATTCCGAATGAAATATGGCTTCTAGAAGTTGTAGAAATTCGGCTGATCTGTTCTGTTACGTGTGCGGATATTTTACAGATCGTGTTCACCAGAAAAACTTTACACCATTGCTAAAGAAAGCATATGAACTTTATTTCGATTCGAAAGTTGATGATGCAAATAAATCTTGGAAGCCAAATGCAGTTTGTTCGACTTGTGAAAATACATTGGCAGGTTGGTTACGAAAATCACCGAAGCATAAGTCGATGCCTTTTAGAGTGCCAGTAATATGGCGTGAACCGACAAATCACGCTACTGATTGTTACTTCTGCTTGACAAATATCTATGGTTTCACTTTTAAAACTAGAAAGTCTGTGGTTTATCCAAATATTGAATTGGTTTCGAAACCAGTGCCTCATGATCCAATCACGTGTCCGATCCCAGTTCCACCAGAACAATATCCATTGGACGTGAATGAACCATCAGAAAGTGATAGTTTACCTGCTTTAGAAACTAATTCTGACTCGGATTATATACCGGTGAATGATGGTGTTCACTTAATTAACCATTCAAAACTTTCAGATCTAATACGTGATCTCGCTCTCACCAAAGGACAAGCGGAATTACTCGGTTCGCGACTCAAAGAATGGAATCTTTTAGCGCCCAATACTCCGATATCTAAATTTCGTCATAGACACAGAGAACGTGTTCAATACTTTGAGATGGATGATGATATTTGCTATTGCAAAGATGTAAAAGGTCTAATGGTGCACCTCGGTCATGAGCACATAGTCAACGAATGGCGACTTTTCATCGACTCTTCCAAGACTAGTCTAAAAGCCGTGTTATTGCATAATGGAAATTTATTTTCATCAATTCCAGTAGCCTACTCTGTTCATATGAAAGAAACTTATGACAATATGGCTATACTTTTGGCAAAAATAAAGTACAATGACTACCAATGGCGGATTTGTGGAGACCTAAAGGTCATTGCAATTCTCACAGGCATGCAGACTGGGTATACTAAATTTTGTTGCTTCCTATGTGAATGGGACAGCTGCAACAGACAGGAACATTATGCAAGAAAGGTGTGGCCTATCAGGGATCATATGCAGCTCGGGCATAAAAATGTAATACACGAGCCATTAGTTAACAAAGACAGCATCATTTTACCACCGTTACATATAAAGTTGGGGCTCATGAAGTGTTTCGTAAAAGCGTTAGTGAAAACGAGCAAAGCTTTCACTTATCTTCGAGAAAAGTTTCCGCAAATTAGCGATGCAAAGATAAAGGAAGGTATCTTTGTAGGACCTCAGATTAGGAAAGTTATTGCAGACAAACAATTCGAGAACTTGTTACATGGTAGTGAACTTCGCGCATTGATGGCATTCAAATCGATCGTCGATAACTTTCTGGGAAATCACAAATCTGTCGACTATGTGCATATTGTTAAGTGGTGCATAGATGCATACAGAATTATGGGCTGTAACATGTCCCTCAAAATCCATTTGCTCGATTCGCATCTTGACTTTTCCCCCTGACAACCTTGGCGAAGTCAGCGATGAACATGGAGAACGATTCCATCAAGATATCGCCGTAATGGAGTCACGTTATTATGGACGGTGGAGTGTGACCATGCTTGCCGATTATTGTTGGATGCTTCATCGCGATGTACCACATGCCATTCACCGACGAAAGTCGACTGCAAAGAAATTCAAGCCTACATAACTGTTATACTTCTTGTACAAATGATGTTGTAATACTGTATGCGTTGTTAAAAAACTTCAATTGCGTATTTCTAGAGATCCCGACCTGATAGAGAAAAACGGTTTGCAGATTTAAAAACAGCGCATTAAAATTGACCAGAAAAACATAGAAATGTTAGAGAAAGAAAAAAAAAGTTTTTTTTTGTTAGTCAGTGATTGGATGAACAGAGTGGTCTTCATCACCCGTGATGGACGAACAACCATGGTGCAGACACATGGACAGTGAATAAACCATTCACAAAATCTGATTCAAGGAAATTATGATACATTCTAATTAGGTTAGAAATGTACATTTTGTGATTAAAAGTATTTATATATATATAATATCAGTTTGTCTGCTGTCATAGTATAGGTTTGATGTATCAAAAGCAAGATCTTTGTCATTTTCCATTTTCATTCCTTATGAAGTATGGAGCCATCACAGCAGCTGACCCTATCCTTGCAGGAACCCTGCACTTATACATTTATATGCCGAGCTTGTTTCTGTAGTCATTTTTTTTAACATGATGAGGTTGCCAGACTCATGTACAACCTTAAATTAGTCACCCCCATATGACATGCCTGATGGAGCAGCAAGCACAATCTGTTTTTAGCTTATTGGAGACTACTAGAACTTGGAGAGCAAAAATTTTGTTAAGTACATTTTAACTCTTTCCGTCCACAGTGGCGCACCACGCGCCAGATAGGACTTCCGTTTGGACCAATGACGCGTGGCACGCCAGTGCGATATATGTCGAGTTTGAACGAAAAGTTATAAATACCTAGCAACTAGCTGGTTTTTAAATCATTTCATTACATCTAGGACATGTTTATGGACGTTTGTGAGCGAAAAACAAATTTGTGAAGCTAAAATTGTGTGTTTTATATCCATTTCTATTCCTTTGTTTACATACAAAATGGATCGAGAATCTTCAGACCAATGACATATGTCGAGTTTGAACGAAAAGTTATAAATACCTAGCAACTAGCTGGTTTTTTTAATCATTTCATTACATCTAGGACATGTTTATGGACGTTTGTGAGCGAAAAACAAATTTGTGAAGCTAAAATTGTGTGTTTTATATCCATTTCTATTTCTTTGTTTACATACAAAATGGATCGAGAATCTTCTTCTAAACACCTGCTTTCGGCTGAGCAAGCACGACGCTAATTTCTCAGTGGACAGAAGATAACTCGAGCGACACGGATTTTTAGAAGTTAGGTTTAGTAATTCCAATGAAGACATTGTAAAGACTTTGTGTCAGAATATTCATGAAAGTGATCATTCTGAGGGCGATGTCGATCAGCTGATTGAACATGCATCAGGTAGGGCTGGTATAAAAAGAGCAAAACTTTCAGTCACTAAAGGAGAAGGATAAAGAGGCAAAAACACCATTGTGACCAAAAGTAAAGCTATGAGAACTGCTACAAGTCTAGAGGCAGGTGCATCCTCACAAGATGTCCCAGAGTGGTTAGAAATTGCTGAGGGGATGACACAAAATGCATTTCGATTTTGTCCAAAGTCACACGCCATGAACTTGATAAGTTTATTGCTGTCCTAATAAATATTGGGATTCAGAAAAGACCATGCATTCGCAACTACTGGTCTACATCTGCAGAATTTTATACTCCTTGGTTTCTTCAAATGTTTTCAAGAAGTAGATTTGAAGCAGTATATCATACAATGCTTCATGCCTCTGATGAAAATTCACAAGGAAAAGAAAAGATTTTATGAACATGTTGTTGCAAAAATTTCAGAGTGCCTTTTACCCATTCCAAAATCTCAGTTTGAATGAAGTGGTAATAGGGTATAAAGGCAGATGGCAATATAAGCAGTATAATCCAAGGTTTTCCTTGTATCTTCTCAGGCCAAAGTGGAAGCACATTGTCAAACCAAAAATGATAGAATATAGTTGGTGTAAATAATATTAGTCATAGTTGTTTGGTATTTACAGAAATTTGTGGTGTAGGAAAAAAATCATATAAATTATATATTTGAAGTGATTGTGGTAAAATGTGTTGTGTTTCAAAATGGATGTGCACTGATATTCTGAGATTTTTCTGCTATGGATTAAACTGGAGCTGACATATGTGAGTACAGTTTATTTATCTTTTTTCCAGTTATTTTTGATTAGGTCTACACTTCACATAACATGACAGACTCTTTCCCTACATCAAATAATTATCTACAGCATTTCACAAGATTCTTCAGTCAATTTCCCACATGTTGATGTATAACATCAACACCTAGTTAAATAAAATGTGTATCTACTGCCTGTTTTTAAAATATAACCTGAAGAGAAAAATTGCACATATTTTGAGCGGTTGTTTTTACAAACATATGTGGTTTTTGAGAACAAAAATAAAAAAAATTACATCTATGAAGTGATAATGATAAAAGTTTCTAGATATGTTTCAAACTAAATGTGCACTGATATTCTTAATATTTTATTGCCATATATTAATTGGGAGCTGAAATATTTAAGTTTAAGTATGCAATTTTATTTTATTTTTTAAAACATTTTTAAAATCAAGTCTACACTTCACAAGACATAACACACCTATTCATATCAATTAATTATATGAATCAATTCATAAGATTCTCCAGTCAATTTCACACATTTAAATGTATAACATAAACACCTAGTTAAATAATATGTGTATCTACTGCCTGTTTTTTTAATATAACCTGAAGAGAAAAATTGCACACATTTTGAGCGGTTGTTTTTTTACAAACATATGTGGTTCTGAGAAAAAAAATCATAAAAATTACATCTATGAAGTGATAGTGATAAAAGTTTCTAGATATGTTTCAAACTAAATGTGCACTGATATTCTTAATATTTTATTGCCATACATTTATTGGGAGCTGAAATATTTAAATTTAAGTATACAATTTTATTTTATTTTTTAAACATTTTTAAAATCAAGTCTACACTTCACAAGACATAACACACATCTATTCATATCAATTAATTATATGAATCAATTCATAAGATTCTCCAGTCAATTTCACACATTTAAATGTATAACATTAACACCTAGTTAAATAAAATGTGTGTCTACTGCAGTTTTTTAAATATAACCTGAAGAGAAAAATTGCACACATTTTGAGCGGTTGTGTTTACAAACATATGTGGTTTTGAGAAAAAAAAATCATAAAAATTACATCTATGAAGTGATAGTGATAAAAGTTTCCAGATATGTTTTAAACTAAATGTGCACTGATATTCTTAATATTTTATTGCCATACATTAATTGGGAGCTGAAATATTTAAATTTAAGTATACAATTTTATTTTATTTTTTAAACATTTTTAAAATCAAGTCTACACTTCACAAGACATAACACACACCTATTCATATCAATTAATTATATGAATCAATTCATAAGATTCTCCAGTCAATTTCACACATTTAAATGTATAACATTAACACCTAGTTAAATAAAATGTGTATCTACTGCCTGCTTTTAAAATATAACCTGAAGAGAAAAATTGCACACATTTTGAGCGGTTGTTTTTACAAACATATGTGGCTTTGAGAAAAAAAATCATAAAAATTACATCTATGAAGTGATAGTGATAAAAGTTTCTAGATATGTTTCAAACTAAATGTGCACTGACATTCTGAACATTTTATTGCCATACATTAATTGGGAGCTGAAATATTTAAGTTTAAGTATACAATTAAAAAAAAAAAATTTTTAACACTTTTTTAATCAAGTCTACACTTCACAAGACATAACACACACCTATTCATATTAATTAATTATATGAAGCAATTCATAAGATTCTCCAGTCAATTTCACACATTTAAATGTATAACACAACTACTTACTGAACTTATGTATTTGTCCACTGTCTGTTTTTAAAACCTCACCTGTCTGAAAAAATTGCATCCATTTTCGGGCCTGGGTAAAACCCAAAAACAGCCTGGGGGGGAATGAGTTAAATATTTTTGAAAGTGGTGACCTATTTAAACTATTTTTGAAAATGGTGACCTATTTAAAATATTTATGCGTGTGACTTATTAAAAATATTTTTGAAAATGGTGACCTATTTAAAATATTTATGCGTGTGACTTATTTAAAATATTTTTGCAAATGGTGACCTATTTAAAATATGTTTGCAAGTGGTGACCTATTGATATTATTTTTGAAAAGTGGTGACGTATTTAAAATATTTTTGAAAGTGGTGATCTATTTAAAATGTCTTCAATCTTCTCCACAATTTTTTTTAAGTTTTATTTTTTTTCACCATTTATGGATCTTTGGAGGCATCCTTTCTGTTGATACTGTTATACCAGTGTCTCAAGATGCTGACATGTTAACTAATTTTGTGAGGAGCATCACACATTTGTGCCAGAAGGCACAGCACTTTATGATGATAATTACTAGTGAGGAAATTCTTATGGTGATTTGTTTCAGAACAGGCAGGTGTTGATACATTTACTTATCTAGGAAGCATAGTAACACCAGATGATGGAACAATCAAAGACATCAGCAATCGAATGAATAAAGCCAGAACAGTCTTTGCAAATCTAAACAACATTTAGAAATCTTCTCACTACAGCACAAACACCAAATTAAGATTATACGAGAGCTGCGTACTTTCTGTGCTTTTATATGGCGCAGAGTGCTGGAGAGTAACAGAAAAGAAAATGTCCAAATTCTCCTCATTCAACACAACCTGGCTAAGGAAAATTCTTTGAATTTTTTGGGCGAATACCATCTCCACTTACATGGTGCAGTCAAAAAGGCATGCACACCATCATTGCAGGCAGACGCTAGAACTGGGTTGGCCATGTCCTCAGAAGGGAACCTGACATCATCACCAGAACTGCTATGCTATGGACCCCAGAAGAACTGAAAGAGAGACAACCTGGTGGAGAACAGTGAAGGCTGAGATGTAAAGCATGAACAAGAGTTAGGGCACAACATGAACGATGGCCACTGACAGAGCAAAATGGGGACAATTTGTTGCTGCCCTACAAGACACCACTAGGTGTGATGGCCACTGACTGCTTTGTCAGTCAGGAGCTAAGTATCCAAGAAGAAGAAGAAGGCAGACATAAAAAATTGTGCCAATTAGTATTCATAATCCTGTACTAAAAATAGATACCTACACCTTGAACGGGTAAAAAGTGTATTGTGTATCACTTTCCTTGGGCATGTAATGGGAATAGGAAAGTGGGAAAGTGTATTGTAATAACAAGAAAGATTGAAAGAAGAACTGACAGAGAGAGAATATACTGGACATCATGGTGTCAAAAGTAGCCAAGAACAGAATTGATAAACATTACTAGAGACAGGAAGCTGTGAAGAGACATGATCAGCTATGCCACCAGGAGCGTAGAACTAAAAGAAGAATGCTGTATTTAGTCTTTGGTTCACCATCAGGGATGCTAGTCAGTGAATTTATCTCTATTGCCCTGTTACTTTTGAGTATCTGACCATCAGCAAATGGCAATTGTTATCTACAATTTGGCAGAAAAATAAAAGTTTGCATGTTTTTGTCATCCAGGTTTTCTCATAAAAGGTTTTGGTTCCTCTGCCCTTGTCAACTTTGACATTTGTAACCAAGGAAACTGTTTTCATGCTGGTTACTTCACTATTCTTGGAGGGTCTGTAGAAATGCCCTGGCAGTTTGACAGACTCTACAAATATGACATCACAGACCAGGTACAAATGTTTGATCCCAGCTAGGCTTTGGTAGGCTATTAACATGTCAGCGTGCCAAGTTTTTCTTTTAACTAGTTCATTGAGGCCAATATCTCTTTATGCATGGAACCTATAGCTGGGTTCTGTGCTTGTTTAGACGAATGTACTTTGGTAAAGACATTGCTATTTCATACTATAAAATACAGATGAGTTAATAGATAGACATTACAGTATCATGGTATAGAAATAGAGATGAGTTAATAGATAGACATTGTTATTGTTATACAGAATTGACATCATTGCACTCTGGGCAAACCTATAGGTGCTCAGTCTCCCTCAGTATATGTTGAAGAGTGTGAATGTTAGCTGTTACTGTAGCTCGCTGGTTGTAAATACGACGGATGCATCTTCTCATATGTCCATCTCTACTAGCCTTACGTTTGATGCCAAATTCCAACATTCTTAACCTTGATGATTCATCATTAGACATTACAATATCCTAGTATAGAAATAGAGATGAGTTAATAGATAGACATTACAATATCATGGTATAGAAATAGATATGAGTAAATAGATAGACATTTTGATAGAGAAATAGGCATGTCATCATCTTCATTATCAGTATCCTTTAGCTGTCTGTGGAGCATAGGCCTTCAGTAAACACTTACTCTAAGCCTTCTTGTCCTGTGCCATCCATTCAAGATCTTTCCATGTCTTCTTTAACCCTTTATGTTTGTCTCCAATGTCCTTTGTTAGGTCTACCTCTATATCTCTTATATTGGAGGTTTCTAGAACAAGCAATGCCTTGTAATGCTATCAGCTGGTGTCCTCATTGTGTGTCCTATCCAATGCCAGTTCTTTTCATCATCTCTTCTTCCACAGGTTTTGGTTGTTTCCATCAGTTCCACATTAGTCATCTTGTCACACCACGTCAATATTTCTAATCTGCTCAAGCACCCTGTTATGAAAGTCTATAACTTCTGTACTGTTGATTTTGCTTCTTTTCATGTTTCAGAAAAATACATTAAGACGGCCTTGACATTTTTAAGCCAGAAAAACTTCGACATTTAAAAAAAAAATACAGCCATCAAAGACAGAAATAGGTCCTCAAAATAATGAGGTTTATGATGGTTCAGACCAGAGAAAGTTAAAATGCTAGGTTTATGATGGTTCAGACCAGAGAAAGTTAAAAGGCTATGATTTCATCATCCTCATTATCAGTATCCTTTAGCTGTCTGGGGAGCATAGGCCTTCAGTAAATTTACTCTAAGCCTTCTTGTCCTGTGCCATCCATTCAAGATCTTTCCGTGTCTTCTTTAACCCTTTATGTTTGTCTCCAATGTCCTTTGTTAGGTCTACCTCTATATCTCTTATATTGGAGGTTTCTAGAACAAGCCATGCCTTGTAATGCTATCAGCTGGTGTCCTCATTGTGTGTCCTATCCAATGCCAGTTCTTTTCATCATCTCTTCTTCCACAGGTTTATGTTGTTTCCATCAGTTCCACATTAGTCATCTTGTCACACCACGTCAATATTTCTAATCTGCTCAAGCACCCGGTTATGAAAGTCTATAACTTCTGTAGTGTTGATTTTGCTTCTCTTCATGTTTCAGAAAAATACATTAAGACTGCCTTGACATTTTTAAGCCAGAAAAACTTAAACATAAAAAAAAAAATATAGCCTTCAAAGACAGAAATAGTTCCTCAAAATAATGAGGTTTATGATGGTTCAAACCAGAGAAAGTTAAAAGGCTAGGTTTATGATGGTTCAGACCAGAGAAAGTTAAAAGGCTAGGTTTATGATGGTTCAGACCAGAGAAAGTTAAAAGGCTAGGTTTATGATGGTTCAGACCAGAGAAAGTTAAAAGGCTAGGTTTATGATGGTTCAGACCAGAGAAAGTTAAAAGGCTAGGTTTATGATGGTTCAGACCAGAGAAAGTTAAAAGGCTAGGTTTATGAGAAAGAAAGTTAAAAGGCTAGGTTTATGATGGTTCAGACCAGAGAAAGTTAAAAGGCTAGGTTTATGATGGTTCAGACCAGAGAAAGTTAAAAGGCTAGGTTTATGATGGTTCAGACCAGAGAAAGTTAAAAGGCTAGGTTTATGATGGTTCAGACCAGAGAAAGTTAAAAGGCTAGGTTTATGATGGTTCAGACCAGAGAAAGTTAAAAGGCTAGGTTTATGATGGTTCGACCAGAGAAAGTTAAAAGGCTAGGTTTATGATGGTTCAGATCAGAGAAAGTTAAAAGGCTAGGTTTATGATGGTTCAGACCAGAGAAAGTTAAAAGGCATCTAGTTTTTCTTCCAGAAAAATCTCCATATTGAGCACCTGGAGAATAAGACAAACAGTAAATGTGGCAACAGAAATTAAAAAAAAACTATAGAATGTATATGCTAGGATTGTATGAAACAAGATAGAAGAGAAATAGGCTTATAGTTCTGGAAAATTGATTTCTATTAACATATATTTCTAAATGCCGTATTCTTGAAATGCCTAGACATTGTTATCAGTTGCATGCAAAAGAATATGACATGACATTCTCAGAGGTATTTGCTACTAATTGCACAACCCACTGTGTTATGCCTTGTTTTTTATCCATTCATAAAATGTTACTGCATGCAGCTGAGCCCCATAATTCCCTTGGGTCTCTGAGGGGAGAGAGAGAAATATTAGGGCTACTACTGTCTGAGGTAAAGAAGTGAGTTTGTGCATGTAGCTGGCAATCTCAGCATGTACAAGAAACTGCCACAAGAGCACTTAAGTGCCTTTTTATAGGCTTCCAGAAAAGGGAACTGCTGTATTCTCTTTAAGGGGTGACAATGGAATTGACTTGTGCAGCTGAAGGTTTATTGTGCCACTAGCTATGTGTGTTATATTTACAGCTGAATGAACACAACCTACGTTTTGATGATGAATATGAATTCAGAGTCCATGTCAAGCGCCCAGATGGTTCAGAATTTGACTCTAATCCAATCCCTACTCCAAGTGTTCTATTTGAGCCAGCCAAGAGTAAGTATTTTCTTTTTGACAACAAACATTTCAGAAAGAGCTGAAGGAATGTATAGACTATGGCTGAGATTGACAGAAAGATGTTAAATGACTGTCTCACATGTGTCTGGGGCTGACAGAAAGATGTTAAATGACTGTCTCACCTGTGTCTGGGGCTGACAGAAAGATGTTAAATGACTGTCTCACCTGTAACAGGGGCTGGGGCTGACAGAAAGATGTTAAATGACTGTCTCACCTGTGACAGGGGCTGGGGCTGACACATGTCAAATGACTGTCTCACCTGGGGCTGGGTCTGATAGAAAGATGTTAACAGATTGTCTCACCTGTGATGGGCTGGCAGAAAGATGTTAAATGACTGTCTCACCTGTGTCTGGGGCTGACATAAAGATGTAAAATGACTGTCTCACCTGTGACTGGAGCTGGGGCTGACAGAGAGATGTTAAATGACTGTCTCACCTGTGACTGAGGCTGACTGGAAGATGTTAACATATTGTCTCACCTGTGACAGGGGGAAGCCACAGTAGCACAGTGGTTAGTGCACTGGCTTCCTAGCTCATGGTATAGCCCGACCCCAAGTTGAAGCCAATATTTTAGACCAAAAACGTGTGCCCATTTTTGGGTACCAGTTCAATTAGCCGGCATGATGCTGACCACATCACCCCTGTGTGTTGTGGTCAAGAAAGTTAGTAACACTGTTTCCCAAATATGCCTCAATGGCAAGTAATGGGATCCTTTGTGACAGGGGACAAAGAAAGATGTAGGAATGACTGTTTCACCTGTGACTGGGGCTCAGACAGAAATGTTAAATGACTGTCAAGGCTACTAATCTAAGTTGTGTTTGAAGGCAGTACTTGCAACAGCTGCATGTATGCCCACACCAAATAAAGCCTTGAATATTTTACTGTGCATTTTTGCGAGCGCACAATACTTTGACGTTGGTTTCATGGTTGTTGTTGTTGTTGTTGTTGTTTAGGAGACAAAGAAAGAATAGAATATTTTTTTGTCTCAGGCATGTGACTGGGGCAACTGATATGGCTGATGGGCCTTGCAACTGCATCATGTTAACCATTGCTTGAAATCACTGCTGCTGAGAGTGTGGTGACGCAGAATGGAAGAGTTTAACAGATTGTCTCACCTGTGACTGGGGCTGACCGAAAGATGTTAACATATTATCTCACCTGAGAGTGTGGTGACAGAAAGATGTCAACATATTGTTTCACCTGAGAGTGTGGTGACAGAAAGATGTTAACATATTGTCTCACCTGAGAGTGTGGTGACAGAAAGATGTTAACATATTGTCTGACCTGAGAGTGTGGTGACAGAAAGATGTTAGCATATTGCCTCACCTGTGACTGATTGAGACAGAAAGAAAGATGTTAACAGATATATATATTCAGTGCAGTCCGGATAAGTAGAAGTTGCTGGGGTCATCTAAAATACTTCTACTTATCCTAAATTCTACTTATCAGAATTCTGCTCAGACATGGACATTTATGTCAGAATATGAGGTAAAGCATGAAGTAATTTTAACCATTTAGAAACAAGTATTTTGATTGAAAATTTTCATTTATGCATTTTTTAAAGTTTTCAAAAGCAATTTAGCGAAGCCTAAAATATAGTGTCAAGTTAATTAATTATCGCCTGTTAACCAAATAAATGACATATGGCCACGTTGAACTGTAACTTGAGCAATGAAGGCAGAACTTCATCTTATCTGAGTCCAAATTTGAGATGTGACAGACATATTAACCTTGACTTATCCAAAAATTCTAGTTATCAGAATTCAACTTAACTGGAATTTTTTAACAAAGACAGGGAAGACATTTGACCAAGACCTTCGGAAATGCTTCTACTTAAGTGAAATTCAACTTCAGCAAGTTTCACTTAAGTACATGCATACATACATATCAGAGTCTTTATTCTCCAAAAAATACATTGATATGTACTGACATGATTTAATAAAATACAACATGGCATATAGGAGAATCATTAGAATCTACATAAAGTAAATTTACATAAATTCATACAGCGTTAATGAGGGCTGTTACCACTCACATACATACATGTGGTTATACATACATACATACATACATACGGTTATACATACATACATACATATGGTTATACATACATACATACATATGGTTATACATACATACATATGGTTATACATACATACATACATATGGTTATACATACATACATATGGTTATACATACATACATATGGTTATATATATGGTTATACATACATACATATGGTTATACATACATACATACATATGGTTATACATAAATACATACATATGGTTATATATACATACATACATACATACATATGGTTATACATACATACATATGGTTATACATACATACATATGGTTATACATACATACATATGGTTATACATACATATGGTTATACATACATACATATGGTTATACATACATACATATGGTTATACATACATATGGTTATACATACATACATACATACATACATACATACATATGGTTATACATACATCATATGGTTATACATACATACATACATATGGTTATACATACATACATACACATCATCGTTATTGTCCTTTGTGTAGAACATGAGCCAGCACTTTAACTGATCTCCTTGTAGGAAGCCTGCACTATACGTTCACATGCTCTTGCAGCACTGGTTTCTATGGTAACTTCTTTTGTATGATGAGGTTGCCAGCCCTAAACACAACCTTAGATTAGTAGCCTTGTAAGACATGCATGAAAGATGCAGTGGTCCTTATTTTGTCTCTTTAGAGACCCCAGGGAGCTACATGGTGTCAAATGAGAGTAACATGTTGAACGTTTAATTACAAGTCATTTGTATAAAAGCTGACAAGGTCATTACAGAATCTAAGAATATAAAAACACGATGGAACTGCTGTCTACATTCATTTATCATTCACACAAAGTCTGTATATGTTCATGTATGTGTGTATAGATTTTTTTTTTTACATGCATGCACACACACTCACACAGAGAGTGATACATGCATGCCACTTCAGACAAAAGAGTGTTGGGTGTTTAAGCCACGGAGCCTAAGGCATCTCATTAAAAACCAATAAACAGTTTTAAAGATCAGTCCAACTTTTATCATCTGTCATCTGGATAGACAAGATAAGAGAAATACATGGAAAACCTATAAACGTGCAGATTTGAATGGGGGACACAAGATAAGAGAAATACATGGAAAACCTATAAACGTGCAGATTTGAATGGGGGACACAAGATAAGAGAAATACATGGAAAACCTATAAACGTGCAGATTTGAATGGGGGACACAAGATAAGAGAAATACATGGAAAACCTATAAACGTGCAGATTTGAATGGGGGACACGAGAAATACATGGAAAACCTATAAACGTGCAGATTTGAATGGGGGACACAAGATAAGAGAAATACATGGAAAACCTATAAACGTGCAGATTTGAATAGGGGACACAAGAGAAATACATGGAAAACCTATAAACGTGCAGATTTGAATAGGGGACACAAGAGAAATACATGGAAAACCTATAAACGTGCAGATTTGAATGGGGGACACAAGATAAGAGAAATACATGGAAAACCTATAAACGTGCAGATTTGAATAGGGGACACAAGAGAAATACATGGAAAACCTATAAACGTGCAGATTTGAATGGGGGACACAAGATAAGAGAAATACATGGAAAACCTATAAACGTGCAGATTTGAATAGGGGACACAAGAGAAATACATGGAAAACCTATAAACGTGCAGATTTGAATGGGGGACACAAGAGAAATACATGGAAAACCTATAAACATGCAGATTTGAATGGGGGACACAAGATAAGAGAAATACATGAAAAACCTATAAACGTGCAGATTTGAATGGGGGACACAAGATAAGAGAAATACATGGAAAACCTATAAACGTGCAGATTTGAATGGGGGACACAAGAGAAATACATGGAAAACCTATAAACATGCAGATTTGAATGGGGGACACAAGAGAAATACAAGGGGATTGACATAAGTCTTGGGCCGGACCATGAAGGACATGTCACAGAGAGCTGAAATTTTGTATAGTGTTTATTCCTTTTCAATATAGCCACCGTCTGAATTGACCCACTTCTGCCATCTCTGCTTGACCTTGAAAAGACCTTGGGAGTAGAACACCCTATTTTTCAAACTAAACCAGTCATCACATGCCAGTATAACCTCTTCATCGCTGTCAAAATGATTTCCTTTTAGCTGTTTTTTAAGATTTGGGAATAGAAAAAAGTCTGATGGAGCCAAATCTGGAGAATATGGTGAGTGTGGAAGAATTTCAATATTCAAATCGTTGGCTGCTAGCTGAACAAGCCGTGCTTTGTGAGAGGGCGCGTTGTCTTGAAGCAAAGGAAGATTTTGAGTGCGCGTTATCCCTCGTTTCCTGGTCACAACCTTTCTTAGTTTGGTGAGAAGATCTGCATAGTACTGTCTATTAACTGTGTTGCCACGAGGCAGATAATCTTTCAAAAGGACATCTTTGCCGTCCCAAAAAACAGTCAGCATCACTTTTCCTGCAGATTTCTGCGCTTTTGGCTTGACAGGTGTTGGGGAGCCCGGGGTTTTCCATTGCATGCTGGCAATTTTGGATTCGGGGTCATAATGGTGTACCCAAGTCTCATCTACTGTCACCATGGTCTCCAAAAATTTTTTTGACTGACACTTTTTGAGCAACTGTTGACAGCAATTTACCCTCGTTTGCTTCTGTTCACGTGTCAACAGTCGCGGAACCCAGTGTGCACACACTTTTCTCATGTTCAGTCTGTTGTGTAAAATTCTATAAACTGTTCTTTCATTTAGTTTTACTCTACTAGCTATCTCCACAATTGTCATTTTCGATCCTGGTCAATGATTTTCTTCACTCTTGTTGCATTTTCATCGTTGCACTCTGAGGCTGGTCTACCAGATCTTGGCAGATCAGCAACATTTGAGCGGCCGCACTTAAACTGTTGACACCAGTTTTTTTACTGAAGTATATGAAGGACAAGAATCACGAAACACTGGTTCCATCTCCATGTGTATTTCTGTAGGTGTTTTTCCCTGAAACATCAGAAATTTTATCACAGCTCTGGCCTCCTTCTTTTCCATTGTTTTGTCAAATCTTTGGAGCAGCAGATCCGGTCAATAGGGTACATTGCGCCGTGCACCGTAGCGGGAAAACCCATTGAAGAAACAACCGCGTACTTCACACATTTATTGCAAATATGATGAACTTTAAATGTGCCAAGTTTCATCTTCCTCCTGTGACTCCTTCATGGTCAGGCCCAAAACTTATGTCAATCCCCTTGTACATGGAAAACCTATAAACGTGCAGATTTGAATGGGGGACACAAGAGAAATATATGGAAAACCTATAAACGTGCAGATTTGAATGGGGGACATATATCAACAGGATAAAGAAGACCTTGAAGGGATGGCACTGGACAGGGAGACATTTGTTGAAGGCATATGCCCCACCAGGAGCTTAAGGATATAAATAAATTGACTTCAAGTTAAAAAAACTCTGCAGCAGGAATTTTATAAAAACTCTTGCCAGAATAGGTGTCTTCTGATTAGTGTTCTAAATAAGAAATGGTGTCTGCTATATAAATGTCATCGTTCAAGTCTTGAGTTCTGTAGTTGTGAGTTCTAGCATTGGAAAAACTTCCCCAGTGATAGCACTTGTTTTTGGAGTGCTCAGCTTGTTGTTTGTTGTAACACAGTTCAATTCTTGCAGCAAGGCGATGGTATCAGTTGGGTGGACCTGGATTGAATCTCACGAGTGCCTGTTCTCTGTCTATTCTGTTGTCTGTCTTCTTTCTTTTTTTTCTGCCTTTCTTACAAGCTTCTACTGTTTTCTTGTTTTTGTTATTTATTTACTATTGCAGTTGCTGCTTCTGTACTTGTTACTCCATGCCCAGGACTCACCATGGGAAGAAGAAAAGTTATCGCTGGGCTCTCTTAAACTTTCTATATGACCTGTAGCTATAAGACTCATACAACTTCTTCACCTTGACATGACCTTTGAGAGAGTATCAAGCTCAGCAGCATTAATTGAACAACAACAAGTACTTGTTATACAACTGTTTCTACGAACATGATTAGGCTGTTACTTCTAATGTTTCTACCACTGCTGCTACAGCTCTTATTGCTGACACACTTCTTCTTTCAAAATATTTGATTGAACATTATGAAGAGATGCAGTTTTCATTCTTGCATGAGGTGTGACCAACATCATACTATGTGTCTTAATGATCTCTTTGTCATTGTCAAACCACTTGTGACCTATTGCTGGATCATCAGCTGGTGAAGGCTTTTGCTGGTGGCTAATTTTGCGACATTCTGACAAGTTGTCCATACCGTATATATACTGTCTCTACTTGTGGCTGATATATCATCATACTTTTCCTTTGTGCTCCTTACGGAGCATTGGGATCAACCACTGCACTCGGTCCCCTTTTTGTTTTGTATCATTTCTCTTGTGGTATCTGTCTCTTGTGGTGATTTTTGCAGTTTTCTTCGTATGTTTTTGTTTGTTCAACAGTCTCATTTCTTATGTTGGAATCTTCTAATTTCTATTTGTGTCTCTCAGCTGTTACTTAAACTAGTTGTCATGATTTAAATGCTCTGTCTGGAGCGCTGCTTCAGATTTTGCGGGTGAATTATTTTAAGTTGACTCGTGAATGGCCGGTCACATGATTGTCACACGATCCAACCTCATGTCACATGATTGGATAATTTTTGGTGGCAATGAGAAGCCATTATTGACTAGAGTCTTGGCAGCCGCCATAAAGCAGCTTTTTTCAAGTACCCCATTATCTTCATACCTCATGGATGACCAAAGGTGCGACAGTTGCTTTTTTCAATCTAGTTTATAGATGGTCCTTATGTTTTCTGTACAGGACTGATAGTGTTCACCATGTTACGGCGGCGACCTATGTTAGATCCTTTTCACAGGTTTTGAGTATTTCCTTAATTTGCGTTGTAGTTTGCCTCCACTTTCAATAAGACGAGTTGTGGCCGTGAGGAATGTTTTATATTTTACCTGTACACAGGAATATTAATGATGGTAGCAGTCATTTGTTTAGTCCACTCATACTATTATTTGGCCATGTTGTGTAGCTCTGAATAAAAGGGATAGATAGTCATTAAGTTTTCCTTTTTTGATTGACATCGTCATCTGTATGTGGTCCCCTAATTTAGATGTGCCCATTATGACGATGTTGATATTTTGGTTGTTAACCCTGTATATCATCTTGTCACTAGTAATGCTACTGTAACTGCAGTGACTACTACCACTAGTAATACTACTACTGCTGCTGCTATGACTCCTACCACTAGTAATGATTCTGCTAGTGATACTGCCACTCCTGTTTTATCTACCTCTAAATGTGTACAACATATACATTGTTTGGTATACAACTGTGGAACTTACTTTTTGACTTGTCCGATGCTCGGGGTTACGAGTTTTCACTTTTTTTCTCCTGTGCCAGGTAATGGAATGTGATTGTCTTTTTAGTTGCTTTATATCTCCATTACCAGGTTCGAAACCTGCTGCAGGCGGTTTGGTAGCAGATCGCTTTGTGTGGATTTTTAACAATGGTATAAGCGCCGTACCATTCAGAAAGCAATGGCAAACTACTGAATGAAAAAATTGCCTAGAAAAATCACAAACAGCCAATAAAAGCTGGGGTTGATTGCCACGTCCTGTAAAGGATAAGCATCTAACTTTTTATATCTCAATGCAGGGTATTAGTTATAGAGGGGTTTGGCAGTAGCAGTTGCTTCCACAGATTTGTTACTTTGTGAAATCTAGGGTGGTATTTAACTAAGAGATGATAGGATTGTATAGACAACCAATAGGATAGTATGGCGCTCTCTCTCTGACAAACCTCTACAGCCCAAGGTAGAAGAGGGACAACTAAGTAAGTAAGTAAGTTGTTGAATTATTTCTTCCTCTTGTCTGATGTAGTCCTTGCATTACGGTCTGGGGTCACTTTCTGTGGCTGTTTGTTGAGGGGTAAATAGCTTGTTCACAACCTGAAAATTGTGCTCTAGTCTCTGCAGTTTAGGTTGTTGATGCTATCTCTGGAGTTGGGCTGAGATATGTCTGCATATGGAGCTCTTGCAGCCATTTTGGTAGCCCAGTGGTATATCCATTGCTGTTTGCAGTTGTTGAAGATCATATATTTTGAGGTTCTTAAATTGGTGGGAATGTTTTTAACTGTGACACAATATTAGAAAGGTCTCCAGAGGCAGACAGTAATAGTGAAGTGTTTTATTTATAGTTTAAAAAATTAAGGTTAGTGTCGTGAAGTGAAGTAATAACATTAAGAAAAAACCTGATAGCCATTTTCTTTCCAATGTCTTGCTATCTAGAAACTCACAGCACCAGCAGTGTGGCACCAAACCGTATCCGTCGTGACCTCAGCACACTTAGTGAGCGTGACCTTACAAGTCTCAAGGCAGCTCTTCATGACCTTCAGCTGGACACTTCAAATGATGGTTGGGCAAACCTGGCTTCCTTCCATGGTGCTCCTGCCCGCTGTCCAGATCCTGACCACCCGACTGTGGCCTGCTGCCAGCATGGCATGCCAACCTTCCCTCACTGGCACCGACTCTTTACTCTACAGGTAAAGGTTAAGGATAGTCGTATAAGCATTTATTCTTATATGCTGGTGATGTTGTGTTTGTAGGTGAATCTAAAGTTCCTTGACTTTTATTCAAGTGTAACTTATTCAGGCTGGTGTAATTTTTATATGTTAAAGCATTACACTAATGTAGGATGCTGTTTTGCATACATACATACATAATACTTACAAGATGTTTTACACATGTATATCATACATCTATTTGAATCAGTTTGTTTACATTTGTTTTCACCTTACATGGTAATTACCCCTGTCTTAATTGCCTTTTGATTGGTTGTAGTTTCTTAGTGTTGCTAATTTTTTTAAGTAAAGTCTGTTCATCTCAGTTGAAGCTCATTATTATTATTTCTTCTGATTTTTAGGCTTTCTTAATTTACATAATGTTTAAACTAATATGAGTACATATGTTTGTTTTAGAAACTTGTATGGCAGCATGATCCTGACATTCATATAAAACAGGCATTACACATGACATCATTATAAATATTGTGTAGTAGTCTCAAAGCCAGATCACTGGAAGGTGGGTTAGCATACAAGCAGCAACTGTCTTTGCCATTAGAGTGTATGTAGAATAGGAAACGGTAATGATGATGCATCCTTGTTACCACACCTCTGAAGTTTGGCAACCTAAGCAGTTGCCTCCATTCAGCGGAGTAGAACAGACAGTCCTGTGTAACTGTCAGATGTTTAAGAAAGATGACATTTTGAGAAAACAAAAGCCACCATTATACTTGTTGAGAATCTGAAACTTTAATGACTATTGGGGTCTTGATGATTGTAAGGCTGATCTTATGTATTTACTATTTTATGAGCTCTGGCCCCAGACATCAGTGACTAGCTTGTCTGGCAACGAAGGCTCATCAGCATTAGCATCCGTCAATTAGACAGTGACTGCCACACTTGTGTAACAAAAGCATCATCATGGCTTTTCAGCTCCTCAAGGACCATAGTCCTTCAACAAACATGCCACACCCTTCTGTCCTCTTTCCCAGTCATCTTCATCACTTTGATTTCTGTCTCCAGTTCACATCTCCATGTGTTTGTTGTTGGTCTCCCCTCTATCTCTCTTACAAACATGTGTTTTGTTGGTCTCCCCTCTATCTCTCTTACAAACATGTGTTTTATTGGTCTCCCCTCTATCTCTCTTACAAACATGTGTTTTGTTGGTCTTCCCTCTATCTCTCTTACAAACATGTGTTTTGTTGGTCTCCCTCTATCTCTCTTACAAACATGTTTTGTTGGTCTCCCTCTATCTCTCTTACAAACATGTGTTTTGTTGGTCTTCCCTCTATCTCTCTTACAAACATGTTTTGTTGGTCTCCCTCTATCTCTCTTACAAACATGTGTTTTATTGGTCTCCCTCTATCTCTCTTACAAACATGTGTTTTGTTGGTCTCCCTCTATCTCTCTTACAAACATGTGTTTTGTTGGTCTCCCTCTATCTCTCTTACAAACATGTGTATCAAAAACAAGAAGTGTGTTCTCTCAAATATTGATGCCACTAAACAGAGAGAGACTGGTTTATTTCTAGGTTGAGCAAGCACTTGCAAGACATGGCAGTGCTGTTGCTATTCCTTACTGGGACTGGACGCAACCAATCAGTGAGCTGCCAAGTGTGTTTACTCAGCAAACCTATTATGATGTATGGAAAGATGAGGTAACAGAAGGAAGACATTTAGTGCTTGATTTGTGTAGTATATTGGTTGATCGTTGGAAGGGTGCTTGATTTGGAGTATATTGTTTGTTCAGTTGAAGGGGAGGTGGATTTTTAGTGTATTCTTTGATTTCTTGAAGGAGTGGTGGATTTATTGTTTAATAATTTGAAGCAGTGGTATAAAAAAAGGGCATGACAAACTTTAATTAGTTAAACCAGAGAGATAGAAAAATGACAAATACGATAATATTCCTTATTGCAGAACTACTACTACATATAATGTTATTGGAACAATACTATATAGCATACCATCTATTTAAATTGTAAAGTAATCAGCATCTAAAAAGTGCATTTACGAGGGGCGTTTAGAAAGTAATGCACCACATCGTTTTTCTCAGCTAATAATGAAGATAGAAGCATGAAATTTTGCACACTTCAAATATGGCATGTGCCAATTGTGTGCACCAAATTGCACCGCAACCTACCAAATAATACGGCTGCCCTAAACCATTGAAATGGAGCATGTTAGAAACTTGCGTTATAAACAGCAAATTGTGATAGAATTTCTCGTTGCAGAGAAGGAAACTGTTGTGAATATTCACAAGCGTCTATGTGATGTGTATGGAAGTTTTGCAGTCAACAGGAGTACAGTCAGTTGCTGGGTTCAGAGAATCAAAGAATCAGGAAGTGGAAATACGGAGCTGCTTGATCGGCCGCGCTGTGGACGTCCTGCCACAGCCACCAACACAGAAATGTTGAAATGCGCTGAGGGCATTATTCTTACTGATAGGCGAATCACTACTCAACAATTGGTCTTACAGCTGTCAGTCAGCATTGGTAGTGCAAATGCAGTTATAAAAACTCTCGGATTTTCTAAGGTTTGCGCAAGATGGGTTCCTCGAAGTCTCACAAATGACCACCGATTGCAATGGAAAGCAATTTCTTCTGAATTGTTGGAGCGTTTCAATGCTGATGGAGAGAACTTTTTGGCTAAGATCGTTACAAGTGTCGAAACCTGGGCACATCATTTTGAACCTGAGACAAAAAGACAGTCAACGGAGTGGCATCGTCCGCAATCACCAAGAAGAAAGAAATTCAAGACAATTCCTTCAGCTGGAAAGGTTATGATCACTGTCTTTTGGGACATTGAAGGTGTGATTCTTGTGGACGTTATGCCAAGAGAAGAGACAATCAATTCGAAAGCTTACATTAAGACATTGAAAAAAACTCAATCAATGTTTTCTCAGAGTTCGGCCTCACAAGAATCCAGCAGACCTGCTTCTCCTTCACGACAATGCGCGACCTCACACAAGTCTGGTGTTGCTGTCATTTTCGACGGAGTCATCTGTCAAGTTATTTGCTTATGTTTGTATCATAAGAATAATTGTGTCTTTACCTGCGATGTCAGGTTGATTAGGGATTGTCTTCCCTTGTTTATTCATTCATTGTGTTTGACCTTTAGGGTCAGAGGTTGACAGTTCGGCGTAGGCCTATGGGAAGGTTTTTTAAGCGGGAGTGAGATATACTTCCGGGAAGCCGAGAGGTCCTGTTTTTCTGAAGGGACCAAGAGTCCATTGTTTTTCGGGGAGAATCTTCGAAGTAACTGCTATGGCAGTTTTCCCCAGTGAATCTCTGTGCGTCGGGATGACGACAGAATTCCTTGTTTAGTTCTGAGGATTCATTTGCCAGGTAATACCGACCTTTATGCATTATTACGCTTTTCGGTGGCAGAACATGTAAAGGATTACCTAGGGTGAACAGCAGCTCACTGATCCGCCATTTCAGAACTTTTATATTTGTGCTCGAGGTAGCCATCCAAGACTGTTAGTCTTATATTGTCCAGAAATCCAGTGACGAAGATATATTGTGGGAGCCGCAGATTTGCGGAACTTCTATCTACAATAAGTATTACTGCAGGGTTGATGATAACCTATTTAACAGAAGTACACGGCCGACGTCAGAACGAGGCCTGTGCTTTCGGCTATTATACTACAGCCTGATATGTGCAATTGGCGGGGAGTGCCAAGTTGCACCTGTGTGTCATAGTAACTAAGGCATCTGACGCGTTTAGTCAGAGACGCCAAGGGCGACGCTACGAACTGTCATTATTGGAGAACTTTGCTATTGACCATGCACGTCTATTCTGATGTTTACCTTTTTGAATGCCAAATGTATACCTATCGATGTCAGGTCAGCATGACCTTGTTACACTGACTGTTCCTGTTGATATTATGTGTGTTCCCGTCAATAAATGTCTTGAAACATGCCTGCAGTGTCAAAGCATCCTTGATTACTGCATGTGAGAGTATGGGTTGCTGGATCTACATCTATACGAGCCTAAACACATTCGCGCCTTCATTCGCACCCACACTCAATTCATCATACGCTCGCACTACACATCTAACAACATGTATACTGTCTTGGGCCAGTGATCACCTCAACAAGAAAAAAAAGACAGTTACATCTGGCAACACGGGAAGCAATCACCAAATTGGGTTGGACTATACTACCCCATCCACCCTATAGTCCCAATTTGGCACCCTCTGATTTTCATCTATTTGGTCCACTTAAAGATGCACTCGGTGGGACAAGGTTTGAAGATGATGAAGGAGTGATTCATGCAGCGAAGAAATGGCTACATGATCAAGACAAAATCTGGTACAGGCTAGGAATACATGCACTTGTTTCGCGTTGGCATAAAGCCGTACAAGTTGATGGGGATTATGTTGAACAATACCGATGTTTACATGACATATCCACGTATATTGTGTATAAATTTCATGCTTTTTGAATAAACAGCTCCTGAGAAAAACGATGTGGTGCATTACTTTCTGAACGCCCCTCGTAGAATAGATACAGGACAAATATATTCACTTTGTTATTATTATTGTTGAACGGAATCAACATAATTGCACTCTGGGTAAACCCATAGGTGCTCAGTCTTCCTCAGTATATGTCGAAGAGAGCGAATGCTAACTGTTCCTGTAGCTTGCTAGTTGTATACATAATGGATGCATCCTCTCATATGTCCATCTCTGCTAGCCTTATGTTTGATGCCGCATTCCAACAGTCTTAAACTTGATGATTTATCTATTGGAGGATCATTCTCTAACAGGTGATCATTAATTGTTCTCAGTATCTCTCCCTTATCCATATCCAGTGTCCCCACTGTGGGTGCTCTTGATGCTAGTCTGTCAGCTCTCTCATCACCGCATGCCCCTGCATGACCAGGACAGTAGATCCACACCAGCTTCTGCAGATTCAAAGCTTCTATGGAGGTTTCCCATTCATGCCGTAGTCAACCATTTTGAACCTTTCAAAGCATAGACTGAGAATCTGACACAATGACTGCCTTTGTTAATGAAGTTTCAGTTAGCCACCTTAAGGCTGCAGTAGCTGCCTTTACCTCCATTCTCATGCTGGAAGTTCTTATCATGTAATCTTCGCTATGTTCGGTGACAATTCTACCCTTTATCCTAGCAGAGAAGCCCCAACCTGATATCTCACCACAGATCACAGACCCATCGGTATACACAATCATTATCCCCGGCTTGATCATGTATCAGTTGATTAATTTCCAGTTCTGCTTTCCCATTGCCCCAAGAATTGTCCCAATTCAAGACTAATCGACAAATAAGAGAAGACTCTAGGCAGAAATATGTCTCCGACTATATAAGGAAAAGACGATGGTCATATATCGGTCATGTCCTACGAATGCAAAACAACAGAATACCACTACAGGCGCTCACTTGGGTTCCTGAGGGTAAGCGGAAAAAAAAAAACCAAAAGAAACACTCAGAAGAACAATAATAAGAGAAGGAAGAACGTTGGGCCTAAATAATGTGCAAGAGCTAAGAGGAGTGGCGTCACAACGAACAACCTGGAGAGCACTGGTTTCTGCCTTATGCGCCGTGTTTGGCGCTTAAAGAATTTATTATTATTATTATTATTATTGCCCCAAGTTCTACACTCTCTGCCAAGGCTGATGATGACTTGCCGGTAGTTAATCTTGTTCTCATCTGACTTACTCCACTCTTCCCCTTTGAACATATTGTCAACTGTGATCACCTGCTTGATCGTTGCCTCTGCCTGTGCCATCCATAACATCCTCCTCATTACTCTTGCTCCCTTGATGTCAGCCATGTTGGAGTGCCATCTGTCTGTGGTTACTTGCATATAGGCTTTCTCCTGGACCATCGCATATCTGAATCTAATCGACAGCACTCCAAGCATGTACCTCATTGTCACAATGGGGGTATCTCACGTAAAGCCCAAGACTATATGCAGCCACCTTCATATATTCACCTATATCTGTCAAACACATTGCTGAAAATTGACCTACCCAGTTAGCTACATAATATTCACTTATCACCCTTAATCTCACTGGAGGACAGGCCTTGAGCAACAGTCTAAAGTCAAAATGTGACCAAAAAAATTAACATTGGGATTAGTCTTTCTTCAGGCAATTGATATTCTCCTGAATCTAAATAAATTCCTTTGTCAGAACACATTCTAAGTATGTTTATTTTGTTTATGTCAACTATTTTCTTTAGAAATTGTGCTTTTCCTATGAAGAAAATCATGAATTTCTCAGAACCTTCTTTTATATTACCACTTTTCTTGTTTATTTCTTTCTCAGTCAATGTGAGATTTGGCACAGATACTTTCCATCCAATAATAAAACTTTTGTCCGATCCAATTTCTAATATGTTATAAAAATATTGATTGATTGTGAATAATGTTGTAAAATTTTGAAAAATGTGTTACTATTTTTAGGTACTAACTTTAAAATTCTATATCTCAGAATCTATTAAATTTATCAAAAATCTAATTTGACAAAAGTTTTAAAATACAATGATGAGCTTCCATTTCAACTCTGATGCTCATAACTTAACACATAAAAAAGTCTTAGTGATTTCAAAGATAGGTTTAAAATCCAATATGGCCACCATTTCCAAGGCAAACAATAGTAATGTACCATCACTTACGATGGCATGCATAGCTGTTACTGTTGTAAGTTAACCCTGTGCAACTGTATTGAATTCATGCAGTTGTTTATGACAATTGCATTTCATCGTACCTTCTCCCCTTAATAAAGTCACACCAGACCTTACTGTGTCCTATGCTATCCATTCAAGATTTTTATGTCTTCTTTATCCATTTTATATATGTCTTCTATTCTATTCTCCCAATATTTCTCTTACCAATGGGATTTTAGAACATGGTCTACCTTGTAATGCTATCACTTAGCTTCCTCACAACATGTCATGTCCAGTGTTAGCATCTTGTCCTTACATCTTGATCAACTAGTAATAGGCTGGTTCTGTGCATCAGTTCTGTTTTAGTAATCTTGTCATATAGGCCTCTATTCAGGAAACCTAAGTTGAAGTACTTAGGTTCTCTTGACGTGGCAGTTTCTGTAGCAGATCGTTTCATTTGGTAGGATTGCCTACCCTTTGCAGAACTTGACCTTAGTCACGTCTGCCTATTGGAAGCAATGTTCCTATTCTTTCTTTACCTCATCAGACACCCCCTGAAAGCACAAGAGACCTCAGTATAGGCTACATTGTGTCATTGACAAACACCATAATAACTCATTCTGAATTTTTCATTTGAAATAAGTTGGAACAGAGAAGAACAATAAATAGAATATGCCATCTAGAATAAAAAGTCAATATATGCCAAACTCAATACCCACAAAAGGTTGAATGAGATATTTCAGACATTAATAGAGTGTGCCATTCAAAACAGAGATGATGGCGATGTGGGAGGTGCTCAGAGTTGACAATTACCTGGTACCTGCACCGTGAAGAGTTCAGTGGGTAAAGTAATCAGGTTACCTTGTCACTTATGTAAAAAGAATGAATTTTATATGAGAATGGAAGAATCAGACAAGGTATCTGCAACACTTGATATCATGTAGAAGATATGCAACAAGGAAACACAAATTCAAGATTGGGCAAGCAGGCCTTACTTCTCTTTCTTTTTTTTGTTGTTGAATAGTCTAGCATTTTTTGTAAACCTTCTTCTGAGATGGGGTTGAGTTGATCTTTATGAGCACCAATGTTTTAAAAAGTATGTTTGTTCTCTCTTTTTTTTTTTTTTTTTTTTTAATAAACTGTGGTACCTATATCATTTCTTTATTCTGATCTTTTAGTTACGGTGAAAACTATTGTAAATGTAATTAACTCAAATCTAGTAATTTTTTTTTTCTATGTTCATATGTACTTCTCTACAACATGGAATTTCTCAGTAAATAGGAGGTTACATTTTCTATTGTTGTAATGGTAGATGTGGTGACTTAAATGAAGGTAACGCTTCTAATATCATAACATCGATGGTTGTTGGGACCTGTAAAGATACTTCTTAAAATTGCCCGATTTGCAATATTAGACCATTCAATCAAAAATACAAACAAACAAACAACAACAGAGTAAGAAGAAAGATCTACTTGACTAGTTTACAGCTTGTTTCTATGCTGTATATCTTCTACAAGATGTTCCTGTTATGTTGCAGGTATCTTGTCTGGTTCTGCAATATTCGTGTTTTAAATTTATCATATGCTCACAACTTTCTGTATCACTCTCCTGTCAGGTGTATATCAACCCATTTGCACGTGGCTATATTGCCTCAGAACGAGCATACACAGTACGAGAAGTTCAGCCAGAACTTTATCAGACTACCAGAGATGGGAACCACTCCAGACTTCTGGATCTTGTCCTTTCTGCTCTGGAACAGGAGGCATGTTATAATTATATTAAAAAACTATGCTAATGTCAGTAATGTTACTTGTGATTATGATTTCAGACTGAAAATATTGAAAAATGTACTGAAACAAATTTTTGGCTGATCAATGGTTGTACGAAACATTTTCGTGATTTTAAGTTGCCACCGGAAAACAAATTCCCAAAGCATGGTTGTTGTAGAACACTGGAAAATTGATATTATGTTCATATTTTTCAGCGTTTTGGGTTAGTTACCAAATCGTGTAAAACTGTTTACAGTGGCAACTAGTGATAGGACCACACAAAATGCATGTACATCTTGTCTAACGGCTGAATAGGCCAGAAACATGTCTCAACAATTGACTGATAGATCTAGCGACAAGGACAAGAGTGAAAACGGTGTGCACATTGTTTGAAATAGTGATTTTGATAGAAATGGGGCGCAAGCAGTTATAATTGTGAAAATATTGCAAGTCCTCGGCCATCGGCCAGCCGTTAAATAGCAACAACCAATATTAGAGTTACAAATGGTGCTTATTGTAATAGTACATTCATTTATCTTTAACATGACGTGTAATTCATAAAAATCTGTAAACAATTACGAAAACTACAGCTTACTTTGTGCAAACACCTACAGGATGAAAATGGGACAAAAATTGTATTCGGCCACAGTGTGTTTTTCAGTTTGGTAGCTAATGTGTTAACTAGATTACACAAACACAATTACTAGTCTTAGTTCAGTGTTGTACTCTATAAATTGTCAGCAATGCAGTGATTCCTCATCTATGACCAGATATTTGTGTGTGCAATCTGAAAGTGGTATCAGATGTTGTCATAGGTGGGTATGGATTTGAGGAAGGATTGTTGAAATGCTCCCAAGACATTAGTAGCATGTAACCTCTGACAGGAAAATCCCAGCTGCTGGCTTTCTCATGGGAGGCCTGTTTTAACGAACAGAAGAAAAGGCAGGCCTGTCTCTAGTACACCAAAACCAGAATACTCTGGGTGTATGAGGCTCGTAAGCCTTGAGTGGTGGCTCCACTAAAGGAAGGAAAGCTCTTGTTTCAGTTTACTTGCTGTCGTTTTGTTATACTTCTTCTTCTTCTTTGATCCTTAGCCGCCGACCGTCAAAGCAGTCAGTGGCCATCACGCCTGGTGGTGTTTTGTAGGGCAACAACAAATTGATTCCACTTTGCTCGGTCGGTGGCCATCCTTCGTACAGTGCCCCAACTCTGGTTCATTCTTTGCATCTCAGCCTCCACAGTCCTCCGCCAAGTTGTTTTTGGTCGGCCTCTCTTTCATTTTCCTTCAGGGGTCCATAGCATAGCTGTTCTTGTGATGGCATCGGGGTCTCTTCTGAGGACATGGCCAACCCAGCTCCAGCATCTGCCAGCTATTTGATGGCTCCGAGTAAGCAGATCTTGGTTGTTTTGTTATATTGGGGACAGCCAAAGGCTGAGGAAGGCAGCTCTGAATAACACCTCTTGCTGTAATTTGATGTGGTGGGTTGAAAGGCACATACAGGTAGTTCTCTGTTTACATTGTTTCATTTACGCGAATTCGAACATACGCGCACCAATTATTAGGCATTTTTGTTTTATTTACGCTAAACTTAAAGTTACACAACCCAATATTTGTGTTTTTACAGCATTTTATCTGCGCACCGATGGGAGAGCTAGAACAAGATGATGATAAGTTGAATTTTTTCTTGAGGGATTGTGGGAAGGCATTTCCTATTAAAGTGTTACTTTTGCTAATCAAGACTGCTTGGGATGATTTTCTGTGGTGATACATGAACGATGTGTGGACAAAACTGTGCCCTCAATTATCTCATGACTTAAGGCATTAGCGTTGATGACAATAGTATCACAACTACTAAGGATGGTGTCAGAATGGCCTCAAGAACTGGCTTAGATGAAGTTGACAAAATTTAAATGGTAAATTTGCTTGATTATGAAGATCACAGCAGATAATGAAGACGCAGCTACTTGCACCAGCCAGCAGGAACCACCAGGAATGCCTACTTACAGCAATATGATTAAAGGACGCCTTCCAACTTCTTAAATCCTGCCTTATGATTATTAAAAAAGATGATCATAACATGGATAGGAGCTTTATGGTCAGGAGGAAAATGATGGAATGTACTTCTCCCTAACAAGAAATCTTCCGTGCGCAGAAAAAAGTTGCAAACTGAACTTTGGACACCTTCTGGAATCACTTCATTGCAGCATTGCCTGCTTCTCATTCAGATGACTCACCACCCTACCCCCTCTTTGAATTATAAATTGATGAAGATGAAGAAGGTACTGGTTGTGATAATGGTTGATAATTTGTCAATGTTTTCTGTACATGTACTTAACATGAATAATATGTCTTCATTTAAACTTGTTATTATTACATGTACATGAGTTTATTTTTTTATCATTATGTACGGCATTGGTGGAACGCACCTCCTTAATTTACATGTATTTGAATGAGAAAATCATGTATACAATTTCTGTTTATGCGAAGGTGTCTAGAAGGCATGTATCATGTAAACAAAGAAATACCTGTATGTCACAGCCCGGCAGTAAATTGATGGCACAGCATATTCACTGCACTCTACAAAAATTGAGCAAACAAAGAAAAAAAAGAAGTAGTCTGAAAGTGAATTAAGGTCACAAGAAATGAAAGTGAACATCTTGTCAATTCCAGGTCCAATTTGAGGTGATGCATAATGCCATCCACTATCTTGTTGGAGGACTTCAGTTGTACTCACTGTCTTCCCTTGAGTACTCTGCCTATGATCCAATCTTCTGTATCCACCATTCCTTTGTTGACAAGATCTGGGTGGTGTGGCAAGAACTTCAGAAGAGGAGACACCTGCCTCACAACAGAGCTGACTGTGCTGTCAATCATATGACTAAGCCAATGAAACCTTTCAGTTTTGAAGGGCTAAACCTGAACAAGTTTACTCGGTACGTTCATCTGCTGAATCAATGTACCAGTTTGATCTTCATAGCTGGTTGTCAGCTGCTACACATTATCTCTTGAATGTCGTTTAATATACATGTTAAAATGGGTACTGTATTAGCAAAAATAAAGAATACTTTATCAGTCAATTAATACCCAATAACTCCCCAAGGAGCATAGGCCTTCACATGCCAAGTCCTCCTGTCCATCCATCGCCAACACCTTCTCATATCTTGTTCCACTGGTACTTGTCTGGTTCTTGTCATCAGTTCCACACTGGTGATCTTGTCATACCATTTCAATCCTTCTATTCTAAGCAAGCATCCATTTTTGAAAGTCTGTAGTTTTTTTATTGTTGTTTTTGCTGTTAACAAAACAAATACTTGATCACTCTAAATAAATTCCTGCTTGTTGTACATAGATAAGTACCTGGTGATTACGACTGAAAACATCCTTTGTCATGTTATTTATCTAATTACAACATTGTCATTCTCATATTATTTGCCTCAGTGTTAAGATATACATTTTATTACAGTTCTCAGGTATTTCTCTTTAACTGATAAATACTTTATTGCAGCTGTTAACTATTTCTATTTAAGAAACACTTTATTATAATGCATATCTTTTTCTGTACAATACACATTTATTAATTACAGTATCCAGCTTAAGTACAGTACTCAGCTGTTTCTCTGCTGTAGATTAATGATTTATTATAACTGTCAGCTATTTCTATATAATAGATAAACACTATACTACCATGCTTAGCTACTTCTATACAACAGATAAATGCTTTATTACAGTGCTCAGCTATTTATCTGCAGTAGATAAACACTTTATTACAGTACTCAGCTATTTCTATACAGTAGATAAACACTTTATTACATTACTCAGCTATTTATCTGCAGCAGATAAACACTTTATTACAGTACTCAGCTATTTCTATACAGTAGATAAACACTTTATTACAATGTTCAGCTACTTATCTGCAGTAGATAAACACTTTATTACAGTGCTCAGCTATTTATCTGCAGCAGAGAAACACTTTATTACAGTACTCAGCTATTTCTATACAGTATATAAACACTTTATATATAAACACTTTATTACAGTGCTCAGCTGTTTATCTGCTGTAGATTAACACTTTATTACAGTGCTCAGCTATTTCTAAACAGTAGATAAACACGTTATTACAGTGCTCAGCTATTTCTAAACAGTAGATAAGCACTTTAATACAGTACCCAGCTGTTTATCTGCAGCAGATAAACACTTTATTACAGTGCTCAGCTATTTCTAATAATAATAATAATAGCCCCTTCAGTCATAACTGACTATGGGAATGCGCCCCTGAGGTGGCAGCCCTCAGCTGCTTATTTTCCTGGTGCTCCTTTCGACGTTTTCTCCTCACCTCTGCTTCTTGTGTGAGCCTCTCTTCGCCCAATCTGAGGTGGTGCCGTAAATAGCATCGCCACTTATTGCGATCGGCAGCTTCATCCTCCCATGTTGCTGGATCCATGTCCAGTGCCCTCATATCTCTCTTGCACACATCTTTGAACCTCAGCTGTGGTCGCCCAACTGTTCTCTTGCCATCTGCTAATTGTCCGTAGAAGATATCTTTTGGGATGCGACCATCTTCCATGCGGCGAACATGGCCAAGCCAGCGAAGTCTGCGCTGTCTAAGCAGCGTATACATACTTTGAAGGCCAGCACGTGACAACACCTCGACATTTGTCACTTTATCTTTCCACAAGATGCCGAGGATGCGGCGTAGACACCGCAAATGGAAGGTATTGAGCCTTCTTTCTTGCTTAGCATAGGTCGTCCATATAGGAGTGTGCTGGTGACGCAGGCATTATATACCGCAGCTTTGGTCTTCATTGTGAGTTTAGAGTTTCCCCAAACACGCGATGTGAGGCGGGCAAAGGTAGCTGCAGCTTTGCCAATGCGGCTGTCGATTTCTGTATCCAGTGAGAGTTTGTCATTGATGGTAGACCCTAGGTATGTGAAGTGGTGCACCACTGCCAATTCATAGTTATCGATAGTGATAACTGGTGCAGCACCCACATCCTGACTCAGCACATTCGTTTTCTTTAGACTTATTGTGAGGCCAAAGTCCTTGCATGCTTTAGTGAAGCGATTCATCAAGCTCTGAAGCTCTTGTTGGCTTTGAGTGACGACTGCAGCATCATCAGCGAACAACAAGTCTCTTATAGTGACCCTTCTGATTTTGGTTTTTGCCTTCAGCCTTGAAAGATTAAACAGACGGCCATCTGACCTAGTGTGAAGGCATATTCCTTCAGTTGCATCTCTGAATGCATGTTTCAAGAGTAAGGCAAAGAAGATTCCGAAGAGGGTCGGAGCCAGAACACAGCCTTGTTTAACACCACTTCGTATATCAAAGGGCTGTGACGTGCTTCCAGCATATTGGACTGTTCCCTTCATGTCGTCATGGAATGACTTTATCATTTCCAGCATTTTAGAAGGGCAGCCTATTTTCAGGAGGATTTTAAAGAGTCCATCCCTACTAACCAGGTCGAATGCTTTTGTGAGGTCTATAAAGGCGATATATAATGGTCTTTTCTGCTCTCTTGATTTTTCCTGAAGCTGGCGGAGAGAGAAGATCATGTCTGTTGTTGATCTGCCAGCTCGGAATCCACACTGTGCCTCTGGATATATGCGCTCAGCTAACTTGTGTAGTCGCATTAAGATGACTTTGGCAAAAACCTTACCAACAATACTAAGAAGAGAGATGCCTCTGTAGTTATTGCAATCACTTCTGTCTCCTTTATTTTTATACAGTGTTACAATCTTGGCATCTCGCATGTCTTGAGGAATAGTTGTCTCTTCCCAGCACTGGCACAGCATCCTATGCAGGGGATGTAATAGCGTGCTCTTACAGCATTTGATTAAATCAGGAGGAATCCCATCACTGCCTGGTGCTTTGCCAGAGGCCAAGCTATCAATGGCCTTACTGAGTTCCTCTAATGTTTGTTCGGCATCCAGCTCCTCCATAGTTGGCAGACTATTGACAGCATCAAGGGCTGCAGGCGTAACGGTATTGTCTCTAGCGTAAAGCTCAGAGTAGTGCTCGACCCACCTCTCCATCTGCTTACCCTTATCGGTTAGCTTCTCTCCGCTGATGGTTTTTAGCGGTGCCGTCTTACTTTTATGAGGGCCAAGTGCTTTCTTTATACCGTCATACATTTGTCTAATGTTGCCTGTTTGCGCTGCGATCTGGATGCTCTCACTGAGCTGGAGCCAATAGCCATTTGCACAGCGTCGAGCAGTTTGTTGAACTTTGCTTCTCGTAGCCCTCAGGATCTGTAGGGTTCTGGCACTCGGTGAACGTTTGTATTCATTCATAGCACTGCGCTTAGCTTCAATAACAGGTGCCATCACATCTGATGAAGCGTCAAACCAGTCATTTGACTTTGCTGTTTTCTTACCAAAGGTGGCAAGTGCAGTACTTTGAATGGTGTTCCGTAGATGCTCCCAGTTCTCTGTAATAGTATCACCATGCTGAGGGCTACTGAGCACTTTCTTGAAGGTCGCAGTGAATTGAGCGATCATGAAAGGGTCTGACATCTTGTTGGTATCAATGCGTGGTTTCCCTTCATGTCTGACACGATAGAGTTTTCTTGGTTGTGCTCTGATTTTGCAGCAAACCAAGGAGTGATCTGTGTCACAGTCTGCACTATGGTACGAGCGCGTGGAGAGCACAGACCTGAGGAGTGGCCTTCTGACGAGAATCAGGTCAAGTTGGTGCCAGTGCTTGGATCGTGGGTGTCTCCATGACACCTTATGCTGGGGTTTTGTCTGAAAGTAGGTGTTGGTCAAGCAGAGGTCATGGTGGACGCACAACTCTAAGAGCCGTTGTCCATTTTCATTCATCTTACCAATACCAAACCTGCCCAGACATGAAGGCCATGAAACATTATCGGCACCCACTCTAGCGTTAAAGTCACCAAGGAGAACAAGCTGTTCTTGCCTAGGTATGCTTTTGATTACTGCTGCTAGATTCTCGTAGAACTCATCTTTAGCTTCTGAGGCAGAGTACAGAGTAGGAGCATACACACTGACAAGGGTGATGGGACCTGTGCTAGTTTGCAGGCGGAGTGTTAACAGGCGTTCTGATCCATTCTCGCCTGGTTCAACCATGTTAGTTAGCGATTTTTTGACCGCAAAACCTACTCCGTGTTCTCTAGCTTTATTAAGATCTTTCCCTTGCCAATAAAATGTGTAGTCCTTCTCGCTCACCGTTCCAGAGCCCGCCAGGCGCGTTTCCTGAAGTGCAGCTATATCCACCTGAAGTCGTTTAAGCTCATCATTAATTATGGCTGTCTTCCTTACATCGTTTACATCCTGTAGGTTTTCGGATAGTCCAGTCAACATAGTCTGGACGTTCCAGCATCTCAATCTGAGAGTTTGCTTATTTCTATTTTTTCGATAATTGCTTGGTGCAAAATTTTCTGTCCACAGTTCGGGTTTGACCCTAATCCCCATGCACCCAATGGGGAAAGCAGACAGTGGCGGGACAACACCTTATTGACTGGGGGCTGCCCAGCTTGAAGCGGGCGGTAGCTGTCCAGTGAGATCCTAGAACCTCTCCCACTGTCGGAAGTAGCCCCTGGCGCAATGCCCTACGCCAATTGGGCAAAATGCTTATAACCGGTAACTGCTACTTCCCGTGTTTTGCCGACACCTATAGGGTGAAGCTGGAGTGTCCTCTCCAGGGCGCGAGCTTGGGCACAGTTATATGGAGATCAAGCTGTTGCCCATGCAGCATGTTCCCCCTCTCCACACAGCCGGTAGATCCAAAGGAACGGCAGTAGCCGATACAGTTTGGTACCAGCCATGTCGCAGGAGTTGCCAGAATAATGTCGAATCGACATTAGACTGCCTTAGGGACTCCGACTCCAGATTTATCCTCAGGGTTTACTCCCGAAGCCAATTCCACAAATGAATATTCCCGCAAGGCAGCGGTGGTTTGAATTCAGAGTTCCTTCTCTTAGATAAGCTACCAACCAAGGATCACGAGCCCTATCTGCCCGAAGCTGCTGGTTTTAAGGCGCCAGTCGCTCGCCTTTGCCCCTTCTCCCGTCAGTGGAAACAGTTCCGCTGGGCTCAAATTGAGCCACACGTGAAGGCCGGGAGCTGGACTTGGTTGTCAGAGGCTGTTTGAGGCTGTTTGTTTTTTTAGCTATTTCTAAACAGTAGATAAACACTTTATTACAGTACTCAGCTATTTCTAAACAGTAGATAAACACTTTATTACAGTGCTCAGCTATTTCTATACAGTAGATAAACTCTTTGTTACAGTACTGAGCTAATTTTGTACAGTAGATAAACACTTTATTACAGTACTGAGCTAATTCTGTACAGTAGATAAACACTTTATTACAGTGCTGAGCTAATTCTATACATTAGATAAACACTTTATTACAGTACTGAGCTAATTCTGTACAGTATATAAACACTTTATTACAGCAATCATATATTTGTCTGCAATAGATAAACACTTTATTACAGTGCTCAGCTATTTCTGTATAATATAAAATTTGTTTACAGAGACCATGCTGTTCCCAACTCAGTGTTCAATCATGAGGAATTGGGTTATGACTATGACAAACTTGACATTGGTGGTTATAATTTGGACGAATTGGAAGAACTCATAGCTCGCAAACAAAGCAGCCCAAGAGTCTTTGCTGGATTCCTGCTGAGGGGTATCAAAAGATCTGGCTCTGTTGTCCTAAACATCTGTCTGGTGAGAGATGCATTTATTTTCTAGGTTTGAATTTTGTTCATGCCTTCAGGAGCAAGAGGTTATCTGAGCTATATTCCCCCTGCAGAAAACCTTTTGCAGTGGTAGTGTCTGCTGCATTTACTTTGGATGAGTGGGATTCTAACCCATGGCATAATCCTGCTTATTTGTTTTTACAGTGGTCTTGCTCATTGCCCCTCAGTATTAGAATTTACTGAGGTGAGATAATTATATTGGTGTTTTTATATCAGGGTTGTGGAGTTATAGTATGAGTCATAGAGTTTGTTATTTTTGGATGGAGTTAAGGTTATTGAGTTGGTTTTTTTTTCTAGGAGTCAGTTTTAGATGGAGTCAATTATTTATAGGCTGGGTTTGTTAATTTTTGATGGAGCTGGAGTTACGAGTCAGTGTCTGACATTTCTCACCAACTCCACCAACCTTAATTTTGTAAAGTGACAAGGTAAATGCCCTTATGTGTGCTTATAAAACCCACTAATTATTATCTCTGGTACTAGCATTCATAGTTCCTAGGTAGCTGAAAGCCTAGAAGTCAACAAAGAAAGATAAAATTAGTAAATACAGAACTGTAAAAGACAGAGTCAGGAAGTCTGTTTATTTTATTAGCAGAGTAGCAGTTGACAATTTTCTATTGTCTGCACCAATATACTTTTACAGTAGTTGTTTCTGTGCCAGTGTGTTTTACGTATCGGTTTGCCAGTGTCGTATGTGCAGACCGTCATTAGTCACTTCTTAAGATATTCTAGAGAGACCAGTTGTTCTGTCAGCGACCCCTAGGAACAAACAACATTAAATAAAACAAACTAAAATCTTAAAAATTAATCAGATCCCTTTGTGAAAAGTTCAGTATCCATTGCAGCCTGTTTCTTGTGATATGGAATACTTTCTTCATGTACAGTACTATAAGTAGGAAATTAACAGAAAGAGATAGTGTTACGTCATTTGGCTTATATTCCAAATTAAAAAATGTGGGAGTCAGTCCACAGCTTACCATCACACATGATCTATTTATATTTAGATTGTTTATGAATTTATTTTGATTAACATTGTTATTTCTTAGCACAATGAAAGGTGTCATGCCGCTGGTCGATTCAACCTTCTAGGAGGTCTCACTGAAGCTCCCTGGGCCTTTGACCGTCTGTTCAAACTGGAGATCACTGATGCCCTGAAGGAATATGGGCTGAAACCTGAAGATGTGTTTGATGCTGAAGCTCAGTTCACTTTGGAAGTGAAAGTTTTTAATGTTGACGGTCTTCCATTGAACCAGAAGAATGTCTTGCCAGACCCAACAATCATCTTTGAGCCTGCCCATGGTAAACATTATATCTTTTCTGTTATCCATAGTGTTCTATAAACTGTTGTTAAGAATTATATATATCTTTTCTGTTGTTCATAGTTTTTAATAAATTTTTAGTACGTTATATAGCTTTTCTATTATTCATAGTTTCCATTAACATTTGATCAAAGTTACATATCTTTTTCTGCTGTTCTTAGTTTTTGATAAACTACTACTTACTACTTAGTCGTTCACCTTCTACCGTGAGGTGTAGAGGTTTGGAAGAGAGAGCGCCTGACTATCCTATCGGCTGTCTTCCTCCTGGCCTGGTTCCATTCTAGTCCTCGGTCCTTCAAAGATTGTCTAATGTTGTCCTCCCAGCGAACTCGGGGTCTGGATCCCTGACTCTTTGTTTCCCATGTTTGTTGTGGTATCCGATCTTCTCCCATTCTGCAGACATGGCCAAACCATCTTAATTGGGACTGTTCTACTTGGGTCTGCAGGGGGTAGGATTTAAGGCCTTGACGTATCGTCTGGTCTGGTTTGATAAACTTGTGGTTCAGATTATAAATATTTTCTGTTATTCATAATTTTCCATTAACATTTGATCAAAATTATATATTATCTTTTCTGCGTTCATAGTTTTCCATAACAAGAAACTCCCAAAAGATGTCTCCACTTGTCTTGTATTTTCATATATATATATATGTTTCTTCTTCTGGTCCCTTTTTGCTCCTTAAGGAGCATGGAACCACCACAACAGCTGGTCCTCTTGCAGTAAGCCTGCTTAAAGTATCCATGTGCTCTTCTCAGTTGTGGTTTCTGTAGCAATTTATTTTACATGTTGAGGTGGCCAGCCTCATTCACAACCTGATATTAGTCACGCTCTTACTGAGGTAGCAGTAGTTCCATTATTTCTGTGCCCTGTCAGAGACTCCCAGGAGCTACACATGTGACATAATATGTGTGCTGCTTGTTTGAAAACATGGTATGTGGACACAAGCATTGGCTCCCATTAATGTGAGAGTTAAACTTAAATGGTGTCTGGGACAGAAACAGTTAACATCTCTGGACATAATTCATCATCTTTTATGGTTTAGTCAGTGATATTGCCAATGTCTATGTGTTCAATAATTACTTCTTCTTCTTGTCTGTCGTTAACTATCCTATAACCACATTTGTTTTTCTCATAAAGTTGCCTCAAGCTTCTGTCATTACTATACAGTTTCTGCTTTAAAGGGGTTGGTGAAAGCCATGTTGTCAGTATACTCTTCTCATGGAACTGATATTTTTGGAGAACATATTTTACTGTTTGCTTGTCTTCCCCACATGGATGCCTGTCAGTCTGTTACATTTTTAATTTTTGAATAGATAATATTTGAGTCTGCAATGGCCGGCTGTCAGTCTGAAAATTATCTACAGTTAGATACTTTCTTTTTTTATCAAATTTGAAGGACTTTCATGCTGCATTTTCATATGATTCCTATAAGTTGGTTTTCTATTCTTGTCTCATTGGTCTTCAATAGTGAAATGGAACTAGTCAAGAATAGTTTGTGAGGAGATATAATTTATAGATTTTCAATGCCCTACTTCACAGGGAGGGTGATGAGTATTGTGGTTACAAGTTCTGTGAAAATCAAATGATGTGTTAGAAGCAATCCTATTGGTTGGCTGTTTGTTGTGAGTATGTAATCCAAATGTCTTAGAAAGATGAATGCATGGGTGAGTACAGTTCTGATTTTTGCCTGAGAAGGGGTGACTAGTTTTAAGAGTAGGTTGCTAGGTGTCGCGATGGAAATATTGTCTGAGTTGTGGAATTAGGTTGATAATGTTGGGTGAAAGGATTCCCAATGTCTAAGACTCAAGTTGTATGAGTCTGAAAAGTCATTACTGATTCCGTATTTATTCTGAGATTATGTTGTGAATATATTCTGGGATTGTGTTTTGAATGTATTCTGGGATTGTATTTTAGATATACTCAAAGATTGTGTTTTGAATGTATTCTGGAATAGTATTTTGAATGTACTCTTTGAAATATTGTTTTGATTGTACTCTGGAATGGTGTTTTGAATGTATTCTGGGATTGGGGTTTGAATCCTATGCTTTATAATGGAACATTCCTGCTGGATTTGTAGTCTATGTAGAATCAAGATGAGGATTGCAGCAGTATTTCTGAGAAGCACATTTATGTATCCATACAAGAATATTGCTCAGAAAATGTTGACATGTTTCATCAATATGAGCTAACTCTCAGTAATGGTGGATCAAAGACAAGACAAGACATCATTAAATTACATGTGGAAACTGCATTGTATCTGAGATTGATAGATCAACTTGTACAGCTCTGGAGAGACAGAGATGAGATCATTTGTACCAGCAACCACTGATACATCCATGTGTAGACACATGCATATTTACACTGTGGTCACAGTTTGGTCCTAGACCCTCATTTGAGTTTGTGTCATGTGACTTGTAGGAGGTGACCATGTGTCAGGACTGAACAACCATGTGACTTGTATGTCATGAATTTACTTAGCATTTTAAATACTGATGATCTCCATTTGTCATCAAATGATTGCATTTTTCTTTTAGTCCTTAAAGCACCTTAATTTAATTCTGTTTTATTCCCATCACCAGTAACAAAACGGCCTAGGTAATATTTTTAACCAGATGTTTGTTGCATATATTAGCCCTGGTAACATATAGGTGCAGCCATTAATTCATTCATTTATTTCACTTTTTGCTGTCTGTGAAGCATAGAGCTAATACTGCAGCTTGCCCCGTTGCAGGGAGCCAGCAACAAAACATTCACATGCTTATGCAGCAGTGGTTTCTGTAGCTATTTGTTTGAGGTTGTGAGCCACATGCACGACTTCATATTAGCCTTTTACAACATGCTAGCAGTAGACCTTTTCTGTCTTTGTCTCTTCAACGACCCTAGGAACACAGCCTATAATGGTTGTACCTTAAACCTTGGTCTTACAGTCTTGGATACCTTTAGCACATTGAAGTATCAATAGCAAATTATAATGCTGAGATCTAATCAATGAAAATGGAGGTACATAAGAATTACTGTCATGAAATGGCTAGTCAAGTGAACTAGACATTACCTTGACTGGAACCAGCATAGGGAGAAGAAGGTGAGGCCACATGAACCTAGAGAATAATGCTAGGAAAAGAAGCAAGTGCACCTAAAAACTTGTAGACAGAACTGAAGAAGGTGGGCCACCACAGAAAATAGTGGCAGTGATGTGAGTGGTTAGAGAACTTGCTTCTTGAGGCAAAGTTACAAGGTTTGAAACTTGGTAACTCAATGCTCTAGTCTACCAAGCAGTAAACAGGTACTTGACTATGCTTGTGAGTAAGGGAAGGCAAAGGCAATGAGGAAGGGAGCAGGACACTTCCTTTCATAAAGCTGAGACCTTGTATAAATAAAATCTCTAACACTTCACTCACCTATGGCAGTATCTGCTTTGGGATTTACCTTGACCTTTGTGTAGTGATGATGAAGACCTGAGAATGAAATCAATTTATTTGTCTACGTTTGCGGACTTAACACTGATTTATTCCACACACCTTCTCATCTTCCATGTCCAGGTGCAGCAGAAGATGTCGTGTCCACTGCCATTGCTGGTGTTGGTGTCCGTAAAGAGGTGTCCACATTGTCTGAGTCAGAGATTGAAAACCTGCGTGATGCTCTTCGCAAAGTTCAAGAGGATACTGGTCCTAATGGATTCCAAGTAAGAACAACATCACCTCACCTTCTTCATGTCAAGTTGATTGTTGTGTTGTATTATATTTGTATTGTAGAAAATGCAGTCTTGTGAAACAACCTTTAATGACTGTAATATAACATAATATTCCAACAACTATGGTGGGTATGTACAATGAATCATGATAAGGAACATACATTCCTAGCTGGACTGTATTCCTTATACCAGCCTGAAAAAACGTGGCTCGTGGCAGATGACATAAAAGGATCCTGTTTGTACATTCATAAACTGAAAGAAAAATATCAATGTGACATAAACACGCTGTTGTAAATATGAAAGTGATTTAATAATCATATCATCATCTCCCTTCAACTTCCCAAGGAACATAGGTCTTTGACAAATTTATGCCAAGTCTTCCTGTCCTGTGCCATCAGCTCAGGGTAATACCGTGCTTTCTTTATCCACTTGATATGTCTCCAGTTCTCCTCTCTATATGTTCTCTGGTATGTGGGGAGTGATAAGGGAAATGATGATGGTGCTGTACCTGCTTGTGGTGCCTAGACCTACATTGAGTTCATGGCAAGCCACCTTGTCCTGTGCCACCCTTTCAGGTTCCTTCCATGTCTTCAGTTTTCTTTTCATGTCTATCTTCAGTTCTGTTCTCAATTTATTGGGGTTTTTTTTAGGTCTCATGTATCTGTGTTGACTATCCCAGAACAAATACGGTCTTATAATGCTATCAGTAGTACTTCAAATGACCTAATTGTTCAAATTTTTAAAAAGAAATTTTACCTTGTTCTTTAGAACATTGCAAGCTTCCATGGAGAACCGACCAACAGGTGTGAATATGATGGCCACCCAGTTGCATGCTGTGAACATGGGATGGCAAACTTCCCACAGTGGCACAGACTTTATGTCAAACAATGGGAAGATGCTCTAACAGCTAAGGTAACAATAATTGTTTCCAGTGGTTTCACAAAATCACCAGCGGTTTTCTTTGTTAACCTTAGTTATCACTGTTTCCTAATAATGAAGAGTGGCAGACATGAACCAGAAGTCAAGATGGGAGTAGCAGTGGCCCAAAGTTCATTCAACAACATAAGACCTGTCTTAACAGTAAGGTCTCAAATTATGAACAAGTTCTGTTTTTAAGCGTGTTTTAGCCTGAGTTTGCACATTAATTAAGTCAGAATTTGTCTGTTCAGTGAAAGTTCTTAAATAGGCCATACTAGAATTGCTTTGGCAGCTAGCGCCTTCAATAGATTATCTAACATTTGGAAATTACGATCATTGAATATACATACCAAGCTTCGTCTGTTTAATTCAAATGTTATCTCAGTGTTAACATACGGCTGTGAGAGTTGGAAAATAACAAAATCATTGGAGAACAAGCTGAATACATTCGAGAACAAATGTCTTAGAAAACTCATGAACATCAGTTGGAAAGAATTCAAGACTAATCGACAAATAAGAGAAGACTCTAGGCAGAAATATGTCTCCGACTATATAAGGAAAAGACGATGGTCTTATATCGGTCATGTCCTACGAATGCAAAACAACAGAATACCACTACAGGCGCTCACTTGGGTTCCTGAGGGTAAGAGGAAAAAAGGAAGACCAAAAGAAACACTCAGAAGAACAATAATAAGAGAAGGAAGAACGTTGGGCCTAAATAATGTGCAAGAGCTAAGAGGAGTGGCGTCACAACGAACAACCTGGAGAGCACTGGTTTCTGCCTTATGCGCCGTGTTTGGTGCTTAAAGAATTTATTATTATTATTATTAATAAAACATCATCAAATATAATGTTTTGTAACATTTATTTTACCTAAAAATGCCTAAAGCTTATTAATAATTGTTGATATTTACTGTTGTGTATAGTAAATGTTGCTAAATGTAATGAGGCGTGGCTGGCTGTAACAAATTCTCACATAATAAAGCATAACCACGAAGCTTGAACACACTGGATACAACTCGACACGTTTAATCAACCATGTTATTAGAAGCAGAAAACAGGAAGAGGAAGTTAGCATAAGGGCAAGTAACTCTAGCATGAAACAAAGTAACCATGGAGACATATATACAAACGACCCCATCAACATAATGACAATGTTGTAACATACAGTAAATAGCGAAACACAAACAGTTCAAAATAAAAAATGTTATGGTGTCTCTAGACACTTCTGCAGTGTTGGTAAATGATAATGACACATCCTGGAGCTGGAAAAGTTGCTACTGGTGGTTTGTAGTGGAGAAGTAGTTGAAAATTAATTGAAACTGAAAATTAATGGGCTCAGTGGCATCAGCAGGTTTCTGTAAGTCAGGATCGCGATAACCTCAGACCTTGCTGCATTAACATTCACAGAAATATTACATTTAAAATGAAAGTCATAATGTAATGTATACATTTGTTATTATATGGTGCAGAAACATGGCCTTCTTCTTCGATCCTTAACCACCGACCATCAAAGCAGTCAGTGGCCATCACGCCTAGTGGCGTTTTGTAGGGCAACAACAAACTGATTCCACTTTGCACGGTCGGTGGCCATCCTTCGTACAGTGCCCCAACTCTGGTTCATTCTTTGCATCTCAGCCTCCACAGTCCTCCGCCAAGTTGTTTTTGGTCGGCCTCTCTTTCGCTTTCCTTCAGGGGTCCAAAGCATAGCTGTTCTTGTGATGGCATCGGGGTCTCTTCTGAGGACATGACCAACCCAGCTCCAGCGTCTGTATTCATTTGATGTTGTTTCCGTAACTTCATTATTTTTTTACATAGACAGGGGTGTCAGCCCTATGCTAAAACCCCCAACCTGGAGGACCAGGGTACCAGCTTTTGTCTGACCCCTACCCACACAGACCAGTCCTGCTTGGTTGAACCTACCAGGAGTAAAACGCCCACTAGAAACATGGCCAGTTAAAAGCAAATGGAAATGGGGCCTTTGAAATATTAATTTATAAATGAGCTCATTTCGTGGAAACTGATGAAAAAATAAAGAAGTCATGGGGAAGGGTAGATAATTAATAGAGAATTGATGAAAGTTATAAAAATTGGAACAGTCTGATATTTTGGGTTTAAAGAGACATACTTAACTCTTTAAGTCCCAATCGACTTTATAAAGGCTCAGGGGTTAGACGCGCTTGGCCCCATCGACTTTAAAAAGCCTTTAGTATATGTGCCTCTGTTTGAGACTGTATCTAATTATAACTACCCACAAACCACCCAAAACGTCATTTCTGACTGCAAGTACATTATTTTAAATACCGCACGTGTTTAAGAGTGAACGTGTTTCTGTTTTGAGATATTTAGATTTTTAAAGCGATTTTTTTTAAGCGCATATCCTCCATACCTTGAATAACTGATCATTTTTTTAAGCGCATATCCTCCATTTTACCTTGAATAACTAATCATTTTTCAATGAAAGCTTTTATACTTGTAGCACAAGAGTAAAGTACATCCAATTACCTTCAGTTTCATATACAACAACAAAGTTATTTATGCATATGAACATTTTAAAAAATTATTTCTAAACAACAACAATAAAAACGCACTGGGGTGGCCATTTTTGCTTGGGCTAAACCCACTTTTTTGCTTGGGACTGAAAGAGTTAATGAAAACTATAATGTAAGAAAAAATTGATGGTAAACTTGAGGACAGCACTGTAACTGAGAAGGCAGTACCAATAGATGAACAAAAAGTATGCTGTCAATGTTTATCATCAATGTAATTGTGGTGGCTGCCCTTGATTAGATCGCTTTTACTTACATTTTCTAATTCCACCTCCATTTGTCTTTGACAGTTTTATGCTTTCTCACCATTTTATGGCTTTCCAATCATGTTCGTGATCTTCATTATCTGTCTTATCTCCTGCATTTTAAAAACATCCATCCTTAACATTTGTTTTCTTGTATGCAATCATTAGACACATGACTGCTGTTTTGTTACAACTGTATTGAAGAAAATAAACATGATATTCCAGGGTGCTAAAGTTGGAATCCCCTACTGGGACTGGACCACAGCATTCACTGCTCTACCAACTCTTGTCACTGAAGAGGAAAACAACCCCTTCCATCATGGAAAGATCTACAATGGTGAGATCACCACCAGAGCACCCAGAGATAAGCTCTTCAATGATCCAGAGTTTGAAACTGAGTCGTTCTTCTACAGACAGATTCTTCTTGCTTTTGAGCAGACTGACTACTGTAACTTTGAGGTATTGTTCACAGTTAGTCTCCAGTGTATTTTTCATGTCTTCCTATACATGTCCAGCCTACCAAGGGCCATGTTGGTCAGCATTGATCCTGTTTTTCTACAAACCCCTGTCTTCAGTGTTGCCAGTGAGCTTTGTTGATGACTTCTTCCTATGCCAGTTTATCATACATTGATTTACCCTTCAGCTTCCCAATACACAGACCTTCAAATTAAATTCTTCCAAGCCCTCCTGTTCTCTGCCATCTGCTCAACATTGCTCCATGTCATCTGCCATCTGCTCAACATTGTTCCATGTCGTCTGCCATCTGCTCAACATTGTTCCATGTCATCTTCATCTCTTTCATTACTGCCTCCAGTTCTCTTCTCCATGTGTTTTTTCAGGCATCCTCTACCTCTCATCCCCTGGAATTTCCAGAACAAGGACTGCCTTCTAAAGCCATCAGCAGGTTTCCTCAGTGTGTGTCCTATCCATTTCCAGGGTCTTCTTATCATCTCTGTTCACTGGCACCTGTTTGGTTCTTGTCATCAGTTCCACAATGGTGACATACTGTCAGTCATCTGATATTTTTCCAGTCCTTCTTCTTTCCCCCTCTTCCCTCAATCTTTCCCATTATTGTCATGTGTTCTGCTTTTCTTATTCTCATAACATGTCATATTAATATTGCCTTCTCATCTGTACAAAGACTTACCGCTTGTTCCCAGCCTACCTCATAACCTCATTAGATGTTCTATTTGTCCATACTATTTTCATCATCCTTACAAACAAACCACTTGTCAACAGTCTTCATTAAGACCTACATTCTTACTTTAATGTCCGAGCTTCACGTCCATAAAGTGAGTACTGGTTCAATAAAGCACTGGATAACTTTCTTTCTTCCTTTTATCAGCAGCGATTTGTTACACAATAGATTTCTTATTTCCTGTAATGCAGCTTTTTGCTCAGGCCATTACACTCATTACCCTGTGAAACATCATCCATCAGATAATATTACTGCTTCCAAGTAATTGGATTTCTGCATGCTTCAGATTCAAACATTTTATATGGGACCAAAGATGCATCAAAAGTGAGGAATGCAGTAAGCGACCCATAGCTTGACTGCTTGCGTCAGGGTCAGCGAACCAAAGCTGACCACGACCCTACTTCACCTCCAAGTGGTGGTCCTGGAAACAGGCTGCATCACTGCAGTCTGGCTGAGAGAGTAGGGATCAAAGAGGGAAGGCTAACCCGGTCCCAAAAATGCCATGCCGAAAACGGATGTGTAGGGCCGAAATCGCAGATATTGCAGCTTTGCTGTAAACGGCGACACAACGTAACAAACGTCCTTTTCAGGATGAACGCACAAGAAGAAGAAAAACATTTTATATTTATCTTGCATTCTGGGGTCTCTCTTTCTTGGAGATAACCATGAATTTTGTTGTATTAATATTTAGGCTGAATATTTTTATTATATCCAAAATTTCTTGCAGTTCTTTCTCACTTTAAGCTATCAGAACTATGTCTTCAGTATATCTAAGGATATTTAAGTTGTGATCTCCAACTCATTTCCTGGCATGTCTTCTTTATTTATCAGTATTTTGTGTATTGTCCTTCCAATATCAATTGATTTAAGTAAATTATCTTTACTCTTGTTTGTCTCAAGCTATGAAAAGAAGGATACCAGAATAATTTAATCTGATTCCCACAGGTACAATATGAGATTACCCACAATGCCATCCACTCATGGACCGGTGGTCAGTCACCTTATGGTCTGTCCACTCTTGAGTACACAGCCTACGATCCACTCTTCCTTCTCCACCACTCCAACGTTGATCGTCAGTTTGCCATCTGGCAAGCTCTTCAGAAGTTCAGAGGTCTGCCTTACAACAGTGCCAACTGTGCCATCCAACACCTGAGGCAGCCAATCAGACCTTTCAGCGATGACGATAACAATAACCCAAGCACGCGTGCCAACTCCCGCGGCATTGATGCTTTTGATTATGACAGGTAAATTTTTATTTCAGCCAGGTCCTTATGGATGATGTCATCAAGGCATGTAAGGAGAGAACAAGAAAGTATTCAGTGGGGTACTGGAAGATGAGACAGGTCTATATTTCGGAACTGGCATTTGCTGATGATGTTGCCCTGATTGCTAAATCAGAGGCACATCTCCAATCCAACCTGCAAGTCTGGAAGGAAGAGCTGGAGAAGAGAGGGATGGTCATAAGCAGCTCTAAAACAAAATCCATGGTGATATCACGAGAAGAAAGAAAACATCAGATTAAGTTGGGAGAACAGATCCTGGAGCAGGTCGACCACTTTAAATACCTCGGAGCTATTATAGACCGAAAGGGAGGCATCAAAGAAGAGTTGGCCACTCGAAAAGCAGCAGCTGGGAGACTTTTTCAGGCCATAAATCGAGGATTCCTCAGCAAGAGAGAGGTTGGTAAGAAAACGAAGATGGCTGTATACCGCTCCACCTATGTCCCAGTCTTGACATACGGATGCGAGTCATGGGCAATGACTACAACCCATAAAAGCCAGATCCAAACCTCAGAAATGAGGTATCTGAGGAAGGTGGTTGAAGTAACAAGAAGAGACATGGTACGCAACCAGATGATACGTCAAGGCCTTAAATCCTACCCCCTGCAGACCCAAGTAGAACAGTCCCAATTAAGATGGTTTGGCCATGTCTGCAGAATGGGAGAAGATCGGATACCACGACAAGCATGGGAAACAAAGAGCCAAGGATCCAGACCCCGAGGACGACCCAGAGTCCGCTGGGAGGACAACATTAGACAATCTTTGAAGGATCGAGGACTAGAATGGAACCAGGCCAGGAGGAAGACAGCCGATAGGATAGTCTGGCGCTCTCTCTTCCAAACCTCTACACCTCACGGTAGAAGGGGAACGACTAAGTAAGTAAGTAAGTAAGAAAAAATAGGCTTTGTTGCCAATTTACAATTCTGCCCTGTAATGATTCAGTTTAGTACATGTAATAATAATATAATAATAAATTCTTTAAGCACCAAACACGGCGCATAAGGCAGAAACCATTGCTCTCCAGTTTGTTCATTGTGACGCCACTCCTTTTAACTCTTGCACATTATTTAGGCCCAACGTTCTTCCTTCTCTTATTATTGTTCTTCTAAGTGTTTCTTTTGGTCTTCCTTTTTTCCTCTTACCCTCAGGAACCCAAGTGAGTGCCTGTAGTGGTATTCTGTTGTTTTGCATTCGTAGGACATGACCAATATATGACCATCGTCTTTTCCTTATATAATCGGAGACATATTTCTGCTTAGAGTCTTCTCTTATTTGTCGATTAGTCTTGAATTCTTTCCAACTGATGTTCATGAGTTTTCTAAGACATTTGTTCTCGAATGTATTCAGCTTGTTCTCCAATGATTTTGTTATTTTCCAACTTTCACAGCTGAAAGTACATGTACTTGCAAGAAAATAAAATCAGAACCAAAAGTACAGGAAAGCATCAATTAAAGAACAAAGTATTTCTTAGTTGCAAATAGTGAAGACCATAAATGGGCACAATTAACATTGATCTTCTTCCAGTACTGTGCCCACTGGCATTGGTGATTCTGTCCATACACAACATCTTATCTCCAGTTCCGTTTATAAATTCTTCTGTTGAGTTCTTTACATGCCGCAATGATAAACTGTTCATTATCTTCTGCCTTTGTCATCCTCTCACTGTTTTGTCCTGAAATCTTTCCTGTTATCACAATATATGCCAGCTGTCTTCTCATAACATGCCTCCCAAACAAATTGATTGCTTCCTTCTTGCATAAGTCACATGTTTTCTTTGTCTGTTGGATTCTTTCAGGACTATTAACATTACATTCATTAATGTATAGCTTCATTGACCTGTTAACATTACATTCATTAATGTATAGCTTCATTGAACTGTTAACATTACATTCATTAATGTATAGCTTCATTGAACTGTTAACATTACATTCATTAATTCATAGCTTAATCAGGACTATTAACATTGTGTTCCTTAATGTATAGCTTACTCAGAACTGTTAGCATAACATTAATTTATAGCCTAATAACACTATTAACATTACATTAATTTATTTATTCCTTAACAGATATTGAGAATATTTTGAGCATATAGATACCCCCCCCCCCCCCCCCCCAAAAAAAAACTAAAAACAACGCTCTGAGCGTTGCAGTGGCACAGCGCGTTGAATTTTGCAACGCTGAGCGTTAGTCTGGAGTCAAAGAGTTAAAATAAAACGTGTAAGTTATTTAGTAACCTGTTTTCTGATAATCAGTTTCTAGAACTAACATAATTTGTGTAGTTACCACTGATCTCTGAGGAGATAAGAAAGAACATTGCCACTACAACCTATCTGAGTGAATAAAATGAGGTTGTACAGAGTTAGCAATCTCATCGACTAAAAATAATTGTTAATAACTACCACTGCAAGAGGACATGAAGTGTTTGGGTGCAGGATTCCTGCTTGAGGGTAAGATGACATATAGGCACTATGCTCCATTCAAGATTTAGACACCTTTTTCTGTGTTATTTCCATTTGACAGATTAAACTACCAGTATGACAACCTGAACTTCCATGGTCTAACAATCTCTGAGCTCAATGATCTACTGGAGGAACGTGCACACGAGGATCGTATATTTGCTGAGTTCCTGCTACATGGCCTTGGGGCCAGTGCTGACATTGTTTTCAAACTGTGTAATGCTCAGAACCACTGTCAATTTGCTGGTGAGTTCTCATTAGACACCTCACAGCTCACTGTCTCTAGTTTTCATATGACCCAGCCAAGCAGTAATACAAGAAGAGAACTAAGCAAGTGTAATATCTCTCAGTACCCATAGCAAGATGATGCCATATTTGAATGGTCCTGGGTTCAATTCCCCATCCAGTAAGACTAACACTTCTGTGACTCTCTTATTGTTCAGTTTTCTACTTCTTTATTTTATTTTATTTTATTCACCACAAACACACAAGTAAATATGTTCTCATGAAGTCATCTTGTTTTTGTCCACTTATTGTACTTTCTGTATTGTTTGACGTTTGGCTTTAGTCAACTAATGTGTCTTTCTTGTCCATTTTGTTTTCTGATACATCACTTACGAGCATCTAAGGAGTAATTTATTTTCTTGTAAAATGTTTGACTGAATTGATATCTTTTCAATTATGTTTTGTTGTACCCAGGAACATTTGCTGTGTTGGGTGGTCCAAGTGAAATGCCTTGGGCATTTGACCGCTTGTTCAAGTACGAGGTAACTGATGTATTCAACAGCCTGAACCTCAGAGCTGACTCTGAATATCACTTTGAAGTACAGATTGCAGCAGTCAACGGCACTGACTTAAACAGCAAGCTTATCAGACCTCCGAGTGTACTCTTTGTACCTGGAGTGAGAGGTAAGCACCAGGCCTCTGCATTCTAAAATGTGTTATTCAGTAAATCATCATCATCATTACCTTTCAGCTAGCCTTAGAGCACAGGTTTCATCATCTTTCTGTCCTGTGCCATCCATTCAAAGTCTGTTTGAGCCTTTTTTTATCTCTTTTAATGACGTGTAGACAAAGTGATGTACATCTTCATTATCCCTTAACTTTTGCCTTTACATGACATATAGACAGAGTAAACATGACATTATAGTTAATTGTGATGTGAATATTAAAACAGCTCTAACAATGAGTGGCTGTACCAGACAGTTTAAGCAGATAGTGTTAATTAATCATAGGAATCAAATTCAAACATCAGATAATAACTTGTGAGAAATTATATTTACTTGTCAAGATCTTAAGGTGAGGGCACCAGTGGAAGTTGTACAACGTAGAGATGTTTTGATCAGGAAGGATGTCAATGACCTGACACTTGCTGAAGCTGCCAATCTCAGAGACGCTCTGCGGAAACTCCAGCAAGATCATGGTCCCAATGGATATGAGGCAATAGCTGGATTCCATGGAGCACCTTTTGTGTGTCCTGAAAGTGGAGATGATAAGTTTGCCTGTTGTGTCCACGGTTAGTAAAACTGTTGTGCCTATGATAAGTGAAGCAACATTTGTTGTGTCCTTGATATTGAAGTAACACTTGTTGTGTCTATGATAAGTGAAGCAACATTTGTTGTGTCCATGATAATTGAAGTAACACTTGTTGTATCTATGATAAGTGAAGCAACATTTGTTGTGTCCATGATAGGTGAAACAACATTTGTTGTGTCTATGATAAGTGAAGAACACTTGTGTCTATGATAAGTAAATCAACATTTGTTATGTCCATGATAATTGAAGTAACACTTTTTGTACCTATGATAAGTGAAGAAACATTTGTTGTGTCTATGATAGGTGAAATAACGTTTGTTGTGTCTATGATAAGTGAAAATCATGTGTGTCCATGATAAGTGAAGTAACATTTGTTGTGTCAATGATAATTGAAGTAACACTTGTTGTGTCTATGATAAGTGAAGAAACATGTGTTGTGTCTATGATAAGTGAAGTAACATTTGTTGTGTCCATGATGTTAAGCAACATTTGTTGTGACCATCATAAGTGAAGCAACATTTGTTGTGTCTATGATGTGAAGCAACATTTGTTGTGTCCATGATAAGTGAAGTAACATGTGTTGTGTCCATGATAAGTGAAGCAACATTTGTTGTGTCCATGATATGTAGCAACATTTATTGTGTCCATGATAAGTGAAGCAACATTTTTTGTATCCATGATGTGAAGCAACATTTGTTGTGTCCATGATGTGAAGCAACATTTGTTGTGTCCATTATGTGAAGCAACATTTGTTGTGTCCATGATAAGTGAATCAACATTTGTTGTGTCCATGATAAGTGAAGCAACATTTGTTGTGTCCATGATAAGTGAAGCAACATTTGTTGTGTCCATGATAAGTGAAGCAACATTTGTTGTGTCCATAATAAGTGAAGCAACATTTGTTGTGTCCATAATAAGTGAAGCAACATTTGTTGTGTCCATGATGTATAGCAACATTTGTTGTGTCTATGATAAGTTAAGCAACATTTGTTGTGTCTATGATAAGTGAAGTAACATTTTTTGTGTCCATGATAGGTGAAACAACATTTGTTGTGTCCATGATAGTGAAGCAACATTTGTTGTGTCCATGATAAGTGAAGCAACTTTTGTTGTGTCCCACGATAAGCGAAGTAACACTTGGCTATTTATAACTAAGAGTAGAGATTTAAACACTTCAGTTGAATATGTCTTTTTATGCCTTCTCTTTCTATTCTTCTTTATCATAATTTTTCTTTGTGTTCCTTACGGAGCATGAAACCACCACTGCAGCTTGTCCACCAGGTATTCACATGCTCTTGTAACAGTGCTTTCTGTGACAATTTGTTGGACATGATGAGGTTGGTAGCCCCATACACAACCTTGAGGTTGGTAGCCCCGTACACAATCTTGAGGTTGGTAGCTTCATACACAACCTTGAGGTTGGTAGCCCCATAAGATAACCTTGAAGTTTGGTAGCCCATACACAACCTTGAAGTTTGGTAGCCCCATAAGATAACCTTGAAGTTTGGTAGCCCCATACACAACCTTGAGGTTGGTAGCCCATACACAACCTTGAGGTTGGTAGCCCCATACACAACCTTGAAGTTTGGTAGCCCCATAAGATAACCTTGAAGTTTGGTAGCCCCATACACAACCTTGAAGTTTGGTAGCCCCATAAGATAACCTTGAAGTTTGGTAGCCCCATACACAACCTTGAAGTTTGGTAGCCCCATAAGATAACCTTGAAGTTTGGTAGCCCCATACACAACCTTGAAGTTTGGTAGCCCCATACACAACCTTGAAGTTTGGTAGCCCCATACACAACCTTGAGGTTTGGTAGCCCCATACACAACCTTGAAGTTTGGTAGCCCCATACACAACCTTGAAGTTTGGTAGCCCCATAAGATAACCTTGAAGTTTGGTAGCCCCATACACAACCTTGAAGTTTGGTAGCCCCATAAGATAACCTTGAAGTTTGGTAGCCCCATAAGATAACCTTGAAGTTTGGTAGCCCCATACACAACCTTGAAGTTTGGTAGCCACACACACAACCTTATGTTAATTAGTTCAGTAGTCCTACTGTTTTTCTTTATGTCTTCAGTGACACCCCCACCCCCTGGGAACTACACAGGACTCTTTCTGTTGTATTATCTTAATCATCATGTATATATTATCTCTTACATTTACCTCCTTTATATACATTCATATACATATATATATATATCTTTCGGCCTTCCTGTCTGTATGTCATTTGTCTGCCTCCCTGTCTCTTTATGTATGTCTGTCTTTCTGTCTCTATAAATCTGCCTACCTGCTTTTCTTTCTTTATATATTAATCTGTCTACCTGTCTGTTACTTTATGTATATCTGTCTGTCTGCCTGCCTGTCTCCATATATGTCTACCTTTCTCTGTATATCTGCCTGCCTGTCTCTTTATGTCTGCTTACCTGTCTCTATATATCTTTGTGTCTGCCTGTCTGTCTCTGTATATCTGTATGTCTGTCTGTCTCTATATATCTGTCTGTCTGTCTCTTTATATCTGTATGCTTGTCTGTCTCTATATATCTGTATGTCTGTCTGTCTCTATATATCTATATGTTTGTCTCTATATATCTGTATGTCTGTCTCTTTATATCTGTATGCCTGTCTGTCTCTATATATCTAAATGTTTGTCTATATATATCTGTATGTCTGTCTCTATATATCTACGAGGTAGTTTCAAAACCTCACGGTAGAATGGGAACGACTAAGTAAGTAGTAAGTTTCAAAAAGTTCCCGGAATAGTCTACTCATGTTTGAATGAGTGATTATGTCATGAAGATTATAGTTTTATATTTGGTAGTGACCTTGAGGAAACGACATGGCTGGTGTAACCTTCACATGTACTCTCAAACAGAAGTTTGTTTGTGTGGTGTGCACGTAGCATCGTCAGAGTTGAAAATGTCTTTGAATGAACATGTACAAATGTCAAATTTTGTGTTTTGCTTGAGAAGTCACCCTCAGAGACAGTAACCTTGCTTAATAAAGCATATGATGATACCGCAATGAAGAAATCGCAAGTTTTTGAGTGGCACAAGCGTTTCCGTGAAGGTCGTGTTAGTGTTGATGATGATTGTTATGATTAAAATTCATAACGATTGTGTCGGTAATATAGTTAGCTCGACAGGGCTCCTTGTTGGTTTATTTTATAAGGAGTCACTTATTAATACAGGAAGTGACGTAAGCCGATATGGTTTATTTGGCAGACGTGAAACTAAAAATGCAGAGGTGAGGAGATCGTCTGCTAGGGTCTTCTACCATTGTGTGTCATGGCGAGTGGACGCATGTGTTTGAGCTGCGGAATTTATATATATATCCTTGTGTTATTCCATCACTAATACATCAAGATCTTCTTTGAGGTGTATCTAGTTATCTGCATTGACAGGGAGTATAGCTTCTCATGGTCGAGTGTGAATATATACTGTTCAAAAAAAGAAACGCAACATTATTGCAGTGGTAATGGACACCAAATTTCAAACTTGTACCAAAATTTTATTTTACGGAATTAATGTTTCAATCTTGGCATGAAGAAACTTTCAGACTTTAACAATGAAATGATGTTCATTAAATTTGGTTTGGACTTTTATTCTTTGCGACTGAGGCCTCCGTTTCAGTAAGGTGTATGGCCTCCTCTGGCCTCTATCAGAGAATGACATCTCCTTGACATGGATCCGATTAGCCGTTGGATCTGTTGTTGTGGGATGGCTGCCCACTCTTCCCGCAGTGCAAGAGACAACTGTCGGAGATTGGCTGGAGCCACGTCTCGCTGGCGGAATCGTCTGTCGAGTTCATCCCATAAGTGTTCTATGGGGTTCATGTCTGATGACATGGCTGGCCACGGAATGGTCTGGACGTTGTTGTCAGCAAGGAACTAGGTGGTGAGTTGTGCCACATGAGGTCGAGCATTATCCTGCTGAAAAATCAACCCTCGTGCAGCCAGAAGTGGAAGGACGTGAGGACGAAGAATTTCAGCGACGTATCGTTGGGCATTCAGGCGTCCTTCAATTTGCACCAGGTCACTTCTTCCCATGAAGTTGATCGCCCCCCACATCAGTACACCTCCACCACCATGTGGAGGAGACTCATCAACACTGTTCTGGGCATAGCGCTCATGGACTCTGTGGTAAACTCTTCTCTGTCTATCATGTCGCTGGAGCACAAAAAATGATTCATCACTAAACCAAACCCGTCTCCAGTCATTCCCAACGGTCCATTAACGAAACTGGTTCGCCCACTGCAGTCGGTTCTGGCGATGCTGGTCCATAAGAACAGGACCTCTGTAGGGTCTTCTAGCCCAAAGACCAGAGTTGTGCAGCCAGTTCCTGCCCGTTTGATCTGAAATTCGACGAGCTGCTGACATTGACTGGACTGTGGAGGGCGCAGATGCAAGTCGATTCCTGAGGTGAAGCAGCCGTATGAAGCGGTCTTTGGCAGGAGTTGTGACTCTGGGTCTTCCACTGCGCGGCCGGTCTGCCACTGAGCCAGTTTCTTGAAATCGCCTCTAAAGGTGACTAATGGTGCTTCTAACCACATTAAATTGTCTGGCCACTATACTTGGTGACTGTCCAGTCTGTAAACGTCCAATGATGATGAGTCGTTGTTCTGTAGTGAGATGAGCCATACTTGCGCATTGAATTTTCAACTGAATTTATTCGAGGAGCGTCAATTTTTTATAGGTATTCAATAATATGGTCAGAGAGTTTTGTGTTCAGTAAGTTTCACGGGATTCTCATGAACCTGTCACGAGTTATTGTCAAAAATGTTGTCCTCTTTCATGACCTCACGAATCATGAGGTGAGTACAATTCAGGTAACCACGAGAAGTTAATGACCAGGTGAACACAGTCGATAGGTTGACTGATGTCCAATCAGCGAATATCTTTTATAAAAGTAACACCAAAAAAGTTGCGTTTCTTTTTTTGAACAGTATATATATTAAAATGTTGAGAATGAAAAGGACAGCGTTCCAGACATAAACGGACTGCCTAAAGTTATATCGACGACTGCATATAATATGCCATTTGTATATTGGCCTAAACTGTATTGAATTTGGAGCAGTGGCGCAGTCTTAATAAAAATGTATACTGTCCACTTCGTCCATTGTGGCTCAAATAATTCGATTTGATGTTGGCTTGTTTCGGTGTCTGATACGTTTACTACCCTAGAAGTGAACTTGGCCACAGGAACCATCCTGTCACTAAATATTAACATTAACAATATATAAAAGACACGTAACAATGATCCACGTAGCGGACGACCGCCTACCTTGATAAACATTGAGCGTGTTCGGAACTTTGTTCGTGTTGACAGAAGACTTAGTGTAGAGAAAATAGCCTCAGAAGGTGGAATATCAGTTGGAAGTTGCCACAGTATTCTCTACAATGAACTGCACATGCACCGTGTTTGTCAACACATGGTTCCCAAAATGTTATCTCCTGAACAGAAACAAACGAGATTGGCACTGGCATGAGACCTAATCACTGTGGCTGATCAAGATAGCAATTTTCTCAACAACATAATCACAGGAGACGAGACATGGTGTGTTTTGCATGATCCTCAGACAAAATGTCAGTCCTCTGAATGGAAATCACCCTCATCTCCCCGGACACAGAAATTTCGTTTGGACAAGAGCAAAGGAAAAGTTATGTTGGAAGTTTTTTTTTTATTTCCAGGGTATTGTCTACCATGAATTCATTCCTGAAGGCCGAACTGTTAACAAGGAAATGTACGTTGATATCCTCCGTCGTCTAAGAGATGCAATCAGAAGGAAATGCCCAGAAAAATGGAGAACAAACTATTGGGTTCTGCTGCATGACACTGCGCCAGCACATCGATCCCTACTGGTGAAGCAGTACCGTGCAACGCACAATGTGACTGCCCTGGAACATCCTCCATATTCTCCTGACCTGGCACCGCCTGATTTTTTCTTGTTCCCTAGCCTAAAATCGGCACTGAAAGGGCAGAGATTCAAGGATGCTGAGGACGTCATCACCAATGTGACAAAGCAGCTGAGAGAGGTGTCAAAGAATGGGTTCCAGGAATGTTTCCAACAGCTGTATGGACGTTGGTAAAAGTGTGTAGTTGCCGAAATGAACTATTTTGAAGGAAATGTAGTGTAAATAATTGTATTGTTACTTATTTCTATACAATACACAAATTCCGGGAACTTTTTGAAGCTACCTCGTATATGTTTGTCTCTCTATATCTGTATGTCTGTCTGTCTCTATATATCTCTATGTCTGTCTGCCTGTCTCTATATATCTCTGTATGTATGTCTGTCTGTCTCTTTATATCTATATGTCTGTCTCTCTCTCTATATCTGTATGTCTGTCTGTCTCTTTATATCTATATGTCTGTCTGTCTCTGTATATCTCTATGTCTGTCTGCCTGTCTCTGTATATCTCTGTATGTATGTCTGTCTGTCTCTTTATATCTATATGTCTGTCTGTCTCTATATATATGTATGTCTGTCTGCCTGCATGTCTCTATATATGTCCAAACATTTATAACGCATACGGAAGGGAAACCCAAGGCCTGTAAACAGTAAATAAACACTAGACAAACACAAAGGTATGTTTTCAGGCACTCGCAAGAAATAAAGAAGTAGAAAACTAGACAACAGAAAAACAATAGACATGAGTGGCTTACCCAGAACTCGAACACAGGCCTTCCGTGCGACAACCCCGCCTAGCTATGCAAGCGAATCACACTATCCTCCCTGCAATCTAGGCATCACCAAAAAATGATACTTCAATGATGGGTCATTAGTGCGAACCGCAAGACATAACACCAAAAATTTACCATGGGCAGTCCAGCCTATTAATGACGCAATCACTTCTGTTGTTCCCCTAGTAATATACAGTATAGGTCAGTCCACACAAGACAAAGACCTTAATACTGTGTCAAGTAAATAATAGTAGACTAAGAACAATAAGTACAGGACAAGACACAGTATTAAGGTCTTTGTCTTGTGTGGACTGACCTTTACTGTATAATAGGGGATATATATCTGTCTGCATGTCTCTATATATCTGTCTGCCTGTCTCTATATATCTGTCTGCATGTCTCTATATATCTGTCTGCACATCTCTATATATTTGTCTGCCTGTCTCTATATATCTGTCTGCATGTCTCTATATATCTGTCTGCCTGTCTCTATATATCTGTCTGCCTGTCTCTATATATCTGTCTGCATGTCTCTATATATCTGTCTGCCTGTCTCTATATATATGTCTGCCTGTCTCTATATATGTCTGCATGTCTCTATATATCTGTCTGCACATCTCTATATATTTGTCTGCCTGTCTCTATATATCTGTCTGCATGTCTGTATATATCTGTCTGCATGTCTCTATATATCTGTCTGCCTGTCTCTATATATCTGTCTGCATGTCTCTATATATCTGTCTGCCTGTCTCTATATATCTGTCTGCATGTCTCTATATATCTGTCTGCACGTCTCTATATATCTGTCTGCCTGTCTCTATATATCTGTCTGCATGTCTATATATCTGTCTGCCTGTCTCTATATATCTGTCTGCTTGTCGCTGTATATCTGTCTGATTGTCTCTGTATATCTGTCTCATTTCTGCCTGTATGGCAGCCTGTCTCTGTGTATCCACCTGCCTGTCTCTATGTATCTACCTGCCTGTCTCTATGTATATACCTGTTTGTCTCTTTGTATCTACCTGCCTATCTATGTATCTACCTTTCTGTCTCTGTGCATCTACCTACCTGTCTCTCTGTATCTACCTACCTGTCTTGATGTATATGTCTGTATGATTTTATGTAGCAGCATGTAGGCAGGATCATTTTATAACAGTTAACCTAGTCATTCATGTTTAAATATGTGTTTCTTTTAGGAATGCCTGTTTTCCCACACTGGCATCGTCTTCTGACTCTTCAATTTGAGCAAGCCCTAAAGAAAAATGGTGCCCTTGAGGGTGTGCCATACTGGGACTGGACAGAATCTGTCATTTCCTTGCCTTCCTTCTTTGGTGACAGCAGCAACTACAATCCTTTCTATGACTACACCATCAACTTTGCTGGGAAGGTATGTCAGCTTGTGTCAAGTTTCAAACATACAGCATTTTTTAAAATCCCAGCTTTTTATTTCTGATCTCCTCTCTCTTCTTTACAAGTTTCACACTAGCAATAACATTCCTAGTGCTCATTCCTGAGCTGCTTATTTTCCTGGTTTTCCTTTCGACGTTTTCTCCTCTCTTCTGCTTGTTGTGTGAGCTTCTTTTCACCCAATCTGAGGTGGCGCTGTAAATAGCATCGCCACTTGGTGCAATTGGCAGCTTTATCCTCCCACGTTGCTGGATTTATGTCCAGAGCCCTCATGTCTCTTGCACACATCACTGAACCTTAGCTGCGGTTGCCCAACTGTTCTTTTACCATCTGCCAGTTGTCCATAGAAGATATCTTTTGGGATGCGACCATCTTCCATGCAACGGACATGGCCAAGCCAACTTAGTCTGCATTGTCTAAGCAGTGTATACATGCTTTGAAGGCCAGCACGTGACAACACCTCGACATTTGTCACTTTATCTTTCCACGAAATGCCGAGGATGTGGCGTAGACACCGTAGATGGAAGGTATTGAGCCTTCTTTCTTGCTTAGCATAGGTTGTCCATGTCTCGCTGCCATATAGAAGTGTGCTGGTGACGCAGGCATTATATACTGCAGCTTTGGTCTTCGTTGTGACTTTGGAGTTTCCCCAAACACGCGATGTGAGGCGGGCAAAGGTAGCTGCAGCTTTGCCAATGCGACTGTCAATTTCTGTGTCCAGTGAGAGTTTGTCATTGATGGTAGAACCCAGGTATGTGAAGTGGTGCACCACTGCCAATTTATAGTTATCAATGGTGATAACTGGTGCAGCACCCACATCCTGACTAAGCACATTTAATTTCTTTAGACTTATAGTGAGACCAAAGTCCTTGCATGCTTGGGTAAAGCGATTCATCAAGCTCTGAAGCTCCAGTTGGCTTTAACTGACGATTGCAGCGTCATCAGCAAATAACAAGTCTCATAGTGACCCTTCTGGTTTTTGTTTTTGCATTCAGCATTGCGAGATTAAACAGACGGCCATCTGACCTAGTGTGAAGGCATATTCATTCAGCTGCATCTCTGAATGCATGTTTCAGGAGTAAGGCAAAGAAGATCCTGAAGAGGGTGGGAGACATAACGCAGCCTTGTTTAACGCCACTTCGTATGTCAAAGGGCTGTGATATGCTTCCAGCATACTGGACTGTTCCCTTCATGTCGTCATGGAATGACTTTATCATTTCTAGCAATTTAGCAGGGCAGCCTATTTTCAGGAGGATTTTGAAGAGTCCATCCTTACTAACCACGTCAAATGCCTTTGTGAGGTCGATAAAGGCGACAAATGAAGGCCTTTTCTGCTCTCTTGATTTTTCCTAAAGCTGGCGGAGAGAAAAGATCATGTCTGTTGTTGATCTACCAGCTCGAAATCCACATTGTGACTGGATATATGCGCTCAGCTAACTTGTGTAGTCGCATTAAGATGACTCTGGCAAAAACCTTACCAACAATACTAAGAAGAGAGATGCCTCTGCTCTATAGTTACTGCAATCACTTCTGTCTCCTTTATTTTTATGCAGTGTTACAATCTTGGCATCTCGCATGTCTTGAGGAATAGTTGTCTCTTCCTAGCACTGGCACAGCACCCTATACAGGGGATGTAATAGCGTGCTCTTACAGCATTTGATTAAATCAGGAGGAATCCCATCACTGCCTGGTGCTTTGCCAGAGGCCAAGCTATCAATGGCCTTGCTGAGTTCCTCTAATGTTGGTTCGGCATCCAGCTCCTCCATAGTTGGCAGACATTTGACAGCATCAAGGGTTGCAGGCGTAACGGTATTTTCTCTAGCGTAAAGCTCAGAGTAGTGCTCGACCCACCTCTCCATCTGCTTACCCTTATCGGTTAGCTTCTCTCCACTGATGGTTTTTAGCGGTGCCGTCTTACTCTTTTCGGGACCAAGGGCTTTCATTATACCGTCATACATTTGTCTAATGTTGCCTGTTTGCGCTGCGGTCTGGATGCTCTCACTGAGCTGGAGCCAATAGTCATTTGCACAGCGTTGAGCAGTTTGTTGAACTTTGCTTCTCGTAGTCTTCAGGATCTGTAGGGTTCTAGCACTCGGTGAACGTTTGTATTCAATCGTAGCACTGCGCTTAGCTTCAGTGACAGGTGACATCACATCTGATGAAGCATCAAACCAGTCATTTGACTTCGTTGTTTTCTTACCAAAGGTGGCAAGTGCAGTACTTTGAATGGTGTTCCGTAGATGCTCCCAGTTCTCTGTAACAGTATCACCATGCTGAGGGCTACTGAGCACTTTCTTGAAGGACGCCGTAAATTGAGCGATCATGACAGGGTCTGACATCTTGCTGGTATCAATGCGTGGTTTCCCTTCATGTCTGACACGATGTAGTTTTCTTGGTTGTGCTCTGATTTTGCAGCAAACCAAGGAGTGATCTACATCACAGTCTGCACTATGGTACAAGCGTGTGAAGAGCACAGACCTGAGAAGAGGCCTTCTGACGAGAATCAGATCCATTTGATGCCAGTGCTTGGATCGTGGGTGTCTCCATGACACCTTATGCTGGGGTTTTGTTTGAAAGTAGGTGTTGGTCACGCAGAGGTCATGATGGACACACAACTCTAAGAGCCGTTGTCCATTTTCATTCATCTTGCCAATATCAAACCTGCCCAGACATGAAGGCCATGAAACATTATCGGCACCCACTACAGCGTTAAAGTCACCTAGGAGAACAAGCTGTTCTTGCCTAGGTATGCTTTTGATGACTGCTGCTAGATTCTCGTAGAACTCATCTTTAGCTTCTGAGGCAGAGTTCAGAGTAGGAGCATACACACTGACAAGGGTGATGGGACCTGTGCTAGTTTGCAGGTGGAGCGTTAACAGGCGTTCTGATCCATTCTCACCTGGTTCAACCATTTTAGTTAGTGATTTTTTTACCGCAAAACCTACTCCATGTTCTCTAGTTTTATTAAGGTCTTTCCCTTGCCAATAAAATGTGTAGTCCTTCTCACTCACCATTCCAGAGCCTAACAGCCGCGTTTCCTGAAGTGCAGCTATATCCACCTGAAGTCGTTTAAGCTCGTCATTGATTGCGGCTGTCTTCCTGACATCGTTTATGTCCTGTAGGTTTTCAGATAGTCCAGTCAACATCGTCCGGACGTTCCAGCATCCCAATCTGAGAGTTTGTTTATTTCTATTACTTCTTGTTTTGTGGTAATTGCTTGGTGCAAAATTTTCTGTCCACAGTTTGTGTTTGACCCTAATCCCCATGCACCAAGTGGGGAAAGCAGACAGTGGCCGGGCAACACCTAATTGACTGGAGGATGCCCAGCTTGAAGCGGACGGTAGCTGTCCAGTGAGATCCTAGAACCTCTCCCACTGTCAGAAGTAGCCCCTGGTGCCATGCCCTATGCCAGTTGTGCAAAATGCTTATAACCGGTAACTGCTCCTTCCCGTGTTTTACCGACACCTATAGGGTGAAGCTGGAGTGTCCTCTCCAGGGTGCAAGCTTGGGCACAGTTATATAGAGATCAAGCTGTTGCCCATGCAGCATGTTCCCCCTCTCCACGCAGCCAGTAGATCCAAAGGAACGGCAGTAGCCGATACAGTTTGGTACCAGCCACGCCGCAGGAATGCCAGAATAATGTTGAATCAACATTAGACTGCCTTAGGGACTCCGACTCCAGATTTATCCTCAGGGTTTACTCCCGAAGCCTTTTCCATAAATGGATATTCCCGCACAGCAGCGGTGGTTTGAATTCAGAGTTTTACCTACTCTTAGATAAGCTACCAACCAAGGATCACAAGGTCCTATCTGCCCGAAGCTGCTGGTTTTAAGGCACCAGAATAGAACATATGAATATTGAATATGTTATCATTGTTGAAAGTAGCTAGAATACATAGAAAATATTTAATATGTTACCATTATTGATGGTAGGTAGAATATGTAGAATGCATGAGTATTGAATATTCAATTGTTGATATGCATGGAGGCATATCTAGAGTCATCCTTAAATGACCACCAGCTAGGCACAGTGCTATAATATACAGATATGGAACTGAGCATCTGTCTGTGAGGCAGAATACACCCTCATCGACTCTTGAAATTATCCAAACACTTCCAGGGATTCCCCCTATGGTGGAACATGTTGACAACCCAGCATTGCACACTAAGCTTGGAGGAGTCACTTGAGCCGCAGACACAACTATCTTTGACCTGGTTGGCTGCATGAAGAAGGATCTCACTATGGACCTAATGATGGGCAGGGGGAGCTGAGAAGTGGCTCTGTGTAGGATGTGACAATTCCTTGGGAGAGTCCAGAACCAGAGCTCAGTATTTTAGCTCTGTATATTTGGAGAGCCCCCTTGGATGGCAGGGAATGCACAGTATGTCATGCACTTCTTCCCCCTAGCTTAGGGCCAGATGTAATGATCTTTTAAATGCAAGCCAAGAAACTGGAGCTCATGACTTCAACTCAGCATGTTTCAGAATGATAGAAAAGCCACAGGAAAAGCCTAGATCTACAGTGAAGATAGTGCCAAAGAGTCTTCAGCTTGATATTGGCTGCAAAAGAGTGAGAAGCTCAGCAGCCCTAGTTAAACAACAATAACAACAACCATTGTTGATGGTAACTCGAGTGCTGGGGAAGAATGTACTTGTATTTAGTGTTAGCTTAATTGAGAGTAATTGCAGTCCAGAAAAGAAATGTATATTAAGGCTCATCTTTGTTGAAACTTGTTATATTGGAGAGAATCAGTGATTATTTAATTTTTTGTTTCCGCCTATATAGATAACTGTAAATAAATAATGTATTTCTTGTAAAGTATGAGATGTTTTCATTGCAAATTTATGGTCTTAGAAAACTACAAGAGATGTTCAAGCCGACCTCTACAACCCATATACAATTGATGGCCACAATCATCTGTACCACCTGGCACTGGATGTTCTTGAGGAAGATAACTACTGCGACTTTGAAGTCCAGTTTGAGGTCCTTCATAATGAAGTTCATGCGGTTATTGGAGGCAAGGGAACATTTTCCATGGCTACACTGGATTATTCTGCATTTGATCCGTTCTTTTTGATACACCACTCTAGCATTGACAGGATATGGATAATTTGGCAGGTCAGTTCAGTGTTTAAATATTTGTACCATTGTATTTTGTTAACATTGTTATCATGATCCTTAACTTTAAAACAGCTGTTAAAATTATATTGCCATCATAAATGTTGTCAGTAAAAGAGTCATTTATAAATAACTCAAATGTCAAGGCAGTACGGTTATGTGGCTCTGAGAAAATGGAAAACTGCAACCAAGACGTTACAGACCTTCGTAAATGGTGTTTACACAGAACAGAAGTATTGAACTGGTATGACGAGATCACTCATGTGGAACTGATGGAAACAACCAGACAAACACTAGTGGAACAAGGGCTGATGAAAGGACGCAGGTGTTAAATAGGACACACAGTTTGCAAACCAGCGGATGGTATTACAATGCAGCTTTTGTTTTGGAACCTCCAGGATATGAGAAATCAAGGCAGATAAAATAGATACACATAGAGAAGGGAATTGGAGATTTGAAAGGGTTAAAGAAGATATGGAAAAGCTTTGAGCAGATGGCACAGGACAGAATGGCTTGGCATACATTTGTTGAAGACGTAAACTCCTCAGGGAGCTGAAGGATAATAATGATGATGATAAATGATCTGGTCATCGTCTTACTTTTACCTTCTACTGATGCCGTCAAGTGTTGTGTGGAGTTGAAGTTTGTGTCAAGTGTGGAGTTGAAGTTGAAGTTTGTGTCAAGTGTTGTGTGGAGTTGAAGTTTGTGTCAAGTGTGGAGTTGAAGTTTGTGTCAAGTGTTGTGTGGAGTTGAAGTTTGTGTCAGGTGTTGTGTGGAGTTGAAGTTTGTGTCAAGTGTTGTGTGGAGTTGAAGTTGAAGTTTGTGTCAAGTGTGGAGTTGAAGTTGAAGTTTGTGTCAAGTGTGGAGTTGAAGTTGAAGTTTGTGTCAAGTGGAGTTGAAGTTGAAGTTTGTGTCACCTGTTGTGTGGAGTTGAAGTTTGTGTCAAGTGTGGAGTTGAAGTTGAAGTTTGTGTCAAGTGTTGTGTGGAGTTGAAGTTTGTGTCAAGTGTTGTGTGGAGTTGAAGTTTGTGTCAAGTGTTGTGTGGAGTTGAAGTTGAAGTTTGTGACAAGTGTGGAGTTGAAGTTTGTGTCAAGTGTGGAGTTGAAGTTTGTGTCAAGTGTGAAGTTGAAGTTTGTGTCAAGTTTTGTGTGGAGTTGAAGTTTGTGTCAAGTGTTGTGTGGAGTTGAAGTTTGTGTCAAGTGTTGTGTGGAGTTGAAGTTTGTGTCAAGTGTTGTGTGGAGTTGAAGTTGAAGTTTGTGTCAAGTGTTGCGTGGAGTTGGAGTTGAAGTTTGTGTTCTTGAGCCAAATGTGTTGTACTGACTGTTGTTGTAGGACATCTGTGATGTTGTCTATCTATCTACCTCTTGGTCTTCCCAGATCTTTTATAGTTGAAGTCATAATTTGTCAGTCTCCATTCTCATGAGATGGAGAAAATAACTTCATTTTCTTTGTCTCTTTCTACTTGATGTAAGATGTAGTTCCTACAGTTTTTATCATGTCATCATTTCTCATTCTGTCTCTCCTGGTAACATTAATAGCTTTTCTGAGATCATCATCATCAGTTCAGTAAATAAGTATCCTTATATGGCTGTTATTTTTTTTGTTCTTTCTCTTTTGTTTTTCTTTGCTCCATAGATAGTATGGCACTACCTCTGTAGTTGGTTCTCTTGCAGGACTCTTGTCTCACATCACTGGTCTTGTAGTGGTGGTTTCTGTAACATTTGATGCTACATGAGATTGCCGGCCCAAACATATGCTACTATTATCTTTTATATTATTACTAGTGTAAAAGCCCGTCACAAGACGGGAATTAAATTCAAAAGCACCAATACCTAACTGCAATTTTAATTATTCAGATACTTTTGGAAAAACAATGTTAGTTGTGAACATTTGATTGTCCTTCAAAAGAGCACCTTGATTTTCTGTTGTTTTAATTTGTACTTTTACATTGTTGGGATTTCTCGATCGAGAGAGTGCGACGTACAGCTGTCCATAAGAGAAGACTGGCTCGTTCAATAAGATTCCAATATGTTCAAATGTTTGCCCCTGAGATTTGTTGATGGTTATCACAAACCATTCAGTTAGATTTTATTGGCGCATGCACACCAACACTTGCGCACTTTTCTTTGTCAAGTGTTACTATTTTTGGGAGAGTACATATAAGGGAAACAATACAATTAATGTCTAACTTTCAACGAAAGTTGCATCCCTTAGTGCTATGTACCGACAGAAAAAGCTGGGATTTTATTTAAAGGATAACTTTAGGGCTTATTTTTATCATTGATCACTCTGTATTTGATAATATTTATTTTGTTTCAACTCGGACATTTCTGGCACAAAATTGTTAGGTAATTATTAACATGCGTTACTATAATTTTAGAATTGTTAGGTAATTATTAGCATTAGTTATTATAACTTTAGAATTGCCTCAGTCTTGTACTCCTCAAATGAAATGATGTTTGTTCCGCTACTTGACTGTGCCTTTGAATGTGGGTATTTTTGTTGTTGCTAAAATTCAAAATGTAGGAGCTTCAGAAACTCAGGCGGAAGCCATTCAATGCTGCAAGCTGTGCCGGCCAAATCTTGGATGAACCTCTGCATCCTTTCAACTACCCTGAGGTCAACAAAAATGACTTCACACGTCTGAATTCCCTGCCCAGTGTCATATTTGATCATGGACGCTTGGGATATGAGGTTTGTATGAAATTTGTGATCTTATGAAACATTATATGTCATTACTATTTTTTTAGTACGCATCATCATCATCATTAAAAAAAATCGAATCTTTCGAAGCAAAGTGTTACAGAAAAATTCTCAGAATATCGTGGACCAAGAAGAAGAAAAATATAGACATCCTACACGACCTGAACATCGAGGAAAACTGGCTCATAAACAATATCATGTCCCGGAAACTGAAATATTTTGGCCACATTAAACGCCATAGTGGCTTAGAGAGAGCAGTGATGGAGGGTATGGTACCTGGAAGGCGAGGCAGGGGCTGACCAAGACGACGGTGGACACAGGACATTGAAGACACCTTGAACATGACATTGGAGGAGGCAGGAGGGCTGGCTAGAGATCGAGAGTCTTTCAGGCGGGCTGTGATGAGAGCGACGTTCTGCAAAGGACATGCTACATGATGATGATAATCATCATCATTGTCTGGTTGCTCCTTATGGACATGGAGCCACCACAGGAGTTAGTGCCCTTGTAAGAAACCTGCATCAATCATTTTTATTCTCTTACAGTGATGGTTTCTGTAACAATTTGTTTGACATGATGAGATTGCTTGTGCCACGCACAACCTTAGTTTAGTTGCCTTGTACGACATACCTGAGGGAACAGTGATCCTGTTGTGTCTTAGTCGTCATATCTCTATCAACAACTGTTTGGGAGGATCCTGTTACATGCCCATTGAGGCATATTGGGAATATGGTGTTAGGCCCATATTTTCTTGGACCACTAGGGGTGATGTGGTCAGCATCACGCCGGCTGCCTTAATCTTCCCAGAGTTGTTCTGGTACCCAATTCTTGAGGCTGGGTCGACCCCGGAGCCATTTGCGGTCTAAAAAATCCCACCTCAACTGGGGATCGAACCATGGACCACCACCGTGCTTGGAAGCCAGTGCAACATCTGTTACATTTTTAAAAATAATTGAATTCACATATGTATGCAGTGAAGTAGATTCGTCTTCCTGTTCAGTGTTTCAAAAGCTTAGGTTTCTGTGCAATAACATTTTTTATTCTTCATTGTTCATGCTTTTCTCAGTTTACAATTCCCAGTTTCTTTTAAGTTAAGATTGTTCCCAAGACTGATATCATCAAACTCATGATACAAGACCAAGGGGACATGCACAAGTTAATTTATGGACAAGAAAAATTTAACTAAAAAAAAAGCTGAGAATTGTTAACTGACAAAAACACTAGCAATGAAGACAAGAAAAACTGCTTTTCTCAATTTACAATTCCCATTTTTTTTTTAAAATTCATTTTTCTTGTCCCTGCATCATTTTATTGGATGTCCTGTTGGTCTTGTATTCTGAGTGAGGATGATGTCACTGAAAAAAGGTCTTGGGAACAGACGCACAAGAAAAACACAACCTACCTTATGCAGGGACAATATATATGAAACATTCTTATTACAAGTCCAAACCATTTTATTTTATTATTGCTCTAAGCCACTACATTTTTTATTATCTCTTTGCTCCTCCTTCAGCCAGTTAAGAAAATTCTCTGTCCCATATAGTGCTCCATATAGTGCTCCAGAGTTTCTGAGGAGACAACAAATAAAAAGAAAGAACACTTCTCCCTCAGGCATACTATACTGTAAGAGGTGACTAATATGAGTTGAGGCTGGCAGCCACATTGTGTGAAACAAATTGTAACAGAAACTGCTGTACAAGCACATATAAATGTTTTGATGCAGACTTCCTCAAAGTGCTGGCTCCACGATACACAAGGAACAAACAGAAGAAAGATGCTAACTTTTGTTTTTCGTTCGATCTCTTAAGATCACATTTGTGGCTTTTCTGAGGTAACCGCTATCACATCTTGAGATCTTCCTCTAATATGCTTTATATAGGAACCAGTGATCTTTCTCTCCTGAACTTCATATAGTGACCATGTTTGACAGTGATCTTCCTGTCTTGTGGTTTATATAGTAACCATGTTTGATAATGATCTTTCTCTCCTGAACTTCATATATTGACCATGTTTGACAGTGACAATAAAACAGATTGGTATGAATGTGCTATTAGCTGTGTGCTGTTTTGTCTCCATAGAGATGAGGTGGGTGCCAGAAATGTGTAGTCAGGAAAAGATTAATCTTTGTCCTTTCTGCCATCTTCTATAAATTTGCTTTCAAAGTTTGTGACACTCTAAACATATTCTGATGGTAGATAACTTCCCCTAATAAATGTTATTTTATGTAGGTTGAGTTATATAACATGGTATATTCACTTTTGATGGTTAGAAATTAAATTACTTCTCTGAACAGTATGACAAGCTGGAACTGAACGGTCATGATGTCAAGGAATTGAACTCGATAATATCCCACCATCGAAACCATGACAGAGTTTTCATTGCTGGAGTTATCTTTGGAATTCAAGCTTCAGTTTCCTCTTCGGTAAGATTTGCACTAAATACATCCATATCCAGATACATCTACTGACACAAAGAGTTTACTAAACCTCACCACTGAAGAATTACTGTATATATTTGAGTATAAACCGATCCGACTATAAGTCAACCCCTAGATTTTAGGACTTGAGAGCCATCAAAAATGAAAGACTCAATTATAAGTCAAATGATTTTGTCGTTGATTCCGAATTCCCACATTGCATTGGAATTTCCTTGGCTTTCTGCAAACTTTTTGTCACTTTCAGCTTAACCATTTTCCCATTTAAAATGCTTGAAATTGCTCCATTAATTTGTAAAATGTCTGGGAGAATAAATGAATTCAGTATAAAAGATGAGAGAAAGGTAGGGTAGATTGTTGGATGGGCCTGAGTGCCCAATTCTCAACCCTTTACAAGTAAAGTTTGTTCGTTCGCCCCAGAAGTTTGATTACTATTCTTGGTCATTGCTAAGTAGCAATGAGATCTCATTTTTTAGCAAGACCTGAGTTATAAATAGACTTTCGTTACATTAAAATGATCGTTTTTCTTGATTTCTTTTTTTTTAGGGGCAATCGATATGATTTTTTTTTTTTTTTTAAGCCAAGGCTTTCCAGGTGGTAGGATATTTGCTTTAGTATCTGAGAAGTCACCCGTGTGTTACCGGGGCCCGAAAGGGGAGCAAAGAATAGTAACACTGTCCCCTACCAAGCATGTCGTAAAAAGCGACTAAGGAGGGTTGGGCATGGGGCCGGTTACACCATCCTGTAAAAAAAATTTAAACCACAAAAAACTTCAACAAATATGGACAAGTCAAATAAAGAAAATAAAACACAGCCATCCAAGACAGGGGAAGGTCCTCTCGCGGGGAGGCGTATGATGCAACACAGAGAAAGCCGAAAGGAGTCTGTGTTGCTGACTAACCTTCTTTCTTCTAGGAGAACTTCCAGATTTGGCACCTGGAATGTTCGGACATTAAACGAACAAGGGAAAGTGGCGCAAGTAGCAGCAGAAATGAGGGAATACAAAATCGAGGTTCTGGGAATGTGTGAAACAAAGTGGAAGGGGGTAGACAGGAAGAAACTCATCACAGGTGAATTGGTGCTGTCCTCAGGACATGAAGACGAAAGTTCACACCACAGTGAAGGGGTAGCTCTTATGTTATCTAAAGAAGCACAGAAAGCACTAATTGAATGGGAAGCTGTTGGACCCAGAATAATAACAGCTTCTTTCAAAACAGCTAAAAAGAAAATTCATGTAAATGTCATCCAATGTTATGCACCAACTAATGACAAAGAAGAGTCTGTAAAAGAAGCATTTTATACTAAACTACAGGAAATTATGGATAAAGTAAAAAGAAGAGACATCACAATTTTGATGGGTGACATGAATGCAAAGATAGGTACAGTCAACACTGGATTTGAAGAAGTCATGGGAAAACATGGGCTAGGAGTAATGAATGAAAATGGAGAGCTATTCGCAAACTTCTGTGCTTCATATCAACTGGCTATAGGAGGAAGCATGTTTCCACATAAGAGAATACACAAGGCAACATGGATATCACCAGACCATAGAACAGAAAATCAGATTGATCATATATGCATAAACAAGAAGTTTAGATCATCATTGCAGGATGTAAAGGTATATAGAGGAGCAGATGTGGCATCAGATCACCATCTTCTGATAGCCAAAGTAAAAATGAAACTCAAGAGATATGCAACAATGCAAAATTATAGACAACAGTTTAATGTAGGACAGCTAAGAAACAAGAGACAAATTTGCGGTCACAGTATCCAACAAATTCCAAGTGCTCCAACAGCTGGAAGATGAAGAGAATACAGAAGACTATTGGCAGCAAATCAAAACGGTATGGAATGAGACATGTGAAGAAATACTGGGGAAAAGGGAAAGACAACAAAAAGCATGGATAACAATAGAAACCATCAATAAGATAAAAGACAGAAAAAACAAGAAAGCAGAGTTAAACACAAGCAAAACTAGAAGCTCCAAAGCCAAGGCTCAAGAAGTGTACACAGAAGCAAACAAAGAAGTAAAAAGAAGTATCAAAAGAGACAAGAGGAAGTATATTGAGGAGTTGGCAAGAGAGGCAGAAGATGCTGCAGCCAAAGGAAATATGAGAGAACTGTATAGCAGCACAAAGAAGCTAACAGGGAAATACAAGCAAACAAGTTGCCTCATAAAAGACAAGAATGGGAAACTGCTCAGCAATATACAAGAGCAAATGAAGAGGTGGACAGAATATTTTGGGGACCTTCTCAATAGACCAGCTCCACAAAACTCGCCAGACATCCAGCCAGCAGAAGAAGAGCTACAAATTAACGGTGAAAGACCAACGAAGGAAGAAATAAAGAAAGCCATAAAGCTTCTAAGAGAGGGAAAAGCGTCTGGACCTGATGGCATTCCAGCAGAGGCCATCAAAGCAGATATCGACACGGCTACAGAGATGTTATATAAATTACTTGGTAAAGTCTGGAAAAGGAAGAGATACCAGCAGAATGGAAGGAAGGATATCTGGTTAAGTTGCCTAAGAAGGGAAATTTACAAGAGTGCACAAATTATAGAGGAATAATGTTACTATCAGTGCCAGGAAAAGTATTAAACAGGATTATCCTTGAGAGATTAAAAGAGTCCATAGACAAGAAACTGAGAGATGAACAAGCAGGTTTTCGACAAAACAGATCATGTACAGACCAGATAGCCACTTTGAGAATAATAGTTGAACAAAGTCTGGAATGGAATTCACCACTATACATCGGATTTGTGGACTACGAAAAGGCATTTGACAGTGTAGACAAAGAATCACTTTGGAAATTGATGAGGCATTATGGAGTTCCCCTGAAGATCATTAATTTAATAAAGAAAACATATGAAGACATGACATGCAGAGTTCTTCACGAAGGACAGCTTACAGAACCGTTTGGGATAAGAACAGGAGTGCGACAGGGATGCCTCTTGTCTCCATTTCTTTTCTTGCTGGCAATAGATTGGGTTATGAGATCATCGACAACACACAACAGAAATGGAATCCAGTGGACTCTGACTAAGCAGTTGGATGATCTGGATTTTGCTGATGACTTGGCTCTTCTGTCCCATAACCGTAATCAGATGCAGGACAAATTGAAAACACTCGATGAGAGGTCACAGCAATTGGGTCTGAAAATACACAGGGAAAAGACAAAAATAATGAGAATAAATGCAGGTAATGATAACAGGGTTGAACTTGAAGAAACACCAATTCAAGATGTAGAATCATACACATATCTTGGCAGTAATATAGACAAAGTTGGAGGGACAGACAGTGATATCAAAATAAGAATACAAAAGGCAAGAGGAGCTTTCATTGCATTGGGAAATATATGGAGATCAAGAGAAATCGGATCCAACACGAAAATAAGAATCTTCAACTCAAATGTGAAGTCAGTCCTACTGTATGGCTCGGAGACATGGAGAACAACAAAGACAACAACCAAAAAGCTACAGACTTTCATAAATGGGTGCTTGCGTAGAATAGAGGGATTAAAATGGTATGACAAGGTTACCAACGTGGAACTGATGACAAGAACTAGACAAGTGCCAGTGGAACAAGAGATAAGAAGAAGACGATGGCGATGGATAGGACACACGCTGAGGAAACCTGTTGATAGTATTACAAGGCAGTCCTTGTTCTGGAACCCCCAGGGCAAGAGAGGGAGAGGAAGACCAAGAAGTACATGGAGAAGAGAGTTGGAAACAGAGGTGAAAATGATGAGGAGAACATGGAAAGAACTTGAGATGATGGCACGGGATAGGAGGACTTGGCATGTGTTTGTTGAAGGCCTATGCTCCTTTGGGAGTGGAGGGTTATGAATGAATGAAATCTGAGAAGTGACTTGTTATTTAATCAGGATGCTAACTTTACAGCCGAATCTGGTGTGGATATTGAATAAGGGCCCAATTTAAACTCTGACAGTGAGACTGATGAAATTGAATCTAGTGAAAGAAGTAATGGTGTTGTTGATAGATCAAATGAAGGAGGCTGGTCAACAATGCATGCTTTAGTTGAAATTTGTGGCTTAATAGGAGTTCAAACGTGTATTACTTAAGATATTTTGATAAAAATATTTAATGAAGCAGCAAGATTATATCTAAAGGATACCAGTGTATGGCAGTAAGGGCATGCGGCAACATTGACCAGTTTCATAAATCTTTATTCTGTAACTCGAATAAAAGTCGGGGGCATGTTTTTCAAAGTCCAAAATGGGAAAATATTTCTCGATTTATACTCGAGTATATATGGTAATCCATACACAAATGTGTCCATAAATAGACTCCAGAATAATTCACTTACTAACTGTTACATAATATCTCCCAAAACAAACCCCAAAAGAATCACTTACACTGATTAATAACATTTTTATTATGGCTGAAAAAATTAATTGTGACTAGACCACTGCTTTTGTAGACTTGTTCTATAATTACTCAATATATAATTAATCATTATTAGATTAACGTGTTAGAGAAATAATTGTGACGAGATCTCTGTTTTTATAGAATATCATGTTGTTACTTTTAGACCATACTTGACTAAAGATTTCTGTGAATGTCTTTTATATGTAAGGTTTTATGATGTATGGGGGTTTTAAACAGGCAGGAACCAGCCAGAAGTTAGCCAGACTGGATAATAACTATTGGAAACTTCCATTTGTTTTCCTTCAGATGAAGATGTATTCCTATAAACTTTTTATTATGGTTGTTACTATAAGCATATTCAGCATTGACAGCCAGCATTCCTTACATATTTGATGAAAAGAGGAAAACTCAACAAATTTTTGATCACAGGAAAAATAGAGGGGAAGTTAAGCAAGGAAGACAGACAGAAAAGATGATGGATAGCTTGACACTATGACATTAGCAGAGATCAACAATAGAACTGATGGACAGCATCAAAAATGGAGATCTGTGGAGGATCATGATGACCTTCACCTTGAGGCATGGCACTTCACTTGACATTCTGTGTTTCTTTACTTCACTGTGTTACTCTATGTCTGTCCTCTCTCTCTCTCTCTCTCTCTTTACCTGACTGTCTTCAGAGACGTCCCTTGTTTTAAGCATGTTTAAATTCATATTTTAGATGTAATAAGGCAGTAATGAAAATTATTCATTTCTTAATACTTTGAGTATTTCTGATTTCAGTTTTCAATCCTGAATGAAAACGATGACATTTTCCCAGCCGGAAAGATCTACATTCTCGGAAGCACCAAGGAAATGCCATGGTCTTACGAGCGAATCTATAAACTGGACATTACAGAGGTAGCAAGACGAGCAGGAGTTTCAGCTGACCAACCAATTAAGGTATATCTCAGTGTAAACTGCTCACCTGTCTCATACATGTATGAGGTTTTGATTATGGCTGAAAATGTTTTTAATTTACATCAGAAATCAAATATCAGATGACACTATCATTGCTGCAAATAAAGTTACAGTAGTAGAAGAAGGAGTAGATGAAGCAGTCATCAAGTGATTGACTTCTGGAATCTCACACCAAAAAGATGACCAGTGGCACAGAAGAAAGAGAGGCTGCCTGAAAGGGAACCTGCACCCACAATGTAGCAAGTCATCTGAACACCCTGTTAGTTAGTTAGTTAGTTAGTTAGTCAGTCAGTCAGTCAGTCAGTCAGTCAGTCCTGTGAATATCAAAGTGTAGGGCACAATGTTAGCTCATTGAAATGCTATTTTAAGATAAGGAAGATCTGATCTTAAGGATAATATTTGGAGCTCTGGATCACTGACCCTGACGCAAGCAGTCAAGCTATGGGTCACTGACTGCATTCTCTATTGTTGCATCTTTGGGTCCCATTGGCATACAATTTTTGGGTGATGATCCCTTCCATAAGAACAACTATCTGATCATCAAAAATAATATTTGTGACTTCTGCCATTAAAAAGAACAAATACCTGATCATCAAGATAATATATGGGTTATGACCCCTTGCACAGGAATGAACAAATATCTGATAACACTGACTAACAAAAAAAAACTTTTTTTTTCTTTCTCTAACATTTCTATGTTTTTCTGGTCAATTTTAATGCGCTGTTTTTAAATCTGCAAACCGTTTTTCTCTATCAGGTCGGGATCTCTAGAAATACGCAATTGAAGATTTTTAACAAGGCATAAAGTATTATAACATCATTCATACAAGAAGTTTAACAGTTATGTAGGCTTGAATTTCTTTGCAGTCGACTTTCGTCGGTGAATGGCATGTGGTACATCGCGATGAAGCATCCAACAATAATCGGCAAGCATGGTCACACTCCACCGTCCTTGATAGCGTGATTCCATTACGGCGATATCTTGATGGAATCGTTCTCCATGTTCATCGCTGACTTCGCCAAGTTTGTCAGGGAAAAAGTCAAGATGCGAATCAAGCAAATGGATTTTGAGGGACATGTTACAGCCCATAATTCTGTATGCATCTATGCACTGCTTAACAATATGCACATAGTCGACAGATTTGTGATTTCACAGAAAGTTATCGACGATCGATTTGAATGCCATCCATGCGCGAAGTTCACTACCATGTAACAAGTTCTCAAATTGTTTGTCTGCAATAACTTTCCTAATCTGAGGTCCTACAAAGATACCTTCCTTTATCTTTGCATCGCTAACTTGCGGAAACTTTTCTCGAAGATAAGTGAAAGCTTTGCTCGTTTTATCTAACGCTTTTACGAAATTCTTCATGAGCCCCAACTTTATATGTAACGGTGGTAAAATGATGCCGTCTTTGTTAACTAATGGCTCATGTATTACATTTTTATGCCAGAGCTGCATACGATCCCTGATAGGCCACACCTTTCTTGCATAATGTTCCTGTCTGTTGCGGCTGTCCCATTCACATAGGAAGCAACAAAATTTAGTATACCCAGTCTGCATGCCCGTGAGAATTGCAATGACCTTTAGGTCTCCACAAATCCGCCATTGGTAGTCATTGTACTTTATTTTTGCCAAAAGTATAGCCATATTGTCATAAGTTTCTTTCATATGAACAGAGTAGGCGACTGGAATTGATGAAAATAAATTTCCGTTATGCAATAACACGGCTTTTAGACTAGTCTTGGAAGAGTCGATGAAAAGTCGCCATTCGTTGACTATGTGCTCACGACCGAGGTGCACCATTAGACCGTTTACATCTTTGCAATAGCAAATGCCATCATCCATCTCAAAGTATTGAACAAGTTCTCTGTGTCTATGACGAAATTTAGATATCGGAGTATTGGGCGCTAAAAGATTCCATTCTTTGAGTTGCGAACCGAGTAATTCCGCTTGTCCTTTGGTAAGAGCGAGATCACGTATTAGATCTGAAAGTTCTGAATGGTTAATTAAGTGAACACCATCATTCACCGGTATATAATCCGAGTCAGAATTAGTTTCTAAAGCAGGTAAACTATCACTTTCTGATGGTTCATTCACGTCCAACGGATATTGTTATGGTGGAACTGGGATCGGACACGTGATTGGATCATGAGGCACTGGTTTCGATACCGATTCTACAACTTCTAGAAGCCATATTTCGCTCAGAATTATTTCAAAATACAGTAACTATTTGAAAAATAGCGTAACATATGTCATGCATCTTTTAGCAGTATAAAAAGTAGAATTATTTTGCATTTTATTAATTTTTAATAAGTTATATAGTAAAAATGAAACGGAGCAAATAACGGTTTCCCAAAAATATATTTATTCACAAATATCTTAAGAACCCGACGTGATAGAGATAAACGGATTTCAGATTTGAAATCAGCGCAAGAAACTGACCTAAGAACACTTATTCTTATATAAGAAAGAAAAATGTTGTTTGTCAGTGTAATCAACATAATATTTTGAGTTATGACCACTGCCATAAGAAAGAACAAAAAATGCCAGCACCTATTGAGCAAACTTAAATCAACTTGTTACAAAAGCAATAACTCTTTGAAATATAAACTGACTTTTCACTTATTTTAGATCCAAGGCAGGATGACCACCTATTCAGGTGCACCTATCACTGATCTCTTTCAATCAGAAGACTACACATTGGTCGTCCAGAAACCAGCATCAGTGGATTACGATATTCTTATTATACCTCTGGGAAGGAAAAACCCCCTGCCACCAAAGGTAATGCTGTCATCTGCTCTTCTTGTTCCCGGCTCTGCAGTAACATTGTCAGTCAGTGTGTGCTGTTTAAGCTTGTCACACTTTGACATTGTTTGCTTCTGCTGCACACTTTAAGGAGATAAGCAGCTATTGATTGTAAGTCAAAATGTAAAAGACAAGTTGGATTAATTTATTTTCTGATAATTCAGTATTCCCTGAATCTAATGATGTCTAAATCAATTGTCAGAACATGTTCCAACACAGTATATATATATATTTTTTTAACATTTCAAAATTGTGTATTCTTCTCCCGTTGTGCTTAAAAAAAAAAAAAAACTGTTTCATCAAATGTAACCCTCTCAGAATTGATATTTTTAACCAGATTAAAGATTTTTCAAGTTTTCTTCAAATTATACACACCAGTATGTTAATAATTTTGTTATATTATGCTGCAAAAGTTTACATTGTTTCATTAAGTAAATCTTAAAGTGTCATCACATTGATGCATTAATTCAAAAACTTCAAAAATATGATTCATTGTAGAAATTTCTGCAAGGCGTACCACAATAAGTTACACCAGGGGTTCTGCAACCAGTAGATAACAGGGGAGTATTTTAGACCTCTAGGTGATGGGGAAGAGGGGGAGTGGGTTTTAAGCAAGGGAAATTTTGGACTGGCTGTCTCCTGCTGGTATTTAAGAGCATAGTTTTCTCAGGCTAAAGGTTTTTTTTGTCCGTGTTCCTAGTGAGACTTTATGAGATGGCTTACTAAACTAGAACTTAATATGTCAATTGTATAATATAAGAAAACCATCTTTCCTTTGAAGTGATATTAACAGTTGCTAAAATATCATTTAGTTTATATTTTCCACCACTCTGTAGATGGCATTGTAGGAAGCAAAATGACCTGTAGAGATAAAATATACGTATAGGCTGAATGCTTTCCATATTCCAAATACTCTAAAACCTGAAAACAGACATGATTTTATCAGTTATTCTTTAGAGAACCCTATGTTTCTAAAGTAGATCTCCACAGCTCCTGGGTTACCTACTACTGTCTTACACTGTTATCCAAAGGGCTGAATAGTACTTACACTGGGTTGTTGTCAATTTCTTACAGTATAAAACAAACTTATTTGTTGCACATAAGATTTACAACACCTGAATATGTTCTTCAAGCTATATACAACTATATTATTTACTGATTATGAGATGTTTGCTTGTCATTTTTTGTAATTTACTGCTTGTTGTAACAGATCATCTTTTAAAAAAAAGTTGGCTTCAATGTTGGTGTCTGAGTAAAACCTAACAACTACCTAAGACAAAAAGAGATAATTAAATAAAAGGATGCCATGAAATGGTTTTATGCTTGAAATAAACTCCAAAGGTCATTGTAATTGTGGTATTTGATCTAGGTTGTACTGAAAAAGGGTACCAGAGTCAAGTTTATCCCAGTATCACCTGACTTCAACTTCCCACTGGAGGACCTTGGAAGCTTCACCAATCTGGATAGATGCAGCATCCCACCCTTCAGCTACAACTCTTATGCTCTTGGTGTTGTTCATACCCTTAAACCAGGAGAGTACTACTTTGTCTCCAGAAACAAGGAACTATGCGAGGAAAAGCTCCGTTTCCAGATCAAGGTTGAATATGAGTAACTATCAACAGGTGGGTTCACTTCCACAGATGTGATTTCATATATGTGCTTGAAGTTCAACTTCTACTTTCTTGTACTTATTTTAGTCTACTTGACTTTTGAACATGAATTATTTTCTACATTAAAAAATGTTTATTTTGATTTTTGTTCAAAACAAGAGCAGTCACAGAAACAGTTATCAGTGTAGGACTGTCATTCAAAATAAACATTAAAATATCTCCAGGGTTCACAACGGATATCACAAGTGGATGTGAGTATAATGATCTGCAAAAACGAACTGCTACATTGAGTATGATCCAAGAAAGCTATCCCGATCAATCATGGATACATGCCTATACAGATGGATCAGCAACTAATGCTGTTAGGAATGGAGGTGCCGGTATCTTTATCTCATATCCTGACAACCACTATGAGACTAGGCACATTCCCACTGGTAAATTTTGTTCCAACTATACAGCTGAGGTTCAAGCTCTAGAGCAAGCTGCAAATATGATTTATAACACCAACTCTGACTGCCACCAGGTAGTCATCCTCACAGATGCACTGTCTGTCCTGCAAGCTCTCAAGGGTGGTAAACTCCCGCATCTGAGAAATGAACTAAACAAGGTAGCTGCCAAAAAGAGAACCATACTTCAGTGGGTACCATCTCATTTCATCATGAGAACTCGTCTGATGGTGTAATCATCAAAGATCGTCGATGGTGTAATCATCAAAGATGCGATCGCAAGAAGAAGAAGAAGAAGACAACGGATATGGGGATTGAAGCAAACAAACTTGATACCAAAACATTCAAATTGAATTAACACAAAAATGTATTGCCATTTTTTTCCAGACTGCAAAATTAGTGAATAATTATCCCATATCCCACAAGAGGGTAGCTCATTTACATTAATAAATTAAAAATAATTAGCAATGTTTCAAGTATAATATATATATATATTTACACATATACTCAGAAATATACACAAAATGGTAGAGAAATATGTATACATGTCCAAATGTGTACACAGTCACACATGTACCCTTAAATATGAGTGTATGTTAATTTTATATAAGTAAAGGGTTTATATTGATCTTATAAATAACTTGAAGACAAGGAGGTAGAAAACTAAGATGAGAAATTAGGTTGTACCACTTGAAAAATAAATTCCTGTGTAATATATACAGGTACCATTGAAATATTTATGGACAATGTTTACTCTATAGGAAACTCTATACAGAGCAATACATGCATGGAGGCATATCTGGAGTCATCTTTATATGACCACCAGCTATGCACAATACAACAATATATGTTCGTGGAGGTGAACCTCTGTCTGTGAGGTTAATTACATCCTCATTGACTCTTGAAAGCATCCACACACTTCCAGGGATTCCCCCTGTGGTGAAATTTGTTGAGAACCCAGCATTGCACACTAAGCTTGGAGAACTCACTTGAGCGTAATTCTTTGGCTTTGACTTGGTTGACTGCATGCAGAAGGATCTCACTATGAACCCAGTGATAGGCAGGGGAAGCTGAGAAGTGGTTCTGTGCAGGACGTGACAATTCCTTGGGAGAGCCCAGAACCAGAGTACAGTATTTTAGCTCTGCATAGTTGGAGAGCCTCCTTCGATGGCAGGAATGCACAGTATGCCACACACTTCTTACTCCTAGCTTGGGACCAGATGTGACAATCCTTTAAATGCAAGTCAAACTGGAGCTCATGACTTCAACTCATCACATTTCAGAATGGCAGAAAAGCCACAGGAAAAGCCTAGATCAACAGTGTAGATAATACCAAGGAGTCTTCAACTTGGTATTGGCTGCTAAAGAGTGAGAAGCTCAGCAGCCCTAGTTAAACAACAACAACAACAACAACAGAGAAGTACAACAGGAGGCAATCTGATCATCAGAAGGAGTCTACACCCCCTCCCCACTCCCCGTCAAGCAAGTGTTTCGGCCCTTTAATTTCCTTTACACTCTAAGGGGGGCTAGGCCCACTTGGGTCATGACTCCCAAGTGTCAGCCTCTTGTTGTCTTGTACTGGGAATTGAACCCACTCCACCTTGGTTGCAGCTTTCAGCTTCACTTCTGTTTTTATCCATGCTGCCAACTGGAGGTAATTGTGAAAGTGACTATTATGTTGTAAATAAATTACTCTCCTAAATTCCATAGCCCGTTGCTGTTGTTCCACAGTCAACACGACACCCTTTCCACAGTGTCATTAAATATATTATATATATACTACTTTCTTTACTCTTTATGGCTCCTTATGGAGCACAGGTTGACCACTGCAGGACCCTTCCCCGCCTCTATGAATGAAGGCTGCACTAAAGCACTGATGTACTCTTGTAATGGCAGTTTATGTAGCAATTTGTTTTACGTGGTGAGGATGACAGCCCCCCCCTCCCCCCAAGTACAACCACACATCAGCCACATCGTATGTTTGGGAGATGCAATGGTCTTATTCTTTCATGGTCTCAGCAGAACAAGCCCCCCCACGGGGAACCACATGGGATAATTTACTCAACCAGTGTATTATAACTGCTGTCTTGTTGTCATAGCACAGTTTGTCTGTGTGTTGTCATAGCACAGTTTATCTGTGTGTTGTCATAGCACAGTTTGTCTGTGTTGTCATAGCACAGTTTGTCTGTGTGTTGTCATAGCACAGTTTGTCTGTGTGTTGTCATAGCACAGTTTGTCTGTGTGTTGTCATAGCACAGTTTGTCTGTGTGTTGTCATAGCACAGTTTGTCTGTGTGTTGTCATAGCACAGTTTGTCTATGTTGTCATAGCACCATTTGTCTGTGTGTTGTCATATCACCATTTGTCTGTGTGTTGTCATAGCACAGTTTGTCTGTGTGTTGTGAGAAAGAAGGGGAGGGAGCACATGAAAGCATGGCATCGTAGATAAGCAGAAAGAAAAAAAAACAATTCAAGAAAAAATCTAATGACTGAGTAAGTTAGTGGCTTATCCTTTACAGGACGTGGCAATCAACCCCAGCTTTTATTGGCTGTTTGTGATTTTTCTAGGCAATTTTTTTCATTCAGTAGTTTGCCATTGCTTTCTGAACGGCACGCCGCTTATACCATTGTTAAAAATCCACACATAGCGATCTAATGACTGAGTAACTGTAGACATAAATAATAGGAATGAGGAAGTCAGGAGATAATGTCAGCTGGTGTATTAGGGGAGGGGGGCATCAGACACTGCTCTGACAGTACTGTACTGTTTAAAAATTCTACTTGAAAATAGAATATATTTATATGTGTGTTTTATGGGTTGACCTGGACTGGAAACTAGGTCAACAGGAAGACAGCCGATAGAATAGCATGGCACTCTCTCTGGCAAACCTCTGCTTCCCAAGGTAGAAGAGGAACAATTAGTAAGTGTTCTATGGGGGTGCCAAATGAAGGATCCACCCCCAAGTGCCAAATGAAGGATCCACCCCGAGTGCCAAATGAAGGATCCACCCCCAAGTGCCTAATGAAGGATCCACCCCCAAGTGCCAAATGAAGGATCCACCCCGAGTGCCAAATAAAGGATCCGCCCCCAAGTGCCAAATCCTTTCATTTTGCCCTTCACTGATGACACAGGTCAAGGCCACTGGGCATGAGTTTGTTGAAGGCATATTCTGCTTGAGGGAGTTGAAGGGTTGTGATGATAGTAACTCGGTGCTTATATAAACATTGTCTTGACTTTCTGTTTTCAGGCTCATTCACCATGTGTCAAGTTTCATGCTGGACTTGGATACAAGACAGATATTATCTTTAATTCACCATTTCATTATCTGCTTTGCTTTCTGTAGTTTTATTACATATTTGGTTTGGCATCTCATTATCACTGAATTTCATATGTCCCTAATGACAACGTACAGAAACAAGTTGCCAGTTTCAGCCTACCCTCTCCCCTCCATATACAACCAGTTAGTTTATAAAAGCCATTATTTGATGTAAATTTGTAAGTTTTCTTGAAGTCTTTCTTAATGCAGGTAACTTGGGTTGGAATGATCATATTTTGATTGAAGGGTAATTAGCTGTTTGTTTGACACTGGTTTGTTTGACACTGGTTTGTTTTACTGTAAAGGCATGTTGTCTGTCTAAGTATGTTCTTTATTGTTAGTGTTTGCAGATCATTCCACAAGCCAATCCTTGACCCCGAATACACTTTATGACATATGTTATGATAAAAGTGAATGCTGTAGGACTTGGACTGAGTCACAGATGATGTTTTCTTAGTAGTGTAATTTTACCTTCTGACAGAATGTAAGTCAAGTGTGGAACATTGCAGTAAAATGACTGTTATATTCTAGTTGTACTCATATTCTATATAACACAAGTGGGACTATGTTGTTAATTAGAACAAAGGGGTAAGAAACTGCCCATGTTACAACCACAAGGTCTTCATCAGGGACAACTAACTAAAACATTAGAGAAATGCAGAGTAAGAGCTCATAAATAGTAAATAAAAATGGTTTGAGCCATGGATGGAAAACATAGTAACTCTGGTAGATACCAGTATGGAAGGAAAACAAAGTAACTCTGGTAGATACCAGTATGGATGGAAAACATAGTAACTCTGGTAGAAACCAGTATGGATGGAAAACATAGTAACTCTGGTAGATACCAGTATGGATATCAAACAAAGTAACTCTGGTAGATACCAGTATGGATATCAAACAAAGTAACTCTGGTAGATACCAGTATGGATATCAAACAAAGTAACTCTGGTAGATACCAGTATGGATATCAAACAAAGTAACTCTGGTAGATACCAGTATGGATGGAAAACATAGTAACTCTGGTAGATACCAGTATGGATGGAAAACATAGTAACTCTGGTAGATACCAGTATGGATATCAAACAAAGTAACTCTGGTAGATACCAGTATGGATATCAAACAAAGTAACTCTGGTAGATACCAGTATGGATATCAAACAAAGTAACTCTGGTAGATACCAGTATGGATATCAAACAAAGTAACTCTGGTAGATACCAGTATGGATATCAAACAAAGTAACTTTGGTAGATACCAGTATGGATATCAAACATAGTAACTCTGTAAACAATTACGAAAACTACAGCTTACTTTGTGCATACACCTACAGCATGAAAATGGGGAAAAAAATTTTATTCGGCCACAGTGTGTTTTTCAATTCGGTAGTTAATGTGTTAAGGTATTTTGTGAATCTCATGACTTGATATGAATTTTTCTGTCTGTCTTTCATGGTCAATAAACATCCAGACTAAGAGTCTGAATTTTTTTAATCAGTTTGTTGTGTCATTAATGTCAGGTTCAGATAATTAATTTATATGATAACATAATAGATGTGAGTTTGACAACAAGATAAAACAATCATTACTAGCAAGTTATGATAACATGATGAAGAAAAACATTACAGATAATATCTGATAGCAAGGTGAAGTAACATTACAGATAATATATGATAACAAGATGAAGAAAAACATTACATATAGTGTCTGATAACAAGGTAATGTAACATTACAGATAATGTCTGATAACAAAATGAAGTAAAATTACAGAAAATACCTGATAACAAGATGAAATAACATTACAGATGAAGTAACGTTACAAACCAGATTAGCTCTAGTTTTTTAAATATCTATAAAACAAGTTCTACACATTTGCATGTACATACCATATGATAATAATGCTCATAGCAGAAATGATTCACAGCGACACCTTTTTGGGTCCAACAATAGTCTGCTAGCATTGCTGCATTCCATTTCCCTTGGTACCTTTTTTTGAGGGTAGTAATGTCCTGATGAAATCGTTCCCCATGCTTGTCACTGACAGCACCGCAGTTAGCAGGGAAGAAATCCAGATGAGAGTGTAAAAAGTGTAATTTCAAAGACATGTTGCACCCTAGTCTCACGTAGCGCTGCAAGAGGGTTTCTACAAGTTCCTGGTATTTGTCAGCCTTATTATTGTTTCCTAGAAAGTTTGTGGCCACTTGCAAGAAAGCATTCCAAGCTAACTTTTCATCACCTGTGAGGATATCATCAAAACGCTGATCTCAAAAGAGCTGACGTATCTGTGGACCGACAAATACACCTTCCTTGATTTTGGCCTCACTAAGTCTTGGAAATTTATCACGAAGGTATAAAAATCCTGCCCCATTTCGATCCATTGCCTTTACACAATTCTTCATTAGTCCAAGTTTGATGTGGAGAGGAGGGAGCAAGATCTTGAGGGATTCTACAAGTGGTTCGTTAAGTACATTCTTTTTTCCCGGTTCAAGTGATTGTCGTTGGGGCCAATCCTTTTTCTTGTAGTGAGAAGTCCTGGCACGGCTGTCCCACTGTGGTGAAATTACAGTGATGCAACGTTAAAATTCCTCCAATTATAAAGATAACAGGTAAAATAACATGTAGGGATAAAAATATAGGCAAGATATGCCGCGGCTTCTTCACCTACGCCAGCGTTTTCTAGGGTCATTGAACATTAACTAGTTAGAACATGCAGACTAAACGGTTTACCTTTTTAGACGGGAGGGAAACGGAGATAAAAGAAAAAAATATGACGGTCGGAACACGTGTTTGAATCTAAAAGTCTAAAAGACGCAATTTGTAGTTTTAAAGACACAATGTAAGGAATTGGTAGAAAAACGACCTTAGCTCTTGTTAGAAACAGTCGTATCTTGGACGTTTTACGGTAATTTGTTGTTTTGTTTGAATATAGCGGCAACGCCGTGGACGAAGGTTCAAAAAACAAATTTCAAAACTAACCTTGAGAAAAGTAGGTTTTTCTTTAATAATAAAGTTAGGAGGATAAAAACTAGCTAGTTTGATAGCCCATCTTAATCTGACAAATAATATACTTTTAATTACACAGACGGACAGATAACACGGAAGATATTGACGAAAGACTGTATTGTTCAATACAGACTAGCGAACAGTTTTTTGTGCATATTTTCACTAAAGTTACATTTTGGCGTCCTTGAGCCTAAAAATGCAAAAATCAAACTGCATTTGGACTAGGGGCAAAGTAGGAGGATAGTAGCTAAAAATAGCTTAGCATAGAAATCGTATAAGTAAGTGGGGCAGATTTGTGTAGTTTTTTCTTGTAGTTAGTCCAAAAAACAAGTGTAATTTTGGGAAAAAACCAAGTTGAGACAGACGGACCGACGGAAAAATACTACACACTAGACTGAAATTGGACTTTTAGTTTGAATATTTGAAAAGGTAGAGGGGAAGTCCGCTGATTGGACAAAAGCATTTATATTATTGAAAGAGAGACGCACGCTTGTGCCATTTTTAAAAGACTGTCCTTAACTCATTAACTACCGCAAGCCGCTGTCAGCGGCTCACAACATAATCACATTTGGACCGCAAGCCGCTCAGGGCGCCAATCTAATTTTAGTAATAAAACGAATGAAAACTGTACTGAAACACTCTCTGATCTGGTTCGAGATTTTAAGTTGCCACCAGAAAACAAATTCCCAAAGCATGGTTGTTGTAACACTGAAAAATTGATATTATGTTCATATTTTTCAGCGTTTTAGGTTAGTTACCAAATCGTGTAAAACTGTTTACCGTGGCAACTAGTGCTAGGACTACAAAAAATGCGTGAAAATCTCGTCTAACGGCTTAATAGGATAGAAACATGTTTCAACAATTTACTGAAAGATCTAGCGACGAGGACAAGAGTGAAAACGGTGTGCACATTGATTGAAATTGTGATTTTGATAGAGATGGGGCGCAAGCAGTTATAATTGTGAAAATATTACAAGTCCTCGGCCATCGGAGGGCCGTTAAATAGCAACAACCTCCATTAGAGTTGCGACCAATGTTTATTGTAATAGTACATTCATTTATCTTTAAAATGACGTGTAATTCATACAAATCTGTAAACAATTACGAAAACTACAGCTTACTTTGTGCAAACACCTACAGGATGAAAATGGGAAAAAAATTTAATTCGGCCACAGTGTGTTTTTTAATTCGGTAGTTAATGTGTTAAACACAGTTCGTTACTGCTAAATGAGTGATTTCCAGAAGATATTATACATTATCAGTGGGACGCCATAATATAGCCAGCAGCTCAGCTGAGTTTTGCTAGTACAACGTAACTGTGTTTTCACATTTTGAATTGTGGTAAGGAGAAAAATTCATTAACCCTTTTATTTAACATTTAATATTTTGAGTGATTGATACTGCCATATCATAAAAAATGATTACGACAAGTGAGTGCTTATTGTAGGTCCCTAGCGACAGCCAGGGCCTAGAGACAAACACATAATAATAGAAAGCATATCAAAGACTATAGAAGACAGATCTATAATTGAGATCAGTGGGAACATAACACCCACCTTATTGGATGGAAGAGGAAACTATTGAACATATTTCGGATGCAATGCAGTCTTTGGAAACTGGTACTATTTGATACCACCTGGGTGAGATGTGCAGAGTTGGTCAGAGAGATCTGACCCAATCTTTGTAAGTTCTGTTTGCTTTGTTGTGTGTGTAAAATTGGTGCATTAAGCAGTGTGTGACACATGGCACAAATTTTGGTTTCAGAGTTTCTGGTCTGGCACTACGCTAGTGCCAGATGCTTTTGTAGAATTACAAGAGTGGTTGCAGAAGCAGCCTAAGATTTTACTCCACCTATTGTGAGGAGTGGGTCACTAGAATTCTGTACTGCATCATCACAGGCCAGTTAAGTGAAAACCTGGCCTGCTGTAGATTCATCAACCGTGTCCACAATAAATAAAGAAATAAAATCTTGTTGTATAAACACTATAACTCAGTCCATATTGCAAGGACAATGAACATTATAAAACAGAGATTGGGCATGATGACACCACCCCAACTAAACATCCAGTGCTAGTTTTTCCAAAGACACTGTAGTCAATATTAATATTAACCAATGTAACAATATATTTATGTATACAATTTTCATTTGATTGTTCAAGATATATGCACCTTTATTGATAAATACATATTATTTCATACGTCCTGACCAGAAGAAACATTTGGTTCAGGACTAAATAAATTTTAAAAAATTGAAAATCTAAACTTCTAAAGACAGTGTTAGTTGATTTTATCATAGAGATTATTATTCTTAGTATTAGACTTAGTATTTACATGTGTGTGTCTGTATATTTAATTACCTACACATCACAATTCAGTACCCTAGACATTTAACGTAGCTAACATACATAATAGTAGAATAGGTCTGTTTGAGGTCATAAGTGGTAGCCGAAAGGCCTTCTGTAACTCACATAAACTGTTATCATCAGGAGCCTTCACAGCTGACCTCATCCAGGACACTAGGTAACATAACAACCACGCAATAACATCAAAAACCACTACAAATATTGGGGTCCTGTCCGGGATTTGAACCCTCTCCCACTACAAATATTGGGTAGCTCTTGTCCCGGGATTTAGGTTTATCAAAGATATTAGGGTCTCCTGGTCTGGGAATTAAACTAGTGGGGACAGAGTTGTACAAATTTAAAAGTGTCCCTAAAATTAAAGGTGGAAATTATGGTTGTAAAACTAAAAGAAGGAGAAACCATAGTCAACCTGGTCATAGTGTATGGGCCAAATGAGGATGAGAGAGCAGAGGTCAAGGAGGAATTCTTCGAGCTGCTTCAAAGGACAGTGGATGACTGCCTAGATGAAGTTATCATGCTCGGAGATTTTAATGCCAGAGTTGGAAATGACCATGCTAGATGGGGTGGCGTTATCGGAAGATATGGAGAAGATACTCTCAATGACAATGGAAAGCGACTCCTTAGATTCTGCAGTGAGCAGAATCTGATCATTACAAACACAAAGTTCCCTCATAAGCGCATACATGCATACACTAGATGTGAACCAACCAAGAATGAGAAGTCAGTGATCGACTATGCCATTGTTCGGAGAAGCTCATTCAGATATGTCCGAGATGCAAGAGTCTGGAGGGGGCCAGAGATTGGAAGTGATCACTACCTGCTAACAATCAAACGAACAACTGAAAGAGTTGCTCAGCCTAGGAACTGCCCAACATCACGCAAGAAACCAAGTAAACGAGCAGGAGAAATGAGCATTAGGACCTACAAGCTGAGAGAGCCAGAAATTAAGACCAGATATCAGGGGCTTATTGCTACAGCAGTGAGCAACACAGAAGAACGACCTGATGACTTGGAAACCCTCTGGAATAAATTCAAGGATATCATAAAGACAGCTGCTGCAGAAGCATGCGGTGAAGTCCGACTTGGGAACCAGAGAAGGAGGACACCTTGGTGGACAGAGGAAGTCAAAGAGAAAATAAGAGAGAAGAAAATGGCATGGAAACAATACTTAGGAGCTGAAAACACAACAGGACAAATGGAGGGATATAGAGAATGTGTGATACTCAGAACGGGGGCAAAGAACGGAGTGCTGGCGGCAAAACAGAGGTCCTGGGAGGAGTTTGGAGAAGGGCTAGGGAGGGATGCACAGGAAAACCAGAAATTGTTCTATAAGACCCTAGGGAACATGGGGAGGGAAAAGCAGTGCCCTCTCAGGTTTATAAAGGACAAGCAAGGCAGATTGCTTACTGCCCCGGGGGGGGGTGATGGAGGGATGGAAAGAATATTTCTCGGGGCTCCTGGATGGTGAGCATGGTGAAGCAACAGAAATGATGGCCGCTGGCACAGGGGAGAGGGCCGGTGATGGTGGGGATGACATGGGGATGGAAGGGCTGAGGGCAGCACTGGAGAGGATCGGGATGGGCGGGGCAGCAGGGCATGATGGTATAACACCAGAAATGGTTAAGTACATGGGAGCATCGGGCGACCTGTTACTCTTAAAGGTCCTACAGGCAGCATGGTGCAACAAGACCATACCAAAGGATTGGGAGATTGCCATCGTGACACCAATTTTCAAAAAGGGTGACAATCGACAATGTGGAAACCATAGAGGCATATCCCTTCTCAGTGTCCCTGGTAAAATCTACTCTAGAATCCTAGAGCAGAGACTCCGACGCCTAGCTGAGCCACAATTGGATGAGGTCCAGTGCGGATTCCGAGCAAACCGAAGTACTCAAGACCTAATCTTCACACTCAGACAGTTGAGTGAAAAGGCCCTTGAGTATAAGAGTGAGATCCATCTTTGTTTCATAGATCTGGAAAAGGCGTTTGACAGAGTCCCCTGGAGCAAACTTTGGGACTGTTTGGCAAGGAAGAATATTCCAGCACCTCTGATTCATGCTATACAGAGCTTCTACAAGTCTTGCAGAAATTATGTGAGGACAGCAAACCATAAGTCAGAAGAGTTCAGGACCACCACTGGTGTAAGACAAGGTGATATCCTGTCACCTTATCTTTTCATACTCCTCATGGACGATGTCATCAAGGCATGTAAGGAGAGAACAAGAAAGTATTCAGTGGGGTACTGGAAGATGAGACAGGTCTATATTTCGGAGCTGGCATTTGCTGATGATGTTGCCCTGATTGCTAAATCAGAGGCACATCTCCAATCCAACTTGCAAGTCTGGAAGGAAGAGCTGGAGAAGAGAGGGATGGTCATAAGCAGCTCTAAAACAAAATCCATGGTGATATCACGAGAAGAAAGAAAACATCAGATTAAGTTGGGAGAACAGGTCCTGGAGCAGGTCGACCACTTTAAATATCTCGGAGCTATTATAGACCGAAAGGGAGGTATCAAAGAAGAGTTGGCCACTCGAAAAGCAGCGGCTGGGAGACTTTTTCAGGCCATAAATCGTGGATTCCTCAGCAAGAAAGAGGTTGGTAAGAAAACGAAGATGGCTGTATACCGCTCCACCTATGTCCCAGTTTTGACATATGGATGCGAGTCGTGGGCAATGACTACAACCCACAAAAGCCAGATCCAAACCTCAGAAATGAGGTATCTGAGGAAAGTGGTTGAAGTAACAAGAAGAGACATGGTCCGCAACCAGACGATACGTCAAGGCCTGAAATCCCATCCGCTGCAGACCCAAATAGAACAGTCCCAACTAAGATGGTTTGGCCATGTCTGCAGAATGGGAGAAGATCGGCTACCACGACAAGCATGGGAAACAAAGAGCCAGGGATCCAGACCTCCAGGACGACCCAGAGTTCGCTGGGAGGACAACATTAGACAATCTTTGAAGGACCGAGGACTAGAATGGAACCAGGCCAGGAAGAAGACAGCTGATAGAATGGTCTGGCGCTCTCTCTTCCAAACCTCTACACCTCACGGTAGAAGGGGAACGACTAAGTAAGTAAGTAAGTATATAAAAGTTGATGAATCTTCACAGCCAGTGGTAATTAATTAATATATTACCTTAGTAATTATATACTTGGAATTTACCTTAGTCATTGTTAAATTGTGTGTTATAGTATGGCAGATCTAGCAAAATTTAGATCGGCTGCTGTGCTGACGGCGAAGGAGATGAACATGGATGGTAGGTTTTAATTCAGTATGTAACTTCAGAATGTGTCAAGTATATTGAAAGGGAAGATAGGAGGTTAGCTGAAGAGAAGAGGTTACAAATTGAGGCTGACAAAGAACTTAAGAGGCTGCAGATTGAGGCTGACAAAGAGGCTAAGGCATTGGAGGCAGAAGATAAGAGATTGACTGCCGAAAGGGAGGCAGCAGAAAGGAGATTGACTGCCGAAAGGGAAGCAGAAGATAGAAGATTGCAAAGGGAGCACGAATTACGACTAAGGGAGCTGGAATTACAAGGCCATGCTCCTGAAAATGGTGCCAGCCCCTTTCCCTCAGATGCCACGCCTAGTCAGGGAGCCTCAACCTCAGCTATGGGGTTTCATTTAGACCATTTTGTTGAGAAAGACGATGACATAGAGGGGTACCTCAGTAGATTTGAACTATTGGCTACTACGTATGGGTTAGAGAGAGAGAGGTGGAGTCTTAAGTTATCCCAGGGGCTTAGAGGTACTTCTTATGAAGTTTTTGCTAAGATGAATAGAGACGACCAAGACAATTATGACATGCTAAAGCAGGCTTTGTTATTGAGATATGAAAAGAATGGTGAATTTTATCGTAAGAAGTTTAGAAATGCCAAACATTTGTCTGGGGAGACATACCACCAATTCTCTGCCAGACTGGAAACCTATTTGGAGAAATGGACTGCTCTAAGGAAGACCCAAGATCTCAAAGAGATGATCATGATAGAGCAATTAAGAGAGTCCATGGCTCCAGACCTGAGAAAATTTCTCATGGAACAAGGTGCAGAGAGGTTGGGGGAGGTTTTGAATGTCGCTGAGAGGTATCAGGCAGCCCAGGCAGAGATAAGTGGCACTAAAAAGAAGCATATAGAAAATTTTAAAGCTCCACAGCACTTTAGTAAATTTGATACCAGAGAACAAGGTAATAAAGGTAGGACAAACTTTGATAGGCCACGAAATGATTATCGGGATAGAAACTCACAGTTCAATGACCAAAAATATAATGAAAGAAAACCTTTTAACCAAGGAAAGAAATGGTGTAAGAAAGACAACCATAACACCGAATTTTGTAAAAGGAAACCTTCAAACATTGCTGCAATGAAATCGGGGAACCAGAGATTAAAGGTTAATCCTAATGGACAGCAGGAACCTTATCACCCCCCAGTTTGTGAGGATGTTATTTGTAATGGGGTCACCATAAGGTGCCTATATGATACAGGTTTGGATTATGATTCAGTTGTGAGGTCTAGCCTAGTGGACCCAAGTCAGTATACCACAGAAACAGTGGAAATACAAGGGGCGACTAAGGACATACCACTCATGACACTTCCCATCGCAAGGATAACGGTGAAAACTCACTATGTGGAAGGAGAAATCAGAGCAGCAGTGATAGATGAACCAATCTACCCTCTGATATTGGGGTGTAGATACGTCTTCTTGGGGAATCCCGAGAGACCTGTGATCATGGCGACAGTGCAGACCAGGTCACAGTCAAAGGAGGAAGAAGGTGAACCTATAAATGCTCATCCAGAAGAGATGAGGAAGGCGCAGGCTGAGGATAGGACACTCAAGCCATGTTTTAAAAAATTGCCCAAATGCCACACACCTCCAAGCAAGGGAGAGTACTTTATGAAGAACAAATTGATCTACAGGAAGGCCGGAACTGGAACAAATGGTCACAACCAGCTGGTTCTTCCCGCTTCATATAGGGATAAAGTGATGGAACTAGGGCATGCGATTCCCTTCAGTGGTCACATGGGGATCAGCGCCACAGGACAGCGTATAGCTTGTCATTACTTCTGGCCAGGGATAACGGAAGATATAAAAAGATATGTCAAATTCTGTCCAGAATGTCAAAGGGTAGCTCCAAAGCATTGGACTGCTCTTGCAACTCTAGGGGAAATGCCCATAGTGGGAACACCTTTTGAGAGGGTTGCAGTGGATATTGTGGGACCTCTCACTCGGACCAAGAGGAGGAACAGTTACATCCTTACTCTGGTGGACACTTGTTCTATGTGGGGAGAGGCGGTGGCCCTGCCGTCAATTGATTCAAAACATGTAGCAGAGGCACTACTTACAATATTCACAAGATTAGGATTCCCGCATCAAATCTTGACTGATAATGGCTCACAGTTCAACGGGAAACTAAACGGAAGAGGGGAGAGGAGATGGCATATTAGGTACTTTGGCAAGGCTCAGCTATATCAACATTCGCGAAGCGACGCAGTGTCAAGACAGCACGTACGTGCGTGACAGCTGCGATGGTACACATATTGACTATGCACTGGAGCTAACATTGCATCACTATTTGCTCGCACACACTAGACTGCCACAGACATTCGCTGACAAATACACAACTTAACACATGGCCTGCTAGACACATTGGTCATCATCACTCAGCGAAATAGCAAAGTGGATTGCAGAGAAGGCTACATCGCTGTCAGGTAGATGAACCTAGTGTGGCTATCCTCTACTTACCCGCAGCAGAACTAGTTTCGTACCAAACTAACTGAGTATCGGCAAAGAGTCGCGGCAGTCATCAGAAATTGCAGACAAAGCATAGGTAGTGTTACTAGCAACACACTATAAAATTGACATGTAGAACAAACACAGAGTACGCGACGAGATAGAGACAGTTTGGGTGGAAAATTGGGTGGAAAGCGACTTATGCACTTTCTAAACGACATGTGACAAGTTCTAGGTGTGAGCGGAGGGTAAGAGGACTCCAATCACCAAGATAAGCAGCGAGCGAATCTGTAAGAGCGTAATAAAAGATTACCATCGTCTTCTGACGTCTTCACACCCTGCGACAACTGTGAGCAACTATGGATACATACGACATATGACGGCGAGCTGACAGGGGCAGGCCATTATTGGCCTATGTCAAGTCGCGATGCATATTACTCGCACTTGTATATTGCGATCAGTGTCAAGGACAGAACGGGATGGGGGGGCCAGCAAGGGGGGGGGGGGGGGGCGAGTTAGGGGGGGCAAACAGGAGTGGGGGGGGGGTAACACAAAGATGTCTAAACACACAGGATAACAACTATTTTATACTATTACGTTGGACACGAGCTAACCACGGCTCTAGCGAGATAGATGTACACGTCAGTACACACGTATGAGTAGTATAAGATGAGATATACACGGCGACACGCTTAGACACGAGGGGGTGGACACTACAGGTGTTGGTAAACAATATATGTAGAATGATGATAGAAGTATACAACAGCATCTATTTTGAGGGACAGGTACGCATCATCATTTCTGGGCGCTTTCGGACCAAGATGTGAGGAATAATGGCTAGGCGAGTAAAACAATAGCATGTCGCTTGAGATACTCATTATACGATTAGTGGAAGTATGGAGAGTATGGTTAGTGATATGATCAGTAGTTATGCGCGACCTGTGATTCTGAACTAATGTGCGATTAATGAGCTGACCAGTAAGATCTGAGTTTATGTCTAGAGGCACATCATGAACGTCATGTATGAGACAGCGATGGACAGCAGGATAGTGCAATAATGTATTATCACATCGGAAGAGAAGACATGAACATGCATGAAACATAAGTTGGATCAGCGTGTAGTGCCATGTGAAATGACTAGGGTTGAGAGTGCTATCGGAGACATCGGGAATGTGTTATATAATGTCGCTTGAGTGTACAAGCAATGTGTCTCAACAGACTATCACACTGCGCGAGGTGGAAGGCACTGAAGAGCAAAGTGACGCTATGTGGCCTGAGATTATGCTGCTGTATAGGATATCCTGACGTAGGAGACCGATATTCTGAACTTGGTGGATTCTTATTGGGCAATTTGATGTGAACAACACAGGGATGCGGGAGGCGACGACTGAACAGATGAACAATTTCAACATGCTTACCGAGAATTGATAACATTGACGGATGTGACACATAGGTCTAGAATGATTCCAGGATGAGTGTTCTATCTAAGGTGCGGATGGGAAGACAAAATACATTAGGGTGTAGGCCGCCTAGACAGGGAGACAATAAGACAAAGGTTTTCTTGCATTATCGCGACAGAGAGGGGGGGTAGAACACTTTGAGATGTAGTGTTCCGTCTAAGCTTAGATCTCAGATCAAGAATGGTTGGTGAGGTGGGAGGGGGGTCTCAATGTCTTATATCTCTGCTGCGTGCATGAGAGTTGGACATGTCTTGGAACTTATGGTTGAGGTGTCTGAATACAAAGAGAAAGGAGTGGGTTGAGGCTTGAGGGGATATTATGCGAGTCGGAGCAACTGAAAGTGAGGAAAACAAAGAGCGGTATGTAGACACAGACGACGAGCATAGAGATTGGCATGGGAGAGACTATTCTATGTGGTACACGGCAGGTATACAACACATATTGATGGTAGTATCAGTGTTCCATCACACTTACGCCGATGATCTATCGATCTGAAGAAATCTATACTCTGGATAAAAACATAGACGTCGCTGTATGGCACAACAGACACCATTTCAAATTCATCAAAACACACAAAATGAGATCACGTATATTCTAGTGAGCGGTGTTTATTTGTGGTACATTAGACAGTAAACAAAACTCAGAAGCGAAAACGTCTATTCAATCTGGGTAACAGATTGAATTGGACAAACTATGATTTGATAAAGGGTAGAAGGGGGGTGGTAATTATGAGACGAGAGCGGGGAGTGGTGACTCTATGTTGACATTTACATTTTTACTTGGGAGAGGGACATGGGAGGTGTATTCTTAGGTGGTATCAATTAATGAGATCTCGATGTAGGTGTCTTTTGTCTCGTGTTCTGAATGATCTCCCGACATACGCGACATCGTGGAGCGTACAGGCGGCGGAAACGGAGCTTAGGGGGAGTGGTCAACATCTGCGCGGGCATGAACGCAATGCGACTTGGAAGGTTAGTATGGCAGGGCTTCTTTTTCATAAGAGAGTATGACAAGGCAAAAGGACTAGAGCTGAAGCGTGAAGGTCTTCGTCGGTCACACACAGTGATGCTTAGGGGGTGGGATTGATAACGCAGGGAACTACTTATTAGGGGGGAGAACTAGACACTGTATACAATACGCATCTCAGAGGTCCTGGGCGGCTTTTGTATGCTACATGGGGCGCTGCTTAATCGGACAACTTATTCGGTGACAGCAATGAACCCCCATTAGTCTTATCTCTATGAAAAGGCTCTCGAAGCTTGAAACAAATATGGCTGTAGGCAAAGGCTGATCTTGTCACATAGTTGTACACAATAGAATGGTCATGGTTGCCTATGTCGGGATCTCTAACGTGATGTCGTCGGGACGCATATCTCAAATCAGGTTCCACACACATACTAGTTTCTTGGGGGAGGGGGGGGCGGAGGGCTGACGTGTTGGGGGGTAGATGACTCTTGTTCGTCTCAGACACTCGGGATAGTCTCTTCTATAACGACAAGTCGTTGATGTTACTCAAGCACAATGCTATGAGGGAGACATGGGCAGAGGGAATGATAGCTGTGTTGTTAAATGATAGATCACTCTAATAGATGCCAATGGTTGAGCGCTAATTTACTTGTTACTGAATATGTGTGTGAGTGTGTTATCTAGGATCAGAAGATCACAGGATGCGTAGATGTGCAGGACTGAAGAGCTAAGTATATAGCAACCGTCAGACGGTGCTGGCGTAGGGAAGGGATGTTGTGGCGGGAGAGGCAGGACACACAATGAACGGATTTTTAGGACACACACACACAGAAGAAGTTAAAAGGGGTGTTAGTTTCTAGACACACACGATATAGGATCTTTAAATTTAGGTGTGAATTGTGGGATTTGATTAGGGGGAGGGTAACAACACACGATGAAGTAAGATGAGATTATTTTAGGGGAGGTTTGCGTTTAAAATTGTTGGGGGGGTGGGAGAATGGGGTAGTGGGGTGATAGACGGTATGGAGATCATAGAGGATTGTGAAGAGAAGTATAATTAGGGAGAGTGAGCGACTTGGGCGGTGGAGGGGGAAGAATATTAAATTTAACTAAAGTATTTGGGTCTGGTGTTTAACGGGAGAACAGGGGAGTTCAGTGCATTTGAGAGATACAGGGTAACACAGGATGGACGGTACGAGGGGGAAGTGTATAGACATAGTGAGGAGGAAGAAGGGAGGATGTATTGAGAGTTATGAGAAGAAATTCTAAAAGACGCAATTTGTAGTTTTAAAGAAAAAATTACGCCACTAGTTGACACAATGTAAGGAATTGGTAGAAAAACGACCTTAGCTCTTGTTAGAACAGTCGTATCTTGGACGTTTTACGGTAATTGGTTGTTTTGTTTGAATATAGCGGCAACGCCGTGGACGAAGGTTCAAAAAATAAATTTCAAAACTAACCTTGAGAAAAGTAGGTTTTTCTTTAATAATAAAGTTAGGAGGATAAAAACTAGCTAGTTTGATAGCCCATCTTAATCTGACAAATAATATACTTTTAATTACACAGACGGACAGATAACACGGAAGATATTGACGAAAGACTGTATTGTTCAATACAGACTAGCGAACAGTTTTTTGTGCATATTTTCACTAAAGTTACATTGTGGCGTCCTTGAGCCTAAAAATGCAAAAATCAAACTGCAGTTGGACTAGGGGCAAAGTAGGAGGATAGTAGCTAAAAATAGCTTAGCATAGAAATCGTATAATATAAGTGGGGCAGATTTGTGTACACCCGTGTGTTGCCGGGGCCCGAAAGGGGAGCAAAGAATAGTAACACTGCACCCTACCACGCATGTCGTAAAAAGCGACTAAGGAGGGTTGGGCATGGGGCTGTTTACCCCATCCCGTAAAAACTTTGCACAGTGGGCTGATCACCTGCTTGCCAACCAATCTGATTACGGAAACAACGATAGATTGTTTGGTCTGTTTCTGTTCCACAAAGACGCCACTAGGCGTGGTGGAAACAGCGATAGATTGATCAATTTGTTGTTGCCCTAAGACGCCACTAGGCGTACTGGCCACATACTGCTTTGCCGGTTGGTGGCTAAGGATGGAAGAAGAAGAAGAAGATTTGTGTAGTTTTTTCTTGTAGTTAGTCCAAAAAACAAGTGTAATTTTGGGAAAAAACCAAGTTGAGACAGACGAACCGACAGAAAAATACTACACACTAGACTGAGATTGGACTGAAATTGGACTTTTAGTTTGAATATTTGAAAAGGTAGAGGGGAAGTCCGCTGATTGGACAAAAGCATTTATATTATTGAAAGAGAGACGCACGCTTGTGCCATTTTTAAAAGACTGTCCTTAAACACAGTTCGTTACTGCTAAATGAGTGATTTCCAGAAGATATTATACATTATCAGTGGGACGCCATACTATAGCCAGCAGCTCAGCTGAGTTTTGCTAGTACAACGTAACTGTGTTTTCACATTTTGAATTGGGGTAAGGAGAAAAATTCATTAACCCTTTTATTTAACATTTAATATTTTGAGTGATTGATACTGCCATATCATAAAAAATGATTACGACAAGTGAGTGCTTATTCTAGGTCCCCAGCGACAGCCAGGGCCTAGAGACAAACACATAATAATAGAAAGCATATCAAAGACTATAGAAGACAGATCTATAATTGAGATCAGTGGGAACATAACACCCACCTTATTGGATGGAAGAGGAAACTATTGAACATATTTCGGATGCAGTGCAGTCTTTGGAAACTGGTACTATTTGATACCACCTGGGTGAGATGTGCAGAGTTGGTCAGAGAGATCTGACCCAATCTTTGTAAGTTCTGTTTGCTTTGTTGTGTGTGTAAAATTGGTGCATTAAGCAGTGTGTGACACATGGCACAAATTTTGGTTTCAGAGTTTCTGGTCTGGCACTACGCTAGTGCCAGATGCTTTTGTAGAAGTACAAGAGTGGATGCAGAAGCAGCCTAAGACTTTACTCCAGCTATTGTGAGGAGTGGGCGACTAGAATTCTGTACTGCATCATCACAGGCCAGTTAAGTGAAAACCTGGCCTGCTGTAGATTCATCAACTGTGTCCACAATAAATAAAGAAATAAAATCTTGTTGTATAAACACTATAACTCAGTCCATATTGCAAGGACAATGAACATTATAAAACAGAGATTGGGCATAATGACACCACCCCAACTAAACATCCAGTGCTAGTTTTTCCAAAGACACTGTAGTCAATATTAATATTAACCAATGTAACAATATATTTATGTATACAATTTTCATTTGATTGTTCAAGATATATGCACCTTTATTGATAACTACATATTATTTCATACGTCCTGACCAGAAGAAACATTTGGTTCAGGACTAAATAAATTTAAAAAAATTGAAAATCTAAACTTCTAAAGACAGTGTTAGTTGATTAAAACAACTACACCCACAAACACAGGAAACAGCAAAACTTTGTGTAACCCTGCTGTGGCCCCATCAAGATGGCAATGACCTTCAGGTCACCACAAATCTGCCACTTATACTTGTCATAGTTGATGGTGTGTAACAGTTGTTTCATGTTGTTGTACGTTTCCTTCATGTGGACTGCATACCCGAGTGGAACAGATGGTAAAATGTTACCATTATGGAGCAGCACAGCTTTTAAGCTCAACTTGGACGAATCAATGAACAGCCTCCAATCGTCGTCTTTGTAGTTGATGTAGTAGTGCTGCCATCAGACCCACTATATCATCGCAAGCAATGAGGTTATCTGTCATTTTGAAATATGGAAGCAGATCGTTTTGCCGAGCACGAAACACAGACACATGCACATTCTCTTCTAAAAGATTCCATTGCTGCAGTCTGGACCCCAACAGCTCTGCTTTATTTTTTGGCAATTCCAGATCTCTCACTAGATCATTCAATTCACTCTGGGTAATTTTATGTGGCTGTGCAGACTCTTCAATAGGCAAGAAATCAGGATCTCTTGATGTAGATGCTTTCACAGGTGACGGATGTCCACTGGCCTTATTATCTTCTTCATCATTCAGAGTATAAGATTCCGGTGGGTCCGGAACAGGAAGTCCTTCCCCATGAGGCACTGGCCGCATAGCAGAGGAAATATTCAGATAGGTCACAGGCGACTTTTTCTTCTTAGAAATACCATGTCCAATTGGAGGAGTCATGCAAAAGTAACAATCATTAAGATGGTTTGTCGGTTCCCTCCACACCATTGGAACTGCAAAACGCATCGATCGTCCTTTTCGGTTCAACCAGCAGCGCAGATTCTTTGCACAGGATTGACAACATATGTGTGGGGCCCAATACCGGTCCTGTTCACCGATCTCACAACCAAAATAAAGGCTGTAAGCTTTCTTTATCATCGGTGTAATGGGTCACCTTTGTGATAGCAAAGTTATTTGTCCGAAAATATAGCAAAAATAATCCGCATTCTTCACACATTCACGAGGCATCTTGAACGACATGTCTGCACTCACAGAATCCACAACACAAATGATGACAAGGAGGAAATGTGGTTGCAGTGACTGCTACAGATTGCCTCATCCAATTGGCACTCAAGGCTATCTGTCTCGTGGGGAATCACATACTGAAGCCACCACCCCCCCCCCCGACTCTGAACTTCCCCCCCGTGATCAGCATGTCCCCTTTTGGGATATAGGATTAAAGTTTGGCTGATGTATAGTGTAAAAACGAAGCACATTAAATTCGCGATTTTTAAGTTCATATTACGTGAGGTAACAGCAATCAGATCCTGATCAAGATGACTACTTTCAGATAGTTCCAAAAATGTCTGATCTAGGATAACATGTTACATTGTTGGCTGATGTTGAAATTACAGTGTGAACAAGATGAAGTAACATTACCCCCCCCCCCCCCCCCCCGATGATAGTGTTACAGATATAGTGTTGACAAGATTCGTAGATAACAGTCCAACAGATAATGTGACACTGTTGTCTATGTTACATTTGATCTGGTTGTCAGACAGGATTTGTGATGGTAACATCTTGTTTTCAGACAATGTCTGAATGTTACTTATCAATCAGTGACACTTATCTGTAACATTTCAGATCATATCTGATAACAAGATGAAGTAACACTACAGATAGTGTCTGATAACAAGATGAAGTAATGTTACAGATAGTGTCTGATGACAAGATGAAGTAACATTACAGATAGTCTGATGACAAGATGAAGCAACGTTACAGATATAGTGTCTGATGACAAGATGAAGTAACATTACAGATATAGTGTCTGATGACAAGATGAAATAACATTACAGATAATGTGACACTGTCTGTAATGTTACTTCATCTTGTTGTCAGACACTATTTGTAATGTTACTACATCATGTTTTCAGACGCTGTCTGTAATGTTACTTCATCTTGTTATCAGACACTATCTGTAATGTTACTTCATCCTGTCATAAGATGACAAGATGAAGTAACACTACAGACAGTGTCTGATAACAAGATGAAGTAACACTACAGACAATTTCTGAAGCAAGAAGAAGAAACATACGAATGATGAAAGGCAGTCTGATCACAGAAGAATGCATTCAGAGTCTGATAATGAGAAGAAACATTACAGATTGTGTAATAGTACATTTATTGTCTTCAGCTACAATGTAAACCTTGACAGCTGCAAATATATTCGTGTGAAGCCTGTTATATAACATGACGAAAATCATGGACGTTGTTCAAAACAAAAGATACAATGAAAGCAAGTATATTCAAGTATAAACACGATTTTATTTCAATAATAATTTTTCAGTAGAAATGGCAGTTCAGAATAATTTAAGTACAAAGCTGATTTTAAGTCAAGAATAATTTTCAACATACACAGCAATTCAGAGTAACTGAAGTAAAACCATTCTTTTTTATTCAAGAACAATTTTCAGCAGACATTGATATTCAGAATAATTCAAGTAAAATTATTATTTTAATTCAAGAATAATATCTCAACACACATGGCAAGCATTTTTACACTCTCATACATCATAATTTAAAAAGCTGAAATAAACCATGGCATTCATAAAGACTGGGGTGGTAGTGGTATAATAATAATAATAATAGCCCCTTCAGTCATAACTGACTATGGGAATGCGCCCCTGAGGTGACAGCCCTCAGCTGCTTATTTTCCTGGTGCTCCTTTCGACGTTTTCTCCCCTCCTCTGCTTGTTGTGTGAGCATCTCTTCGCCCAATCTGAGGTGGCGCCGTAAATAGCATCGCCACTTAGTGCGATCGGCAGCTTCATCCTCCCATGTTGCTGGATCCATGTCCAGTGCCCTCATATCTCTTTTGCACACATCTTTGAACCTCAACTGTGGTCGCCCAACTGTTCTCTTGCCATCTGCCAATTGTCCGTAGAAGATATCTTTTGGGATGCGACCATCTTCCATGCGGCGAACATGGCCAAGCCAGCGAAGTCTGCGCTGTCTAAGCAGTGTTACTAAGACTTTTGAAAGGCCAGCACGTGACAACACCGTCGACAATTTGTCCAGGGCTAGCAACCTCATCATGTCAAACACATTGCTACAGAATTTAGGGCTTACAATCATCTCATCTCATCTCAACCCATAACCCGTCATGGGTCGTAGGGGTGCCATGGTGGAAGCATCAGCAGACAGGGTCCTCCACTGCTCTCTATTCTCAGCAATGCGTACAAGTGTGGAGAAACCGTGTCCTGCCCATTCTTTGATGTTATCAGCCCAGGATTTTCTTTGCCTTCCTCTTCTCCGTTTACCTTCGACTGTTCCCTGGAGGATCGTTTTCGAAAGGGAGTCATGACGAGTTACATGCCCAAACCAGGCAAGCTTTCGACGTTTCACTATTGACAAAAGTGGTTCTTGGTAGCCTGCATAGGTGTTTATCTTCTCTCTAACATAGACATTTGTTTTGTGCTCTTTATAGCAAATGCGCAAAATTCTTCTATAACATTTATGCTCGAAAGCCTGAATCCTTCGCTCCGTATCTGCAGTGAGTGTCCAGCCCTCACACCCATACAAGAGAATAGATAATACAAGTGATTTGTATAATTTGATCTTCACAGGAAAACTGATGTTACTTTTCCAGATCACATTCAACCTTGTCATGGCAGCTGAGGCCATCTCAAGTCTTGTCTTGATTTCTTTACTTGATCTTCCATCACTACATATAGTGGACCCGAGATATTTAAAGGTGTTAACTTCTTCTAACGTTTGCCCATTTAACGTAATGTTGGTCGGAACATGTTTCTTATGGCTATTCACCAATATCTTGCTTTTTTCTATATTAATTTCCATCCCATATGTTCTTGTTACTTTCTCCAGTCTAGAGGTAAGGTCTTGAAGTTCTGATTCTGTTCCAGCTATCAGATCAATATCATCAGCAAAACGTAGATTACACAGAGGTCGGCCTCCAATCGATATGGTTGATTTATAATCGTAGAGAGCCTCCTGCATAATATGTTCTAGATATATATTAAAGAGCACTGGTGACAGGATACATCCCTGGCGAACTCCTACAGGGCTTACAATAATGTATGAATAATCTGGTGCTTCCTTCCTGCAAGGGGGGACCATTAGCAGTGATGGTTTCATTCTCCATCAGGAGTGACAAAACGGAAAGGATAAAACATTACCCTTAAATTTAAAGGAAATTTATCATACATGTTTGTGGGGTCTTCTCATCTTGACAAGAAAACAAATATCATGTATCCCGAAAAACTGAATGAAAAAAATATGTAAGATAATTACAGAAAACAAGTAATTCAGTCACATATGCTAATCTGGAGGCTTGTGATGGAGGCCTCAGTGTGTGATCTATTGAAACAAGTGGGCTTGAAGGGACAGTCAAGAACAAGTGTGATGGAGGCCTCAGTGTGTGATCTATTGAAACAAGTGGGCTTGAAGGGACAGTCAAGAACAAGGGCACTTAGAAGTCTTAGTAAGAGTGCTAAAATAGCATAGTGCTGTGGAATAACCGGGGGGGGGGGGGGGGGGGGAAATTCAGGACTAATTTATTTACAAGAAAATATTTACTCTCACCTCAGGCGGGGAGGGCAAAAACAGGCGGTTGGTACATGAGAGTCAGCATAACACTGGCTAACAAAACTACAATGCGTTCCTCTTTACACACTGATTTTACTGTTCTTCGGATTGATTCATTCCATGCTCTGTTATTTCATTGTGAAAAAAAAAACTTTAAAACAAAAAAAAATCAACAAACTGAACATTTCTAGTTCCTACAACAATTTACCAGGACTTGCTGTTCAAAAAGTGAGATTGTCCCATGAAAACTGACGAATGTGAGACCCAGAAAAATTATGTCTTGAAGTAATAGTCATATATTTGAGCATTCGTGAGCCACGCCCAACTCAACCAAAATTGGTTATTAGCCATATGAAAATAAACGACGTTCCAACATGAACATCTTTAAAAAATATATATTCAGTATTATACTAATCATTGTCCTGTACAAGCACAATGTGAGATTCCGAAGGGTCCGTGAACAACAGTGTGAGAACTATTGTCTCTGTCATCCATGCCTTTGTTGAAACCGTATTAGCTGGCCTGATCAGATTCAAATTACTGTGACAAGAGATGTAGGTCGATATATGGAACGGTTTTCTCTCAAAGTTGCCGGTCACTTTTGCGCAAATGTCGTGTGAAAAATGTTCACTCATCAACATTTCATCGCAAATAGCGTTCTTCGTCACGATGAGATGTGTTCTGGCGTCACCAGCAGACGTTCACCCGGACCAGTTTTAAGCCAGACGTGTACATTTTAGTAGGGTCCATTTGCTGATTCACGTTTTTTTGTGTGTTTTTTTGGGGGGGATTTACTTGAGGCCTAACTGTTTCCGCTTCGAACACCAGGGCCACAGCATGTTCTGTACACACACGCCAGACAGATCATTCCTAACAGAACCAGAAATATGGTTGCATCTATGCCCACAATAATGGCGATACTGAAGTAGTACAGTGACCTCTCGCACCACATGTCGGGTCTGTGGAAGGTAAGACATTTTCGTAACCATTTTGATTATCACAGTTATCATCAAACATGACTTATTTTATTGTGGCAGATAGGTTAGCCAAAGTTGGGGGAAGCTAAATTCAAATTAAAACATATGAAGAGAAAATGGCCATGATTTTTAAAAACGTAGATTCGAAGAAAAATGGTATAGAGAATACGTGGAGTTAGATTTAACTGAAGAATGCCGCTCCCTTAACAAGAAGAGATCAAGTGGTATTTTCCAGGCAAAAGACAGGACAATGCAAACTCGAATACCTTAGTTCAATAATTTAAAAATCTAACAAAGTGGGGAAGATGGGCAAACAGTAGAAGAAGACCTTCACGAACGTCGTCTACACGGGAGAACCAGACTGACAGCAAGACTTTCACTAACCCCTTTGAGGGAAAAGCTGTTATGCCTATGAAAGACGCCTGAGACAGGCCTTTTTGAGATAGAGAGAGAGAGAGAGAGAGAGAGAGAGAGAGAGAGAGCGAGAGAGAGAGAGAGAGAGAGAGAGAGAGAGAGAGAGAGAGAGAGAGAGAGAGAGAGAGAGAGAGAGAGAGAGAGAGATGAAATGTGGAATTATCAGCTTTTTAGAACAGGTGGGAAAGAAAATCAATTAAATTGTGTTTCACATCTAATATGTGACCTCTTATAACCACAAACCTTCCACGCGTGACCGTCATTTGCTTTCGTTTGAGATCAACAGACGGAAACACACGATTTACTTATATTCAAAATCAGTTGAAGGAGATGACATGGGTAACATTCTTTCGAGTTGAGTAGAAGAACAAAATTTACTTTCTTTCGAGATCAGCAGGCAAACATGCGGTTCATCATCATTGATAACCTGAAGAATGAGAACATTGTGGTACTAGCAGAAGTGAAATGTAGTCTGTGTTCCTTATATAAATGTGACCACGCCATTATCATCACTGCCAGGAAAAAGTGTGTACAATGGTTCGAACAAAGCCCGAAGATGAATAACTGGATCCAGCAAATTAAACCCTCCAAAGCTGAGAAGCATGCCCAGGCAATGGCGTACCAAAGGGGTGGGGGTGGGGGAGGGACGGTCCACCCCGGGTGACAGCCAGAAGGGGAGTGCCATCTGCCCTTTTTATGATAGCACTTACTCTTAAAATATACTTGCAAGTGTGTTTCTTTTTTTTTTTTTTTTTTTGTTTTTTTTTTTTTTTTTTTTTTTTTTTTTTCGTACGCCCGCTAATACTCGAGGCTCTCAGGTTATTAAAATATTTTACTTGCAATCCTTTTTTAGTGGTGTTTCTTTCATACTCTCCGGGAGATTGCAGAGGAGCCGCCAATCCCTGGTCGACAACACTCCTTCAAATGTCCTCGCCAGGTCTCGAGTTAGGATTCGCCCCCGGGTTTGCCTGAATACTTTAAGTACCACTACGCTAGCGCGGCTCCCAAGTGTGCCCAGGTCCACGGTGCCAAATACTTTAAGTACGCCTCTGTGCCCAGGTCCACGAAATAAGAAGCCATATCGACATAACGGCACTAATCCACATTGTCAGACACCACAACAGAGAAGACAAAATTGATTCTAGGCCAGCATGAAGGAATTAACCATTGTGTAACTGAAGTCGCAGAGACGATTATTATCAAGCTTAACCAAATTTGTGAGCTCGGAGATGACTGATACCTCCACTGCTCGAGTCTACATCAAGTCCGGGATCTAACCCGCCCGACAAGGACATTCAAACATTTATCAGTCGACGAAAGAAGGAGAGCACTGTACCATCCTTGTCGCCTCCGACGATATACATACAATAATGCCGAGGGCTAAAACAAAGTCAGATGGCACCATCCTAATGCAGAGACAATCAAACAACAACTCATCAAATCTACAAACACTTGAGACCATAAACCCTAATTTTTAAAAAGTTCTAGCCTCAGACCAGACACGTCTCCGACAGTGAGGAGAGAAACAAAGTCTATCACAAAGACACACACAAACATAAATTTGCGACCATGAAATGACAATCAAACCCAGATAAATAAATAACAAGAGAAGACTAAAGCATCAACACGTAAAATGACGTAGAAGACATAGTTACGGGATTCCATAGTGTCGGCTGATGTGGCAAGGTCCACTTATGGCAGTGTAGTTGACTCTACTTTAAAAGTGTTCATATTGGATGTAGATTTCAAGCAGAAATCTAGTGTAATTCTAATTCAATTGAGGATAAACCTATCTCGTCAGGAGTTATGAGATTTCGGGTAAGATTTAGGCGAGTATAGCCAAAAAGACATACGGTATTTGTACAGATCAAGGTTATTGTAACCGTCAAAGAAGGGTATGAATGCCCGAAAATTATATATAATGGCCGACTAGAAGAAGATGTGCAGGAAGACGCCGAAGTGAAATATTCATCATCATGTGACGTATTCTTTCCATAACGTTGTCTCCATTACAGCTGCTCTGAACGCATCACGATTCTGGGCAAGTCGACCTGCATCAGCCAAAGACAAGTTCAGACTCTCTGTGATGTCCTGGGTCCACCGTCGTCTAGGTCGACCCCTTCCCCTTTTTCCAGGGACCATGCCTTCCATCACTGTTTTTTCCAGGCTATTATGTCTTTTTATATGACCGAAAAATTTCAGCTTCCTTATTGCGATGGTATTTAGGAGCCAATGTTCCTGTACGTTTAGTGAGTGCAGTACTTCTCTGTTGGTCTTTTTTTCTGTCCAGGGTATTCTCAACATCCTTCTGTAGCATTTCATTTCAAATGATGTAATCTTTTTTGCAACTGTTTTATTGAGTGTCCAAGTCTCGCAGCCGTATGTTGCCACTGGGAATATACATGCTCTGATCAGTTGTAACTTTGTTTCTTTGCTTGTGCCTTGCCATAGGTTTTTCATCTGTATTAGTTTATGTGAAGCAATTGCAAGTCTTCTTTTAATTTCTACTGCACAGTCGCCAGAGCTGTTGATGATTGATCCTAAGTATTCAAATTCATTAACACTTTCCAGTTCTTCGTTATCAATTTCAATTTCTGGTTTGGTCTTTACTTTGTCTGTTGTCAATACTTTGGTCTTCTTGGTGTTTAGGTATAGATTCTGGGCCTCGCTGTGTTTTTTGGTGGACAGAAGTAATTGTTCAAGTCCTTCTGGGTTGGTCGATAGGAGGACTGTGTCGTCAGCATATCTGATTTCCGGGATCTGGTACCTGTCGATGTTAAATGAGTCAAACTCTGTGTGTTCTTGGTCATCTCTTACATTTCTCATGATATTCTCGGCATAAATGTTAAACAGGTAAGGGGAAAGGGTACAGCCTTGTCTTACTCCTTTCTTTACTTCAAACCATTCTGATGTTTCCTCCTCTATTCTTACGGCTGCCTGTTGTTCTTGGTACAGCAGTGCGATGAGTTGTATAAGGTGGTTTGGAAATCCCATATTTTTCATAATAGTCCATAACTGCTGATGTTGTACACAATCGAAAGCTTTGGTGTAATCAATGAAACAAGTATGTAGGTCAACGTTGAATTCTCTACACTTTTCTATGATGATCCTCATGTTGAATATATGATCTCTAGTGCCTGTACCTGGTCGAAAACCCGCCTGTACTTCGTTTATTTCTGTTTCTAGCTTTTGTTGCATCCTTTTCATTATGATTTGTAATAGTATTTTGCTGGCATGGCTTATAAGAGCTATAGTTCTGTAGTTTGTGCACAGTTTCAGGTTGCCCTTTTTTGGCAAGGGTATGTAAATTGATCTTTTCCATTCCTTGGGCCAAATTCCGCTTTGCCAGATCTTGCAGCATAATGCATGGTATATACGAGCGCTGCCTTCTCCTCCTGCCTGTATCATTTCAGCTGTTATTTCATCACAACCAGGAGATTTTCCACTTTTTAAGTGTTTGATTGCGTTCCGGACTTCCTCTATGGTAGGTTCTGGTTCACGTTCCGCTTCATTCATGACGTTGTTATCTGCCGCTTTGTTTATTTCCGTATACATTTCTTGACAGTACTCCTTCCATCTGTTCAGAATATCTTTACGTTCTGTTAGAGTGTCGCCTTTCTTGTCGTTTATTGCTCGAGGTGATGATTTAAAGTTGCTGTTCTTCAATGTTCTTACTTCAGAAAACATATTCTTACTCAATCCCTGTTCGCGCATTTCCTCTATTTTTCTGCAGGTGTCGTTTATGTATTGTTGTTTGTCTTGTCTGACTCGTTTTTTAATCTGCGTTGTGTATTCCTTGTACAACTCCTGATTTTCTGTATCTTTTTGGGACTTCGTTTTTCTTCTCTCTACCACCAACTTCAGTGTTTCGTCTGAGATGCATTCTCGTCTCTTTATACTTCTTTTAGGAATTAACCTCTGTGCATTTGTAATATAAACATCTTTGATGTTATTGGCAAGTTCATCTGGTGTCATTTCCTCCTGTACTGCCATAAGAATGTCAAATTTGTTCTGAATATCGACACTGTACTCTTCTGGTATGGCGCTTGTGTCATAACGTATTACTTTGTCGCTTGTAACGACTTTTTTCAATTTGATCTTGAAGTTTGCAGCAAGAAGTTCATGGTCGGAGTCACAGTCTGCTCCTGGGAGCGTCTTGATGGATGAGATACAAGATCGCCACCTTTGTTGTATTAAGATGTAATCTATTTGGTTCTTGCTTTTTCCGTCCGGTGACGTCCATGTATATAGTCTTCTAGGGTGTTGCATAAAAAGAGTATTTGTGATGACTAGGTTGTTTTCTAAGCAGAATGTTGTCAAGCGTTCTCCTCTCTCATTTCTCTGACCCAATCCATAACTTCCTTTCACTCTTTTTTCATGTTCTAATCTTTCGCTTCCAACTTTGGCATTAAAATCTCCCATTATTATCCTAATATCTTGCTTATTTGCTTTCTCTAATGCGTGTTGCAGTTCATTGTAAAAATCTTCAATTTCCTGTTCTTCAGCAGCTGCTGTTGGCGCATATGTTTGTATAATTGTGATGTTCTTTCTTTTTCCTTTCAGTCTGATTGTGACAATGCGGTCATTTATGGGATTATATCCTAATAGGGAGACAGCTGTCCTTTTAGACAGGTAGAAGCCGACGCCACTCTGACCTCCTCTCTCTTTGCCTGAGTATATGAATGTTCCTCCTGATGGAATCGAAAAGTGTCCCTGGCCCGACCATCTGTGCTCTGAGATGCCCAGGATATCGATGTTTAGTCATTCCATCTCGTTCTTCACTATGTACTGTTTTCCTTGGTATAAGCTTCTGACGTTCCATGTTCCTATTTTGATTATTTTTCTAAGACCGATGGCATGGTTTTCCGTGGTAACACAGTCAGGCTTTTGGCCGTCATCACGATTACATGTACTGACGCTGCCAACGATCTCTTCCCCAGTTAAATATGATCTGCCTGGCCTTGGGGCCTCACCACCAGATCTTTGTGTAGTATTCAGATTAGCCATTATGGATTTCTTGGCATTGTACATCCAGTAGTTTGCCATTGCTTTCTGGATGGTTCTGGCCGCTTACCATTACAGTCCATGGTGCGCCCTCAGCCCGATACCAGGCCTTTCCAACTCCTGCGCTAGAAGCCGTTGTCAAAATATTATTGATCATCCGCCCGTTCGGCCAGCAGTTGTGTGTACTGTTTAAGGGGGACCTCCCTTTTTCAATTTACTCATGTAGTTCTGCCGGCCAGTCAAAGCCGTTGCCCGGGGGTGGCGCTGCCGTACACAAGCAGACTCGAGGAGCCATACATGAGCTGAACTGGAGTGGGGGAACCAAATAGGATCCAGGCCATCCTCAAAAAGAGGAAGTGACTGCCTCTCACCGTGAGGAGTGAAATATTACGTAGATGAAAAGAAGACAAATTATGTCTAGAGGAATTCCTAAGAATAGAATATATGAAGGAAATAATAATTATGCTATGGAAGCAATCAAAGAAGAATAAGTCTTGATAGCCTAAAGAATTGTGAAGAAGCATAGACTTATGCAGAAGTAATCTATGAAATGAAAGAATCGATGTTTTAAATGAAACTATTCAATTGTATTAAGAGCAATGTGTCTCTCACATAAGTTCCTGTGTTGAATAAAGGGAAAGTCATAAACACAGAAGTTTTCGAGAAATGATTTCCAGTTGGAAGCATGAGTTTGTAGAGATATAACCAGTTAATAATTGAGGACAGTTATTCAGATGAAAAGACTTAGACCACAAAGAACAGTTCGATTACGAATAGAAAAATTGTGGCCAGAATTTTGGTGACTACATTTCAGAACATTAATACAATATCCCTAGACATCATTCAACATGCTAGAGCCAGAAGGAAAAGTTCCTTAACAGTGTTTAAAATATTAATTTTAATATCCACGCGTGACCTCTTTATAATAAGACGTAATATTGTTCCGGCAGCACCTATCTGCCTCCCACAATATTGTGACCATGTTTTCCTGGCGTAATGTCTTCCGCAAAGATGTCTACCCCAACAGGTTATCCAATTATCGCCTTTATCTGCGTGCCTCCGCCAGACAGATGTCTGGTCAGACAATGTTGTCTTCTTTCATCGTACGCACAAAACAAGCTTGTGTCAACACGATCAGCAGCTTTTCACTAGGGTCAAATGTTGGACCGACATGTTTCCAAAGGTGGTCAGACGGATTCAAGGAGATAAGCGGGTGACCGGTCTGATGACTGGGTATTGTTACGATAATACCACAGTTCACCTGGCGGAACGTAAATACGTCAGAGGAGTGGTAAACAGGCTAAAGACAGTCCTATAGCAAATTCTTCCATAGGGGAGTGGAGTGTTAGAGACTTTCCCCTACTAGATTCAGCATAGAGAGTAAAATATGGTGCAAAAAATATGCCACATAATAAGCGAACTGAATGGGCGAAAGAGAAAAATGAAGGAAAAAATGATACTGACGGAGTGGACGTGAGATCGCACAACCATATCGTCACACTTACTGTCCCCACCTGAAGAAAACTGTGGTTTAGAAAATGAAATCACAAATTAAGAAACCTGGTTACCTGTGTAATAAGGGTTTAAACAGCGGCTTCCAGATCTGAAATACCCAGACTGTACCTAGAATGTGCCACGTCAACAGGAACAACGACAAGAGAATGTCCATTGTCCGGTACGTTCTCGTGTGGATTCCCCTCTCTCCTGCTACAGTTTCGTAGATGGAATCTGTGCTTCCCATGTGACGACGCTGACAGACAGATGGTATGTATTAGAGAACATATGAAATGTAGCACACTGTAAACAAATGGATCAAACTATGGATAATTTGCATGCTCATTCTTCTTCATTTTTCGCGTCTGCTGGTATAGGACTGTTATGAGTAATATCATAACATACGCTTCGACTTCGACAAGGCTTGTTTATGGACTAGCTTGTTGATAGTACGTTTCCTGGGTTACTCCCGGAAGTACGTCATTGTCTTTTGGGACAATTTATAGCAGACGGCTTAGCCGGCTTCTCTTAGCAGAAGTGAGCGATTCTGCGGGGCATTCCGTCAGTGTTCTTCAAAGTGTTGGGACGTATATTTGGTCCAGCTCCAGGAATGTGTAATCTTATAGAGTTTTAAAGCTCTAATTCATTAACCTACCCCACAATGCTGAGTTGGGTTGATACATATATTTATAATTGAAAGCTGTGTATGCTGTATTTGGATGCAAGTGAGTTGGCACATTTCGTATTAAAGTCTACATGATACCGTGAGGACAGCGTGTTCATGACAAGACGAGATAGCGACGCTTAAGACTGGCTATGCTATGCCATGCTCTTATCTACATAATGGATGATTAACGTGGAGCTGTGAACTGTGATTAAATAATTGTTGTATTAACGTCCAACCTGGCCTTTCGTATTTTCTTCAGTGTTCGAAGATCAGGTACGTGAAGAAAGACTGTGTTGTTTTTTTTTCTTTTTCTTATCCAGCGGCACTTGGGCTTTCAGCCCTTCGGCCCAATGACATGTCATTGCGAGGCTGGGGAACCTGAGGACTTTCCTACCAACCCGGTCAGGAGCTTCGCTCCTTCCCATCCACAGAGGGTTTATCACAGGAGCCGTTCAGGCTATTCAGTCAAATTTCCGGCCGTAAACATTTCTTCAAACGCCGACGCCCGGGTTTGAACCATGAACACCTGGTCGCCAGTACAACGCCGAAGCCATTACACCAGCGCGGCTCCCAGACTGTGTTTTAAAAATTAGTACCGGCATATCTGCATGCCTTTTAAAGTCTGAAAAGATGGACCTTCTCAGCAGTGTTGAACCTAGACACTACGATATTAATATATGAAATGATACCCTAACAATTGGGGAATTGAACCATAACAACTTGGGGGCCACAAGCCGGGGGATCTTCGATCCACATTTTCCAGTTATCAAAGATGGCGCACAGTATCGTCTGCTAGCTTCGGAGAGGTGTTACATCAAATTTTACAAGGCAGTCCTTACTGTTCTCATCCAGAAGGGAACATACGTGGGACGGTCAAAAAGTAATGCCTCGTAATTTTTAATTTCATTCAATAGTCAAGAAAACAGATAAAATTCACATTGAAATGTAGCCCCAAGTCTGAACTTCAAAAATTTATTTCTCAATGTAGTCTCCGTTATTTGTTACAGTTTTTGTCCATCTTCTCACAAGGGCATGTATCCCCACACGGTAAAAATTTGTGTCCTTTTTCCTAAACCACTGGCGTACGGCGCATTTAAGGGTCTCGGTGTCCTCAAAGTGATGTCCGCGAAGATCTTCTTTCAGTGGTCCAAACAGATGGAAGTCAGAAGGTGCAAGATCGGGACTGTAAGGGGGATGTGGTAATAATGTCCAGCCAAATTCTGCAATCGCATCAATGATGCGTTTAGTGGTGAGTGGCGTGGCATTATCCTGCAACAGTAGTGCAGTTCTCTGATCTTTTAATGGGTAAAGTCCCCGAAGATGACCTCTTAGCTTCTTCAAAGGTCTTTAATGATGTTCTGGACACTGCCTTTACTAATGGACAACATGGAAGAAAGTTCATGTAGTGTTACCCGACGGTCACCACGAATGATGCCATCAACTCGATGAATGTTGTGTGCAGTCACTGCGGTAGACGGACGGCCAGTCCGCTTTGCGTCAGCCATTGAGGATTGACCTACTTCAGCTTCGTCACAACGATGTACCCAACGTCGGACAGTGCTAACATCCACTGTTGAATCTCCATAAACATTCTTCAAACGTTCGTGGATGCGAATTGGGATCTCGCCTTCAGCATTGAGGAATTCTATGACATAACGTTGTTTTAACCGAACGTCTTTGGCAGCCATTTTTAAACTGTTACAGTGGTGCCACCTGTTACTGAAACAGGTTGGTAATGCTATACAGTGCAGAAGAGTGTTTGAGGAATCCTGCTAAATTTACAAATTGCACACCGATGCAGTATTTACATACATAAAAAAATAGAAGGCATTACTTTTTGACCTTCCCTCGTATTTGTGAAGCACATCTTATTACTGCAGCCTGCTTCATAAGAATTTTCAAGTTTTTTGCCGAAGATGGGAAGATGGCGTGTTTGAAGACATCGACAGACCACAAGGGAGTTCGTGTCGTGTCAACTGTTGCAGTCTACTTGGCCTAACGGTGGTCTATCGTGTCCAGTTCTCATCGTTGCTGCTAGGAACAGACGTTGGAACTAGGAGGATTTTGTATTCTGGCAATAAGATAAGTCAGTTTTGGTTACATACAGCTTGTAGCTAGATTACAGGCGTTCTGTAGTGTATGCATCTGTGTAGTCCAAATTGAGGGCCGGCGAACATTGCTGTGTGGAATAATGCCTCATTTGGAGTATACATATCCATTTTTGTCTAGCTGTGCAGTACTGTTAATCGTAAAGTTTGTGGTTGTAGTATAGTTCATTGTAATTTTTTATTCAGTTTTTTTCTGCATTTTTGTTCGTAACATTTTTGATCTCACCTAACTATCCTTCATTTAATAGATGTCATAAATGTTGTAAATTTCGTGCTGTAGTGTCATAATTGTGGTAGAGCTACATTTTATTTATTTGTTCATATTCATATAGTTCTGCCTCATTTTTCTATTTGTATTTGCTTCTGTTAGCTCTGGTCACTGTATTTTGTCATCCTGTTTGTTCTTTGCTTTTAGTGCTCCAGATTGATAACATCTATAACTATCTACTATTACTTGCAGTTGGGTGAATTTGAATTGGTGAAATAAGTATTGAAAATATTATTCACAGATTGATAATATTATTAATTTACTTTATTGGGTTGCTATTGAAAAGCATAATCATTGTAAATCATGGCAACCTCGAGATTTCGTAAAGGTTGGCAAAGATTTTGGTTTGGAGGGTGATGCCTTAAAAACATATGCGGACAAGGAACTACTTAGAATTGAAGAAAGGAGAGTGGAAGAATTGGTTGAAAAAAAGACAAGAAGAATTGTCTGAAAAAAAGAAGAGCACAGGAGATAGCTCTTGAGGAAAAAAGAAGAGCAGAGGAGATGGCTCTTGAAAAAGAAAAATTAGCCTATGCTCAAAATCAGGCTGAATTAGGAGCACAAAAGGCTCAAATGGAAATCAGATCTCAACAAGAGATCAGGTTAGCTGAATTGGAACTTGAGAAATTAAAATTACAGCAACCACAGGTCAATCCTATGAGTGGTGATACTGGTAGAAGAGACCATAATGTTCATGGTAAGGTAAATTTGCCTAAATTTAACCCTAATATTGACGATATTTCATGCTTCCTCAGCAGATACGAGACGTATTGTCAGGAGTTTAATACTGATAAAACTACCTGGTCTAGTAGGCTCGTGAACCTATTAGTCGGTGATGCATGTACAGCAGTTTGTACCATGGATGATCAGTCTAGAAAAGACTATGATGCGGTGAAAACGTTGGTACTTAAGAAATATGAATTAGATGAAAATGGTTATAGGTTAAAATTTAAATCACTACTGCCAGAATCTGCAACAGATTTTACAGAATTTATTTCTTCCATTAAAATGTACTTTACAAGATGGATTGATCTCTCTAAGATTGAAAAAAAACTTTTGAGGGTCTTTCAGATTTGATTCTCAGAGATAAAGTGTTATCCTCCATTAGTGGAGATTTTTTTATCTTTCTTGCAAGAAAGAAAACCAGAAAATTTGTCTATTTGTGAAACTCTTGGTAGACAATACCAAGTTGCACATCCAAATAAGAATCTAAGTAGAAATAACATTAAGGATTCTTTGCCAACAGCATCTGCTAGGATGGTCAATAATAACTCACCTAGGCAGAGGTCAAATACTATTGATAAGAACTATAGAGTCAATCAGAATTGTCAATATGGCAGTAATAGAGGTAGATATAATTTAAATAAGAAATTTCAACAGCCTCAGAGATATAACAACTCCAATGATGATGGGTATTATGGACCACAGTCATCATATAGATACAATGATAACCAAAATAGAGGAGGATATAATGCCAGATCAGGCAGAGGACAAAGGTCATTCCATAGGAATAATGACAATTATGGAAATAACAGAGGGTCTTATCAAAATAATAACTTTAGAAAGTCAAGGAACCCTGAACGTGCTAATGCTTTTGTAATTGTGAGTGACAATAATACAGGTCACAATAATATGCCTCTCGCTCATGCGAATGCTTGTAGTGTCGACCTATCCAGCAGTGCTAATTGTACTCAATGTAGTTCTTTATTTCAGCTACAGAGAGTACCAAGACTGTTGTGCGGACATCCTTTGCCAGTCATGTCTTCTTTTGAAAGCACAGGTTCACTGGTGCTTAATAAGGGTTTTATGAACAATAAATTAGTGTCACTTTTGAGAGACACGGGTTCGACGACAATTGGTGTACGTAGATCGATGGCGGATCAGTCAGATTACACTGGAAGAGAAGTAAAGTGTATTACTTTTGGTGGCACAGTGGAATACTATCCAACAGCGGAAGTATTTTTGGATACACCATATTTTACTGGAAGGGCTCTTGTATGTTTATTAAATAACACTATCGCTGGGATTATTCTTGTGAACATTCCAGGCCTACACGAGTGTTCTAGAGAGGACATTGTGAAGTGGGAGAAGAAGCACTTAATAACAGCTAATGCTGTTACCACTACAGCACAGGCTCGTGCTGAAGTGGGTATTCATGACCATGATAATATTGTGTTGGAGGAGGTTTTGAATGATGATGAAGACATTCAAGAGGTCATGGATGATGATGATAAGGATATTGATAATGATAATGAGAATGTAAACATTGCTCAGATGGATGGTGATGATGATTTGCAAGTTGAATTGATTGAAAAAGAATCATTCATACAAAGGCAAAGAGAGGATGAGTCTTTGAACAAATATTTTCGTATGGCAAGATCAAATAAGGTGATGTTTGATGATAATGCAAAACATTGGTACACATTAAAGAATGATATATTGATCAGAAATGTTCAGGATGTTGCATCAGTGAAAAAACAAATAATGGTACCTACTTGCTATAGACCATTTGTCTTACGACATGCCCATGACATTACATGTGCAGGACATTTAGGTATTGCCAGAACAAAACAAAGGGTTTTGTCTCATTTTTTTGGGCCTGGTGTGACTAAAGATGTAAAAGTTTTTTGTCGCACATGTGTAGTGTGCCAGAGTGTCGCAACAATAAGGCCTGGACATAACGCACCCATTCAGGCCTCAGACATTTCTTTTCGGCCATTCGCAAAGATGGCTATCGACCTTATTGGTCCTATGAAAGTTACTTCAGCTAGGGGTCATAAATACGTGCTAACATGAATCGATATGTGTACACGTTGGCCCGAGGCAATTCCATTGAAAACGATTTCGACTGTTGACATAGCTGATGCGCTATTTTTAGTATTCAGCAGATTGGGTTTTCCCGAAAACATACAGTCGGATAATGGAACTCAATTCGTGTCTGATGCTATGAAAGAAGTAATGAAGTTGTTCGGGATTGAAAGGTCGCTTAGTTCATTATATCATACACAATCCTGTGGTAAAATTGAAAGAATAAATAGAAGTTTAAAACAAATGCTAGACAGGATTACGGCCAAATATCCACAAGATTGGGACCGTATTTTGCCCGCCATTCTTTTTGCTTACATGGCAATTCCTAACCAAAGTACGGGATTTTCTCTCTTTGAGTTGGTATATGGGGCAAAGCCTCGATGTTCAATTGCTATCTTAAAACAATTACTTATTGGTACTAACATGGATGAGGAGGTTCAAACCTCTTACCAATATGTGGTAAATCTAAGACAAAAGATTATTGACGCATGCTAGATAGCAGTACAGTCGTCAGAAAAAGCTAAATTAAAGGCTCGATTGTTTTTTAATCAAAACAGGAAACTGCGCCAATTATGGCCAGGTGATGAAGCCTATGTTTTACTCCCAAACAAGGATAATAGATTGCTTGTTTCTTGGAAGGGTCCTTATACAATTTTAGACAAATTATCAGATGTTGACTATGTTGTAGATGTGAAAGGAAAAGAAATTTTTTTCACATTAATATGTTACAACAGTTTCATACTCGACCGCCACATATGTGTCCTATCTTTGAAGCTATTGACGAATCTGTTGATCGTCGGTCGTCTTTAGCTGTCATTCAGGAGGAAACTTCTGATTTTTCTGATAGTGGTGAACCAATACTATCTTTACCTGATAAGTGCCATTATCGGACAAATCTAAACCTTATACAGCTTTCGCTACACCTTTAGGTTTGTTCCAGTTTAATTTACATGTCTTTTGGTCTTGTTAACGCTCCTGCAACCTTTGTTCGCAAGATGCGTAGACTATTTTCTGATCGTGAGGATTTGATTACCTACATAGACGATATTAGTCTGTTCCATCATACTTGGAATGATCATGTCAACGGAATCCATTCTTTGTTGAACACCTTACGCTGTCACAATATTACTGCTAGACCTTCCAAAACTAGAATAGGTTATGCTGAAATTACCTTTCTCGGTCACAAAGTAGGAGGTGGATTCTTAAAACCTGAAGATTCTACTGTCTCCAAAATTCTGAATCTTGATATTCCTCGAACGAAAAAACAAGTTCGCAGTTTGTTGGGCTTAATAACTTCTATAGACGATTTCTACCCAATTTTTCAGATATCACTTCAGTTCTGTCTGCGTTGGTGAAGAAAAATGCACCAAATAAAATAATATGGCCGCATTCTTGTGATGTTTCCTTAAACGTGATTAAAGTTGCCTTCTCAAAATCTCCTTTATTAAGATTACCTGACATTCGATACCCTTTCATTCTCAGAGTCGATGCCAGTAATTCAGCGATCGGGGGAACATTAATGCAAGAATTTGAAGGCCACATGCACCCAACGTTATATGTCAGCAGGAAATTGACACCTACAGAACAACGATATCCAATCGTGGAGAGGGAGCTTTTGGCTTTTGTTTACGTCTTCAAAAAACTCCAGAGGTACTTGATGGGAGCCCACTTCACTCTGGAGACTGACCATAAGGCGTTGGCATATCTTCAGACAGCCCGATTTACTAATCCAAAAGCAGCGAGAGCCTCGTTAGCGCTCCAGCCTTATGATTACAGCATCAAGGCTATAAAGGGAAGTCTCAATGTTGTTGCGGACGTTCTCTCCAGATGTGTCAAGGACATCACGTCAGCTATTGACTCAACAAATTCATATGATGCACTTGTTTCAGTGTAGTGCATGTATGTACATTTAGAGGTCCGTTTCAAGAACTTATCGATTCAAGAAACACGAAATCTAAGGTCACTGAGTGGATTGTACAGTTAGTACAGTGATTTTAGGTCAATGCAACCCGCTAAGCAACATGATGATGCTTATTTCTGAATCTCTACATGGCGTGTAGTATATCGATCGACGTATGATACTTCATAGAGACATCCTGCAGTCATGTTCATACGCAACAACCAGCTACAGACTTTCAAACATATCATATGTACAATGGTTTCAAGTGATTCATTTTTAAACGAGTCGTTACACAAACGGTTTGTGTTGGAGTGACTTTCTGCCATGTTTTCAAGGGACTTAAATTTTGAATGAAAGTTACACAAGGATTCAAGGGAAGCAACAAAATTATTTGCAATGGAACTTATTTTGGATAATTCATTACAAAGTTTGATGACTTTTCGATTCTTCGTTGTACATTATTGTAAAGAAGAGAATCATGGACAAATTCAAGGATGGATTTCTACATTCTACTTAGAACAGTATTTGATAATTTGCACAGGAGTGAAATGACATTAACTTAAATACTAGCATATTTCCATACAGGATTGGAAAGGATAAATTTGATTACATTACAGATTGACTTTTTAACATTAATTATGTCATACTAGTCTTTGAGACATTGATGCGTGTTTATGCCATTCTCTAATTTATGATGTCTTTATTGCTTGGTTTATGTGTTTGATACAGTATTGACATATCATTCACAACCACTTACTTACTTACTTAGTCGTTCCTCTTCTACCATGAGGTGTAGAGGTTTGGAAGAGAGAGCGCCAGACCATCCTATCGGCTGTTTTCCTCCTGGCCTGGTTCCATTCTAGTCCTCGGTCCTTCAAAGATTGTCTAATGTTGTCCTCCCAGCGGACTCTGGGTCGTCCTGGGGGTCTGGATCCATGGCTCTTTGTTTCCCATGCTTGTCGTGGTAGCCGATCTTCTCCCATTCTGCAGACATGGCCAAACCATCTTAGTTGGGATTGTTCTACTTGGGTCTGCAGGGGTTTGATTTAAGGCCTTGACGTATCGTCTGGTTGCGTACCATGTCTCTTCTTGTTACTTCAACCACCTTCCTCAGATACCTCATTTCTGAGGTTTGGATCTGGCTTTTGTGGGTTGTAGTCATTGCCCATGACTCGCATCCATATATCAAGACTGGGACATAGGTGGAGCGGTATACAGCCATCTTCGTTTTCTTACCAACCTCTCTCTTGCTGAGGAATCCTCGATTTATGGCCTGAAAAAGTCTCCCAGCTGCTGCTTTTCGAGTGGCCAACTCTTCTTTGATGCCTCCCTTTCGGTCAATAATAGCTCCGTTCTCCAGCTCTTCCTTCCAGACTTGCAGGTTGAATTGGAGATGTGCCTCTGATTTAGCAATCAGGGCAACATCATCAGCAAATGCCAGCTCCGAAATACAGACCTGTCTCATCTTCCAGTACCCCACTGAGTACTTTCTTGTTCTCTCCTTACATGCCTTAATGACATCGTCTATGAGGAGTATGAAAAGGTAAGGTGACAGGATATCACCTTGTTCATTCACAACCACAGAAAACTTTATGCATGTGACAATGTGTAGCAGTCACTCACCTTAGTGATTAAGTGTCTGTCTCACTTCATCTATTATTGAGTTATATTATTATTAATGCTTAGCATTAATGTTACATTGTCATGACATGATGTGACTAGGGAACATGACGAGACATTATGTGTTCCTGACAGAATGAAGAATGGGAATGCATGGTATGGTTAGTTACTTGTTACATGTTGACTGACTTTGCTATATTAACCTCATTCTGATGTTAAATTGATTTGAGTCTTGAGTAGACATTGGTATTAGCATTATATGCTATATTCCACACCTTGTGTGTTAAATTACCTACATTTTGGCACAAACATAGGTTCTATGCAATGTCATACCAGCAGTGACATTTGATGTTACCATCTGCTTACATTGGTGATGTTTACCCATTACAGAAAATAATGAAAACTGAGTTTTCATTATTTGACGAAGGGGGGAGTAATTGTTGTGAGTAATATCATAACATACACTTCGACTTCGACAAGGCTTGTTTATGGACTAGCTTGTTGATAGTACGTTTCCTGGTTTACTCCCGGAAGTACGTCATTGTCTTTTGGGACAATTTATAGCAGACGGCTTAGCCGGCTTCTCTTAGCAGAAGTGAGCGATTCTGCGGGGCATTCCGTCAGTGTTCTTCAAAGTGTTGGGACGTTGATACAAACGTGTTTTGCTACGCTCCTCACAAAATGTTATTAAGGCCTTTGAAACCACCGCTGATAACGGCGCTAAGTCTAAATGTTATAGTCTGTTTACACCCACTGTTGCGAGTGTAGTGGTTCGGTCTATATCATCGCCACACAGGCCAATTCAATATATGTGTGCTGCTGTCCTGTCACTGTGTCTGGAATGTTGACCTGGGTGTGTGTTGATATGTTCGCACACCACAGTACGTACATAAGAGTACATGAAGGAGTCAAAAAGGGTTGCAAACGACTGGAACAGTTCGATACTGTTTATTCCGTTACAACACAGATACGATGACATAAATGACACACATTCGACCGCAAAACACGAATCATATAATTTCCACACTGCATTAAATATATATAATACGGCCTGTCCACATCCTGGCTTTATAATAGCTTCCTCACAGCTTCATAAACCTCCACACTACTCAACAAAGCCTGCTCACACGGCAGCTATAATAATCTTCATATGGCCTACACAAATCTTCATTACTCAATAAAGCCTGCTCACCCGGCAGCTATAATAATCTTCATATGGCCTACACAAATCTTCATTACTCAATAAAGCCTGCTCACCCGGCAGCTATAATAATCTTCATATGGCCTACACAAATCTTCATTACACAATAAAGCCTGCTCACCCGGCAGCTATAATAATCTTCATATGGCCTACACAAATCTTCATTACACAATAAAGCCTGCTCACCCGGCAGCTATAATAATCTTCATATGGCCTACACAAATCTTCACTGCAGTTTATCACATAGGCTGTACACACAGCGAAATATATAAGTCGATATTTTCTTAGGTCCTACGTAGGCATACACTATCCAAAAACCACTGGGACTCGACCTACACGGTCCACGCCCAAAACACAACTCCCAAATCACACACTAGTCCCGCCAAAAAACCCGTCACGAGACTCGGCTGTCTTGAACACCGCTCTCGATAATACATGCAGACTAGCTGCGAGCTATTCACATGACTCAAAACAGTACAGAATAAATACCTCTCAACATTTGAGATTAAACAGCGTTCACACGCTTATCTGTACTCTGCCACTCCAAAAATAGGAAAAGATAATTCTATCCTAAAGTCAAACAAGTATCCGCTTAATCAAGCGTTGCAACTCGAAATTTAATTTGTCCAAAACATTCTAAAGATTACTTCCCCTTCCATAAGATCCACTTGCAACAGACGTATATTTGGTCCAGCTCCAGGAATGTGTAATCTTATAGAGTTTTAGAGGTCTACTTCATTTAGCTCCCTCACAATGCTGAGTTGGGTTGAGGCTACATATATTTATAATTGAAAGCTGTGTATGCTGTATTTGGATGCAAGTGAGTTGGCACATTTCGTATTAAAGTCTACATGATACCGTGAGGACAGCGTGTTCATGACAAGACGAGATAGCGACGCTTAAGACTGGCTATGCTATGCCATGCTCTTATCTACATAATGGATGATTAACGTGGAGCTGTGAACTGTGATTAAATAATTGTTGTATTAACGTCCAAACTGGCCTTTCGTATTTTCTTCAGTGTTCGAAGATCAGGTACGTGAAGAAAGACTGTGTTTTAAAAATTAGTACCGGCATATCTGCATGCCTTTTAAAGTGTGAAAGGAGGGACCTTCTCAGCAGTGTTGAACCTAGACACTACGACATTAATATATGAAATGATACCCTAACAACTGGGGAATTGAACCATAACAAGGACGTCCATGTCTTCCCATAACTACCTATCCCTTGACCGGCTGGAATGAAGAATAGTGGGATGTGTTCTTTGATGCCGTCCAAATAAGTCATTCATGTCGTTAGGGTTAGGGTTTAGGGTTAGGTTTCTGAACACAGCCCTTATCACTCAGTACCCTTTAGCTCCCAGGGAGCATAGGTCATCAACAAACACATGCCAAGTCGTCCTGTCACGTGCCATCCGGTCAAGTTCTTTCCATATTTTCCTCATCATTGTCACCTCTGTTTCCGGTTCTTTTATCCATGTGTTTTTGGTCTACCTCTGCCTCTCTTTCCCTGGGGATTCCAGAACAAGGACTGCCTTGTAATGCTATCAACAGGTTTCCTCAATTGTTACGGTAGGTTAATTGGCATTGTCTGCTAGAGGTTAGCAGCATGCGATTTTAGGGGTTACAACGTTTAATGTAATGTAAAAGTATTATTAGCCTAGTGAACGCTGTGACGTTTCAGCGTTGGTAGTCACGCACGGTGACCAAGTAACGGGACCCTTTCTTGAATGACCGTCGAACGGAGAAGACGTGTCTTTATATTCTTATGGTATCGGGCATGGAATGCCACACAGTTATATTTTATTTTATTATGGACATGGGTCAGTCCACTGTTATGATGAAGAAAGATGAAGTTACAGGTTAGTAATTGACTAAACCTTGTCGAGATGAATTAACAGTCCGTTTTAGTTAATACTAGTGCCAGACGCATAATTTCACTGTCGGTCGTTGGATTTACCAACCACGCGTGCATATAGTTATGTCGTTCTGCCTACAGTAATTCAGATGTATGAGACAAAGGTCTGATATGCAAGATAGCTAACTCAACATAGGATTCAAAATTATATTTGTGATGTAATTCATGATCAACGTACGATGTCTACAGCATGTATAATAAATTGTTTGTTTGGACTCTAGACATGACTTATCCCGTCTATGAACATTTGGGAATTCAATTATGACTATCATGGTTTCAAAGTATTTAAACCCACATTCGCGTAATTAACATCGAAGGCACGATGCAAAAATGATGAACTGTAAACCCAGGTACCACGATTGACTATCAAACTTTCAACAATCCGGTGGGCTAAACTTCCGACCCGCAACAGAAGTGGTTGGCCATCGCTGGGGATCGAAAGAAAAAGGAAAATTTTTCTTGTTTACATACTTTCACAAACTGTTTACGATTAAAAGAAAGTCACATGATTTGCATAAATATGACGTTAAACGCATGACTACGAAATGCCAATCTGACGTCACTACATCATGCGTAGATGCCGGGCTTCGAAAGTACAACCTTCAACGCATTCCAGGTTTGATGAAAAGTTACATGATCAAGAAGACCAGACGATGAAATACGGTTATCAGCCAACAAGGAGCAAACAGTACTAGGCATGAATCTAGTCCGTTGATGAACTTGACATCGCCGGTGCCTTTTAAAGATAAGTCTAGACTTAGGACGATTGTCATTCATATAGCACAATACTAAGTCCATTTCTCTGTGCAGGCATGTCCACTCTATTTGTTATATAACTATGTTTTATCTGTTTTTTCCGTTGATGTTGTCCCTTATTCGTGGGTATGGATGGGCGGCGGATTGAAATCAATTCTATGGCTCCTTGGATGCCACGAACTGATTTCAATTGTTCTTAAGGCCGTTAGTTAATTGCATTTTTTACGAAGAACCCATCGATGGCTTTCCGATGATTTTTGTTCGTTCGTATTTGCAATTAATTGACCTTGCATGTTAGGTGTCTAGTCGTGTTATAACTGGGGTATTCTAGTGTATTTAGTTCTAATTTTTATTCAGTTCTGTAACAATGTTTGTAATCTATCGTGTTTTTCTGATCTGACTATTATTCAGTTTATATTTTTTGTACAACCGTTAATGAGTCCATGTATACGTCACTAATTTTTGTGTACGCAGGTTAATTTTCTATTCAGTTCATTCTTTAATCTCTCACTTCCGGTTTATACAACTTAGTTATAAATGCATTTTTATTGTGAAAATGTCTTTGTCGTATGGTAAGACTGTTCTGTAATCCTTGGTTAACAAATTGTGTTGTTTGTCTTCATTTCATCCATTTATAAGATAATATTAATACTATAATTTATTCATTAATAAGAGTGTAGATTAATATGATTAATTTTTTATGAGTTTTAAGGAGGAATTAGGGACTTTGCACCAATTTGCAGTGGTGGTCCAAGAAATGGGCAATGCACTTTATAGCTCATGATTATGACATAATATACAATAATTAATTATTATAAATTTATAACATATTAAGACATATTAAACGTTAATTAGTACACTTTCTCAGTACTACATTGTGAACTTAGTAACTATTAAGATTAAATAACCTAATTATTTAGGTATAATACCCATAATTATTGAATACTAATATTAAGTGCATGATATAATGTCAGCACCTTAGATAACTAACTATCATAACTATTTATGATAGATATTAGTGAGTATATATAATATTTTTACAAAATATTATAGATTTGTGGAACTTATAAATAACAGTACAGGAATATTGCAATTTCTTGTAGTGATTATTCATTCGTTGAGTAATTACAAATATCTACATAGACTTTATTAGTGATTACTAGACATAAGTAATTGAATACTTAAATAAATCAACTTCAAGAATGCTTACCTTGGATCATTTCATTAAAATTGGAAAAGATTGTAATAAAAAGGGAGATGCACTCCTGGAATTTGCGGAACAACAACTTGCAAAATATAAGGCAGAGATGGAAGAACTTGAAAGAAAAGAGGCTGAAAAGAAAGCTATTGCTAAGGCAGAGATGGAAGAACTTGAAAGAAAAGAGGTTGAAAAGAAAGCTATTGCTAAGGCAGAGATGGAAGAACTTGAAAGAAAAGAGGCTGAAAAGAAAGCTATTGCTAAGGCAGAGATGGAAGAACTTGAAAGAAAAGAGGCGGATAAGAGAGCAGAATTAAGACAAGAAGAAGAAAGAAAGGTGGCAAGAGATGAAATCCTACGGATTGAAGAAGAGAATAAATTGAAACGACAGGAAATCATACTACAGCAAGAAATGGAATTGCAACGGCTTAAATTGGAAACAGCAAAACTTCATTCGCAGGGTGCTGCAGCAAGCCAAAATGATAATGCTCAATCGGGATCTTCATCCAACCGACTTAAGGGCAATTATTACTTTAAGCTACCACCGTTCAAGTTACACGTAGACGATTTGTCATCATGGCTGGCGCGCTTTGAGGATATATGCAAGGTCAATAACCTTGACAAAACTGCATGGGCACTTAAACTCAAAGAATTTCTGGATGGCGAACCTGCAAGTGCAGCACAAAATATTGATCCGACATTAGCCACAGACTATGAGGCCATTAAGACTTTGTTATTGCGTCGGTTCCACTTGAACGAAGAGGCATGTAGATTACGTTTCAAAAGTTTGTTGCCAGATAATAATAAGGACTTTACAGGGTTTATTGCTAACATACGCAATACTTTTAACAGATGGGTTGAACTGGCAGGTGTCAACAAATCTTACGACAAGTTAGTCGATTTGTTATTGAGGGATAAAGTGTTATCTTCTGTCAGCCCTCCGTTCTTTGCTTATCTGCAAGAACGTAAACCAGAAACTATTGATGAGTTAGAAAAAATTTCGTTAAATTACTGCACCGCTCATCCGAATGCTAACATTTCTGGCTCGTTGATAAGAGAACCTCTTCCTGTAGCCTCCAATATGGCATATCATAGTAATAACAAACCAAGAACACACAGTGTGGACAGAGGTAGGTTCAAAGGAAACTATGACATTAATTTTCATAAGGGACGTAATAGTTTTAACAATAACTTTAATAGAGGAAGACCACAAAATAGAAACTATTCACCTCAGTCCAGATACAACAATAATCCACGTAACTCAAGTTATAATCGGTCATATAATTATAATAATGGTAACAATTGGAACAACAGCGATAATTATAACTCGAGACATCGAGATAACAGTTACAATAGGGGACAACGGGATAATTCAACTGATTATTCTCGTCATCGTTCTCATTCTCGTAGATCGACAAATTATAATCATAATACAGGAGCAGCCGTTACTACTGCTACAACCCCTGGGGTTCAGAGTTCACCTACTAATAACAAAATACAGTCTTCATCTACATGTTATGCAATGAATTATAACGTGGCAAATAGTTGCCCAGAATGTAATCTTATATTTCAGAAGGCAAAAGAGACAGTTCTGAACTGCGGACACATTCTACCAGAAGTCAGTCTAGCAGTCAATGACGGAACAGGCTCGCTGATCTTCAACAGAGGAAAAGTTAATGGATCCGTCGTCTCAGTTTTAAGAGATTCGGGATCGACAACGATCGGAATCCGTCAGTCACTTGTTCATCCAAATTGTGCAACTGGAGAACATGTCAGGTGCATGACCTTTGGAGGAACCATAGAATGTTATCCAACTGCTATTATATATATTAATACACCTTTTTTCACAGGCAACGTTAAAGCATGCATGTTAAGAAACCCAATTGCCGACCTTATGGTGGGATGCATACACGGAAGTAAAGATTGCACACCAGAAGAGATTATTGAATGGGAAAAAAATAATCTATGCATCGGAAATGCAGTAATAACCAGAGCACATACGAAACAATTTGAGAGTATGGACACTGAAAACAAGGAAGCAGACAAACATGAAAATATCGAGGTTCATTCTACTATTGACCGAGTATCCTTTGCTGCAAAACAGAAGGAAGACAAATCATTAACAAAATTTTTTGCATTGGTCAACAAAGTTGACAATCTTGCTATGAACAATAATAATAGTCATTGGTTTATTATTAAAAATGACATTTTATTAAGATGTTTTATGGATAAAACTCATGTAAGACAACAGGTCATGGTACCTTTTGCTTTTAGACGGTACATACTTCAACACGCACATGATTCTAAGTGCGCAGGTCACATGGGATATACTCGGACACGTTCTCGAGTATTATCTTCTTTTTTTTGGCCGGGAGTGTCACGAGATATTTCACAGTACGTACGCTCCTGTACAATATGCCAGGAAGTGAAAGCACGAGGAGCCTTTCACACGGCGCCTATTCAGGCTTGTGACATATCTGTGAGACCCTTTGACAAGATGGCCATTGATATTATTGGCCCACTTTTACCATCAGCCAGAGGACATAGATTTATTCTCACGTGCATCGATTTATGCACACGATGGCCAGAAGCCATCCCATTGAAATCAACCACCACCACAGATGTAGCTGATGCACTACACCTGATCTTCTCTAGAGTAGGTTTTCCTAGGAAACTTTTATCAGATCATGGATCTCAATTTATATCTGAGACTATGACTGAAGTAATGAAGACTTGGAATATAGATAGAAATCTCAGCAGCATTTATCACCCAATGAGTAATGGTGCAGTAGAAAGACTTAACCGCACACTCAAACAAATGTTACATAAAGTTACAGTTAACCATCCACAGGACTGGGACAGAGTACTCCCAGCCGTGTTATTCGCTTATCGAGAGGTGCCACATGAACAAACTGGCTTCTCTCCGTTTCAATTAGTCTTTGGCGCTCCACCAAGAGGTCCTATGGGACTAATAAAAGACTTATTGATTGACTCCGAGATGACTCAGGATACCCAGTCATCCTATGAGTATGTAATTAATCTCCGGAATAACATTATTGATGCCTGCAAAATGGCAACAGCTTCATCTGAGGCTGCTAAAGCGAAAGCTAGAACTTTCCAAAACAGTAATAGACGATTACGTCAATTATTTCCAGGAGATCAAGCTTATGTGTTATTGCCACATAACGATAATAAACTTCTCATCTCGTGGAACGGTCCATACCAGGTTATCAATAAGATTTCTGATGTTGATTATGTCCTGGACATTAAGGGACATCACAAAATATTTCACATTAATATGCTCAAACAATTTCATACTCGACCTGAACATCTACAAGCTATTTTTCATGAACTAGATGACACTTTCGTACCTACATGTCACTATTCTAATTTGTCTGTTATCCAGGAAGAAGAATCTTCTTTTCCTGAGGTACAGTTAGCATTACCTGTACCTGTAGTACAGCCTACTGAATCTTGGCGGGACGTAACCATCTCTTCGTCGGTTACACCGCAACAGCATCAACAGATTGCTGGACTTCTACAATCTTATCCAGATGTGTTGACCGACGTTCCAGGTCGCACATCAGTCATTAGTCATGACATCACTCTTAACGATGATACTCCAATTCGGGTACATCCATATTCTGTTCCTCTACACTTTCTTACTAAAACTACTAAGGAACTTGAACAGATGTTATCTTTAGGAATTATTGAAACTAGTAATTCCCCATTTTCTTCTCCATTAGTTATTGTCCGAAAGAAGGACAATAACATTAGACTATGCGTCGACTATAGAAAATTAAATGCACAAACGATAGTTGATAGCGAACCACATCCACTTCTCGACGACTTACTGCCACGTCTATCGACCGCAACTATATTCACTAAGATAGACTTAACTAAAGGTTATTGGCAGATACCACTAACCGAAAAAGCTAAATACTACACAGCGTTTTCCACTCCGCAAGGTCTATACCAGTGGAATGTTATGCCTTTTGGGCTTGTTAACGCTCCAGCTACCTTTGTTCGCATGATGCGACACATTTTTTCAGGTAGACCAGACATTATTACATACATAGACGACATATGCTTATTTAGTTCATCTTTTGAGGAACATTTTTTTGGGTCTTGAATACGTTTTGGACACATTAAGAAGGAACAATTTAACTGCTAAACCCACAAAATTACAAGTAGCGTTTCACGAAATAACTTTTTTGGGTCACATTATTGGAGCAGGATATATCCGAACACTACCCAGTACAGTTTCTAAAATTTTAAACATTTCCGTTCCTCAAACGAAGAAACAGGTTAGAAGCTTGTTAGGACTAGTCCAATATTACAGCAGATTTGTACCTAACCTGTCATCTATCACGGCTGTCTTATCATCACTGTTGAAAAAGGACATGCCAGTGAAGGTGACATGGACTAGTGAGTGTAATAATGTATTTCTTAATATTATTAACATTTTTTCAAACCCACCTATTTTGAGACTACCTGATGCTTCCAAAAAGTTTATTCTCCGCACAGATGCGAGTATGTACGGAATTGGCGCATGTTTGCTCCAATATCATGACGACATCCTCCATCCATCCTTGTACGTCTCACGGAAACTGAAACCACCAGAGATTAAATACTCCACTGTCGACCGCGAACTGTTAGCAGTGGTGTGGGCGATAACGAAACTGGAGAAGTTCCTGTTAGGGGCCCCATTCGTGGTCCAGACAGATCAAAAAGCCGTAGCATCACTACGACGGGCGAATCATAAAAGTCCAAAGCTCACCAGATTCGCTATTCTCCTTCAACCTTTTGACTTCTCAATCGAGTACATCACAGGATCAGATAACGTCTTGGCAGATACTCTGTCTCGAAATCCTACTGATGTCGAGTCCTGAACTATAGTAACGTCGCAGATACTTACTCAAGAGACATAGCACTATCATTGCTGTTCTATATAGACAGAAACAATTGCCTACAATACACGCATCTGCTTACTAAAGACATATTATATACGAAATGAACGAAATCAATTGACTCTATGTTCGTATTTACGCCAGGACTTTGCTTGATATCCAGTCATGGTAAAACTATTGGAAACATTTTCGTGCATCAAGTGAAAATAATAGAAAATACTATCAAAGTAACTCAGTATGCGACATGAACTATTGTCAATAACGTCGATACTTATGAACTGAAACACATAAACATTTTTTTTCTAATCGGAATTCACAAGGATCAAGCCTACGGATGGATCATCATATCCAACTTTAATTAATTTTAATTAAGTCGTTAAAATAATGGAAATTAAAATGAAAGGTGAGATAAATATGAAAAAAAAAAATGAAATGAAATTTGGGAAAAAAAATGAAAGAAAGAAAAAAATAAAAACTCACATGATTCTTAGATAATGTTATTGTATGTAACTATTATATTATATAGTTAATAATAAGGTTGATACATTACATACTACATTATTGTTTAAATTGGTTAATTTAGATAGGTATTAACAACTTAATACTAAACTTAATTAATGTCCAACACACATAACTAAGTTAAATTTATACATTACTTTCTTTCTCTACTTTATTCTTCATTTATTTATTTCTCTCTTTAACATATCCTTTCATTTTTCTTACATTAGATTTTCAACAACTTTATTCTTATTACACACTCAATATAATTAATTAGTTTAATTTTAACTCTTTAGATTAGTCTGACGTGACATTTCATTGCGACATATTTTAAGTTAATTAATTATTTAATTAGATATCAACATTAACCATTCTCTTTTAGTTTATATAAAATTTATGTATAACATTTATGTATAATATGATCATTAATATATTAGATGACTGTTAGTTAGTCGACATGACCACGACATTTGTTCTAGACAGAACATCGTAGGCCATATGCCGCATTTTTGTTAAATTTTTTGATATTGTTAAATTTTTTGATATTCATTCAGATAGGTTTTTGAAGAAAAAAAAATCTATCTAATAGATTTTTTTCCCCCGGTGGACAGGGAATTGTTACGGTAGATTAATTGGCATTGTCTGCTAGAGGTTAGCAGCATGCGATTTTAGGGGTTACAACGTTTAATATAATGTAAAAGTATTATTAGCCTAGTGAACGCTGTGACGTTTCAGCGTTGGTAGTCACGCACGGTGACCAAGTAACGGGACCCTTTCTTGAATGACCGTCGAACGGAGAAGACGTGTCTTTATATTCTTATGGTGTCGGGCATGGAATGCCACACAGTTATATTGTATTTTATTATGGACATGGGTCAGTCCACTGTTATGATGAAGAAAGATGAAGTTACAGGTTAGTAATTGACTAAACCTTGTCGAGATGAATTAATAGTCCGTTTTAGTTAATACTAGTGCCAGACGCATAATCTCACTGTCGGTCGTTGGATTTACCAACCACGCGTGCATATAGTTATGTCGTTCTGCCTACAGTAATTCAGATGTATGAGACAAAGGACTGATATGCAAGATAGCTAACTCAACATAGGATTCAAAATTATATTTGTGATGTAATTCATGATCAACGTACGATGTCTACAGCATGTATAATAAATTGTTTGTTTGGACTCTAGACATGACTTATCCCGTCTATGAACATTTGGGAATTCAATTATGACTATCATGGTTTCAAAGTATTTAAACCCACATTCGCGTAATTAACATCGAAGGCACGATGCAAAAATGATGAACTGTAAACCCAGGTACCACGATTGACTATCAAACTTTCAACAATCCGTTGGGCTAATGTTCCGACCCGCAACATCAATGTGTGTCTTATCCATCGCCATCGTCTTCTTCTCATCTCTTGTTCCACAGGCATTTTTCTGCTTCTTGTCATCAATTCCACATTTGTGACTTTGTCATACCGTTTCAGTCCTATTCTACGCAAGCACCAGTTTATAAAAGTCTGTAGCTTTTTGGTTGTTGTTTTTGTTGTTCTCCATGTCTCAGAGCCATACAATAGGACTGACTTCACATTTGAGTCGAATATTCTTCTTTTCGTGTTGGGCTTGATTTCTGTTAATCTCCAATTGTTTCCCAATGCAGTGAAAGCTCCTCTTGCTTTTTATATTCTTATTTTTACATCACTGTCTGTCCCTCCAGCTTTATCTATATTGCTGTCAAGGTATGTGTAAGATTCTACATCTTTCAGTGGCGTTTCTTCAAGTTCAACCCTATGATAATTTCTTGCATTTATTCTCATTATCTTTGTCTTTTCCTGGTATATTTTCAACCTCACTTGTTGTGACCTCTCATCGAGTATTTTCATTTTGTCTTGCATCTGATTAAGATTATGGGACAGAAGAGCCAAGTCATCTGCAAAATGTAGATCATCAAGCTGTTTAGTCAGATTCCACTGGATTCCATTTCCGTTGCGCGATGTCGATGTTTTCATAACCCAATCTATTGCTAGTAAGACAAGAAATGGAGACAAGAGGCATCCCTGTCATAATCCCATTCTAATCCCAAACGGTTCTGTAAGTTGTCCTTCATGAAGAACTCTGCATTTCATGTCGTCAAAAGTCTTCTCTATTAAGTTAATGTTCTTTATGGGAATTCCATAATGCCTCATCAATTTCCAAAGCGATTCTCTATCTACACTGTCAAATGCCTTTTCGTAGTCCACAAATCCGATGTATGGCGGTGTATTCCATTCCAGATTTTGTTCAACTATAAATCTTAATGTGGCTATCTGTTTTGTACAGGATCTGTTTTGTCGAAAACCTGCTTGTTCATCTCTCAGTTGCTTGTCTATGGACTCTTTTAATCTCTCAAGGATAATTCTGTTTAGTACTTTTCCTGGCACTGATAGTAACATTACTCCTCTATAATGTGTGCACTCTTGTAAATTTCCCTTCTTAGGCAACTTGACTAGATAACCTTCCATCCATTCAACTGGCATCTCTTCTCTCTCAGATTTTGCCAAGTAGTTTGTATAGTATCTCTGTGGAGGTATCAATATCTGTTTTGATGGCCTCTGCTGGAATGCCATCTGGACAAGCTGCTTTTCCATTTTTCAGAAGCTTTATGGCTTTCTTTATTTCTTCTCTACTTAGTCGTTCACAGCTGATTTGTAGCTCCTCTTCTGCTGGCTGGATGTCTGGTGGATTTGTTGGAGCTGGGCTATTGAGAAGTTCCTCAAAACGTTCTGTCCATCTCTTCTTTTGAAGAGATGGACTCTTACCACTGCGCCTCTTAAATCCCTTTTCAAGGCCGTATCAAACACATGTCCCCTATTCTTCATTACAACGCCCTAACGCTATTTATCAATTTTGTTGTTGTCTCTTCCGTGGCACACACTTAAATTGTCCAATATCTTCCCTCACTGTTGTAATTTGTCAACTCTTCCAACAATATAGCTAATGTATTCTAACCTTCGTCGTCTAATAATATTATAATAATATTTGGTTTCTCAAAAAAAGTGCTACAAATCCCATGTACATTTCAGATAACAAATCAAGAGTGCTTGCGAAGAGATCATGGTAAAAGAAATATAATCACAGAGATAAGGAGAAAAACATTCAGTCTACATTGGACATGTGATGAGAAAAAGGTGGACTCGGAAAGATCGTGACTATGGGGAAAAAAGATGGTCAGAGAAGTAGAGGTAGATAGACCAGATAATTGATAGCTTGACACTATAGTGTGGGAAGAGATGAACACCGGAAATGATGTAGTGCAGTGGTTCCCAAAGTGGGCGGTACCGCCCCCCTGGGGGCTTTGGAAGGGTCCAAGGGGGCGATACGGAAAAAATGGGCCAGAGGGGAGCGTTCAGAAGTAAACAGTGGGCGTTTAGTAGTAAGGGGGGGTTCAAGATTTGACAAGCTAAATTCAGTACGTGCGGGGGAGAAAGGAATTGTGGATTTGAGAGACAGCATCAGTGAAGCGGGGACGATGTGGATAGTTGTATTACTAGGATCATTAAGCAGGGCATAGTTTCGTCTATGTGTGTCATTCTGAGCTCAGGTAACCATCGCTGACCATAAACGGTAATCGGGAACTACTAGTAAAGTGGTTAACCAAACACCTATTGTCCATTCGTTCACTCCTGAAGGAAGAGAAATGACCCGGGCCGATGGCATGGACGAAATTAGATACCTGCCGGTTATTCAGAAAGTACCAACTTTGCTTTGTTGCGGAATTTATTGTCTTGGTATTTGCGGGGGCTAGTGGTAACTAGATATTCGCAGATTGGTAATAAATAAGAGAAAAGGTTCAAGGGAGAAAGTTTTTAACGGTACTTGGCATTATAAATCAGTCTTTGATCCTCTGAACCGGCTTTCCTACCTTACATTCAGACTTTCATAAATCGACTACGCGACGTACGTTTCCCGTCTATTTCAACTTTGCGTTGGCTATGAGCAAAACCAACAAACTTTCTCAGCTTTTCTTGTGAACAGTGGTTTCAAATAAGCGTGTACCGGGTATCAAACAATTTCAACCTGTCGATAAGGTACGTTTTCTTACTTACATTTTTTGTTTGTTTGCACAGAGCTAGCATCGGTTTTACTAACATTAATTATTAATTAAGCAGATAAATTTTGATACTGATTTGCCGTATATTTAATATTTCTATTCAATCTATTATATTACATCTTTTTAATTTGTTACCGGGAACTCCACACTTTGTAGTTAGGCTACTGTCTCTCAATTTTTAAATCTGAAGACCTATCAATATAGTGCGTTATTTTATATTTTGTTCATATTAAATAACTACTATTATACTTTATGAAATGATTATTGCGTTACTTCAGTGTTGGTGTGGCTGTTGCTAATTGTGTTTTTTTCCCCTTCTGATTGTTGTATTTTTGCTAATTTATTTATGGCTGTGGTTAAGAAACTTTATAAAATTGAAGAGTAAACTGGTAAGAACATCTGTGTCAACATTTTTGTAAAGCCACTTTTAAATCAGCTTGTGTTGTTTACTCGACGAATATTTTTCTATCTGCAAAATTGTAAAATCAATTCTTTGTTCCAGAATTCAGAACAAATATGGCAAAAGCAGAACAAACCAAAAAGAAATGCAGACAATACAGCGTGGAATATCTGAAATATGGATTTATTCCAGCACTAAATAACCAACAACTGCCAATGTGTCTATTATGTGAGAGGGCCTTTTCAAATGAGGCGATGAAACCTTCCAGACTACTTGAACATTTGAAAAAAATTCACCCAGATAAAACAGATAAAAGTTTGACATATTTTCAGTCACTTCGTGAAAACTTTCAGAAACGTAAAACAGTCCGTGACTTGTTTGTCAACACTTCACAACAAAGCTGTGATAGTTTGCGAGCTTCATACAAAATTTCATTGCTGATAGCTAAATCTGGAAAATATCATACAATCGCAGAAAATTTGATTTTGCCAGCTATAAGGGAGTTTGTGAGTACAGTTATGCATAAGTCACCTGAACAAATAATTAAAGCAATTCCGCGCAGCAATACCTCTGTTCAAAGAAGAATAGATGAAATGGCTGAGAATGTTGAAAATACATTGTGCAACATCCTTAGGACAACATAATTTGCATTGCAGTTGGATGAGTCAACTTTGCCTAGCAACGAATCTTTGCTTCTTGCCTATGTTCGCTTCGTAAAAGATGGAAGCTTGGTTCAAGAGTTGTTATTTGCTAAGCTACTAGTAACTGATACAAAAGGAGAGTCAATATTTCGTGTAATAGAAAATTTTTTTCAAAGAGAATGACATTCCGCTTACTAACATTCTTGTTTGTGCAACAGATGGGGCACCATCAATGATAGGTTGTTACCGCGGGTTTATCGCTTTCTTAAAAGAAGCTGTACCTGGTATATTTACAATACACAGTGTAATTCACAGACAACATCTTGTCGCAAAAAATCTAAGTGATCGGCTTCACAGATCATTAAGTACTGGTATCACAGCGATTAACAAAATTAAGTCCCATGCTCTCAATTCTCGACTATTTCGAGAGCTTTGCACTGAGAATGATGAACAGTTTGAACGTTTGCTGATGCACACAAAAGTTAGGTGGCTCTCAAAAGGAAATTGTCTGAGACGCTTTTATGCTCTTTTTGAAACTGTGGTAGAATTCTTCAAAGACTCGCATGCTTCGCTCAGTACAGAACTAACGAATATCAGGCATGACTGTAAAGTTTCTTTTCTTCTTTCCACTCTAATGAAGTGTCAGTCTGTATGCTCTGTAAGGAAGAGTGGTGTGTTGTTGAGATCAGGCATGCCCCCAGTCTACCCAGCTGTAAATGGGTAACTCACCCTAGTCCTGAGTTAGGGAAGGCAAAGGCTCCAGGGGAAGCAGGCCCTAAACTTGGTCACTCCAACCGACGCAGGATGGTGTATGTATGAAGTAGAAGTGTAGAGTGTGATTACCGCGAATGGTGTACTGTTCGTGTGCTGACCAATATAACCACTCATACACATGTGTCTACAAGGCACCAATGCAGACTGCTGGAATCTTTGTTTACTCAATTTATTCAGACGTACACACTGGGACATACGAGTACATCATGGTATGTTGACATATCAATTTGTAGGTATACATAGCAGATCTGAAGTCATGACACATTCAGAAATAATGGGCAGTACATCAAAAGTTCAATGTCATGATATATTATGGCCGCATTCCTCTATCTGACTAAACGCGTCAGTGAAGGCAGATCGGTAAATAACTAAGGTTACTTGACGTCCATAGTTTGTAGCATATATTATGAAACCACGAAAGAGGGGGGTTTCTAGCAAGATTGAGATCTCCCTGTCACTGTCCGATAATAGGATAAATAATCTGTTCTCTTGGCAGTGATCAAAACATATGATGACCGAAATCTAACATGGCCGCCTCCCCGAGTTGTCGTTCACTCATTCATAGGAAGGAGAATATAAGCCAGAGTTAATTTATAATGGGTATATAACTGATTTCATAAATGTTTCCATACAGCTCTACGGTGATCAGGTTAATTCACGTAGCCATAACCGCTGTAGGAAAGTCTGTCATCTTTGTCGATACAAAACACGACCCTAGCGATACGAAGCACAATGTTCCATCTAGGTCGAATCGACATGAGATCATCAAAATAGGGTCTGGCAATACATGGAGTCCGAATTATACATTGTACCGTACCTTAGGAGAGTCTCTAACATAAACTATAGTAGAGATACCATCTCCTTTAGAAGAAAACCACTCCATGAATCGTATTTCCTTAAGAATCTACCAGCCCTTTGAAAAATGCGTACCCGCCATTATCACGGTACATCGGAACTCATCACGACTTGTCAAGACAACTCATACTTCCGCTAGACCGGAATAATAAGAATCTAGTCCCGCCTACCCATCCAAAATATACAATATAGGACTGATTCTACTTGTACTAATAATATGTAATACATATGAATTCAGGCCATAAACATAATAAGCAAATTAATATATTTTCTGGCCCTAAAAAATAAGTACAAACGTAAGAGCAATCCATGCGCCGGATCAATATCAAGAACGATTACTCCTATAATCAAAAGTGTGAATCAAACATGGATTCTCTCGCTTTTACCATAGACAGCATTTTCATACACAAATGAATGAATGTCTATATTTTTTCATTGCATATTTGTCAGATTTATTCACAAAGTTTAACGAAATAAATCTACAACTGCAAGGAAATGATATTAATCTTATAAAAGTCAAATCTGTCGTCTCCACGTTTCTGGCCAAATTAACGCTATTCAAACGTAATATTGGCCGTCGTGAGTTAATCCAATTTCCGAGCCTCTTAGAGTTGGAAGAGAAAGACAAAATACCAGAGGATAATCTTCAAGTATATTGTGCACATCTAGATATGCGCTGCATAAAGACATGTCTCAGAGGTTTCAGGATCTTCTTTTGATCACGATTCCAGACTGGATAATAAATCCATTCCTAGACGCGTGCAGTGATGAACTAGGAAGGGTGGAAGAGGAACTGATATTGCTACAAAATGACGCTGAGCTTAAGCCAATGTTCAGGAAATCATATCAAGACTTTTGGTTGCAGAAAGAAATCTCTGAACGCTACCCTGCAGTGTGGGGAAAGGTTAATTCAGTTCTTCAATGTCCAACGTACAGCTTGGAGATCATACGTCAGTTAAATGAAGATATTTTAGCCGTTCTGAGCAAAGGCATCAAATACAGTATTTATTTAGTATAAGGAGCAGTGTCCAGTGCAGTGATTTCAGCTTCATAGTTATAGAAATATTTCCTGCATGCCTTTCCAACATCGTATTTAATAGAGCGTGGTTTCAGCGCGGTTGTCCAACTTCTTTCGAAGCAGAGAAACAGACTGCAGATTACTGAACGTGGGGATCTGAGACTCCATCTAAGTAACTTTCAGCCTGATATTGAGAAGCTGATATCACTACACCAGGCACATCCATCTCACTGAAGTTAAAAATGAAGTAAGTTTGTTACTAATTTACTTTCGCATACTGCTGTTTGTTTTACAGCATTAAGTAATTATGTTTTTCTTTTAATATTAAGTTAATAAGTAAGCGTATCTGTAGCTTTATATTAGAATGTGATAAATTGAACAATTAGTTGTTAGTGTATTAACAGTTGCTCTTATTTTTCACTCTTTACATTTTTTTATGTAGTGTGGGGAAATGCAGGGGGGGGGGGGCGCTGGGGATATGCCGTGGGAGCCAAGGGGGCGGTGACCCAAAAAAGTTTGGGAAACACTGATGTAGTGCATACAAAACTTAGATCTGTGGGTGTGCACGGTCGCCTACTCCTCGAGACATGACACTTGACTTGACTCGACTATATTCGTAAAAACGTGAAATTTGCATCTCACGAATCCCCATAGTCAAGATCTTTCCCAGGTCTTTGTGAAACCGGTTGAGAATCCCTGGCGAGCAATATGATAAATAAGCTCTCTCCATTTTTAAAATACCTACTGTAGTAGAATCGAGACTGGTATTTGTGCTGTTCATGGTCTGGAACATCGATTACCCAATATCTAGAAATTATATATGCTGTGCATGTTTTGAAACACCCATTGCTCTAGTATAGATAAATTATTTGTGTTGTTCTTTGAGATAATCGCTTGCTGTAGTATCAAGAAATGATCAATGTTCTGGGTTTTAGAGCATCGATATCTCAGTATCTATAAAACATTCTTACTGTTCTCACCTGGACGGATCTGTATAACGTGACTGCGATTTTTAGAACTCCAAAGCATCCACCAACCATGTGAAAAATTGGTATCTTGGGTTCAAGAGGGCACTCGTCTAAATACTTGATACCTGCAACAGAAAATTGTCAACAATTATGTGGATGACCATTTGATTATGATTCATAACAATTCTCCCAGATTCGTTTTTTTCTCTATCTACCATGTATATCATGAAGTTTTGATGATAAGGCATAGTTCCCAATCCATTGACCGTCCACCGGTCTGTTTGAGCTGTATTTCTTTAAGAGTGTATAGCACTCATTTGATTCATCTCCGCCTGGATCGTCGCCTAGCCTCGGTCTTTTCCATTCTGAGGTAATATTCCTGCGCTGCTAGTCGACTTGGATTCATCCTCGTAAATGTTCAAACCAACATATTGTTTTTCAATATATTCCTTACACGGTTCTGTTCCAGCGTGATATCTATTCCTGTCGTTGTTCCCTAGGTCTATTCTTCTTTCCCTAGGTCTTGTTGTTCTTTCTTAGGTGTTTTCGTTGTTCCCTGTGTCGTTTCATTGTTCCCTAACCTTTTCTTCTTACCCGAGGTCTTTTAATTGTTCCCTGGGTCTTTTTTCTGTTCCTAGGTCTCTATGTCTCTACGTCTTTTCGTTGTTCCCTGGGTCTTTTAGGGGCTCCATAGGTATTTTCTTCTTATCCTACTAGTGTAAAAGCCCGTCATAATACGGGAATTAAATTCAAAAGCACCAATACCTAACGGGCATTTTACTTATTCAAAAGTATTTTAAAAGCCACTGTGCATCACCACGGTACACGAACTACGTAGCAGCAGCGAGGATCCCAATGTGTGTAAACGGGATCATACATTCTATAAATATATTTTTTGTGCACACCGTCATTTGCGCACTTTTCTTTGTCGAGTGTTATTATTTTCGGGAAAGTACATATAAGGGAAACAATACAATTAATGACTAACTTTCAACCACAGTTGCATCCCTTAGCGTTACGCACTGACAGAAAAAGCTGGGATTTTATATATAGGATGACTGTTCATTATTCCTTATATCTTTTCTTCTTATCCTATGACTGTTCATTATTCCTTATACCTTTTCTTCTTATCCTATGACTGTTCATTATTCCTTATACCTTTTCTTCTTACACATGGTCTTTTTGTTGTTTCCTATGACTTTCTTATTTTGATCAGATTTTTTCTTCTGTCCCTTGGTCTTGTCCATGTTCTAAGTCTTTTTGTTGTTTTCCAGGTCTTTCCTTCTTACCCTCAGCCTTTTCATTGGTCCCCACATCTTTCGCATGCATGGGCTACTTTTCTCAGACATCTCTCCTGACGTAAGGTGATCTTTCTTTTTCTTTGATTCCTCTCAAGGCCTGCCACCGACAACTGTCTATCATGTCAATTAAAAGTGTGAAGGGTTTAAGCCGCGTTGTTGAAGTATTTGTTCTGTATTGAGTCGTAGAAATCTATGCTGCATTGTGGAAGAAAATAATTTACTAGGAATTGTCCGGGGAAGGGGGGGGGGGGGGGCGATACATAGGAATTATAAGGTTCTCCGCTCCTTATTTGCAGATATTTTTAGACAATTAAAAAACAAAATAACGAATTTTGAAGAAGAAAAAAATGTGACAACGATAGTTTATTATACAGTAACTCAAAAATTTTCATTTTTTTATTAAAAAAATATAACTATTTCTAACATAATTACATAAAAGTAAGGTACAACGACAAAAAGACAAAATTTGATGAAAATGCATACATATTTTATATTATAGCATAACAACAGTAACTCAAAAATATTACTACTTAAAATAATATAACTATTTATTTATAACATAATTACACGAAAAAAGGATATTAAATTATAAAATCAATTTTTCTCTTTTTTCCTGAATTCACAAACCTGTCAGTTACATGTTCTTTGATTATATCCATATCTTGGTTTACATGCATTAACGCCAAACCAAATAACTTTTCTTCTGTTAGCCTTTTTCTCAGCCATGTTTTTACTCTGCGAAGAGGCGGAAAAGTACGCTCCGCACTGGCCACACTGATAGGCAGTGTTAATAAAATTTGTAATAAAGTGTGACAGTTGAGACACATATCACGATCACAGTATAACTATACTTTTACAGGATCTTTCACATCACGTTCTTGATTTTGAAGAAGCCGCAAAGATTTAGTTTGCCAGATCGTAACTTCTGCTCTAAAGATTTGCAAAGAATTTATTTGAGTTTTCATTAACAAAGTTTCATATTTTCTCCATAATCTTTCAGAATATGTCCGCAGATCTTTATTAATATTTTTTAACTTGATTGGAAGAAGAATGTTTAAATGGAAAGCAATAAGCGTATCTTCTGAAAAACGCGTCAGTTACCATAAAATCCAACACAGGAATAAATAAACTTCTATAATATTCTTCCACGCTACTTGGTGCATGATTAGCCACAATAACGCCACAAATAGTGACTGAACGACTAGAGATATTTAAACTGGCCATAATAACACCACAAATAGTGGGTGAACGACTAAAGATATTTAAACTGGCCACAATAACACCACAAATAGTGAGTGAACAACTAGAGATATTTAAACTGACCACAATAACGCCATAAATATTGAGTGAACCACTAGAGATATTTAAGCTGGCCACAATAACGCCACAAATAGTGAGTGAACCACTAGAGATATTCAAACTGGCCACAATAACGTCACAAATATTGAGTGAACAACTAGAGATATTTAAACTGGCCACAATAATACCACAAATAGTGGGTGAACCACTAAAGATATTTAACCTGGCCACAATAACGCCACAAATAGTAAGTGAACCACTAGAGATATTTAAACTGGCCACAATAACGTCACAGTTAGTGAGTGAACCATTAGAGATATTTAAACTGGCCACAATAACGCCACAAATAGTGAGTGAACCACTAGAGATATTCAAACTGGCCACAATAACACCAAAAATAGTGGATGAACCACTAGAAATATTTAAACTGGTCACAATAATACCACACATAGTGAGTGAACCACTAGAGATATTCAAACTGGCCACAATAACTCCAAAAATAGTGGAAGAACCACTAGAAATATTTAAACTGGCCACAATAATACCACACATAGTGAGTGAACCACTAGAGATATTTAAACTGGCCACAATAACGCCACAAATAGTGAGTGAACCATTAGAGAAATTTAAACTGGCCACAGTAAGGCCACAAATAGTGAGTGAACCACTAGAGATATTTAAACTGGCCACAATAACGCCACAAATAGTGAATGAACCATTAGAGAAATTTAAACTGGCCACAGTAAGGCCACAAATAGTGAGTGAACCACTAGAGATATTTAAACTGGCCACAATAACGCCACAAATAGTGAGTGAACCACTAGAGATATTTAAACTGGCCAGAATGACACCACAAATAGTGGGTGAACCACTAGAGATATTTAAACTGGCCACAATAACGCCACAAATAGTGAGTGAACCACAAGAGATATTTAAACTGGCCAGAATAACACCACAAATAGTGAGTGAACCACTACAGATATTTAAACTGGCCACAATAACGCCACAAATATTGAGTGAACCACTACAGATATTTAAACTGGCCACAATAACGCAACAAATAATGGCAGGTAAAGAAACTCTGATAGGGAAGTAAGGGGAAAATATCTCATCTAATATATATTACAATTGTTATAAATTCTATGGAGATTATTTTTTAATGATGTAAGCCTTATATACAACAAATAAATGTGTTCATATAATATAAAGCACCAACTGAGAGATGAACAAGCAGGTTTTCGACAAAACAGATCCTGTACAGACCAGATAGCCACATTGAGAATAATAGTTGAACAAAGTTTGGAATGGAATTCACCGCTATACATTGGATTCGTGGACTATGAAAAGGCATTTGACAGAGTAGACAGAGAATCAGTTTGGAAATTGATGAGGTATTATGGAGTTCTCATGAAGATCATTAACTAAATAAGGATGACCTATGAAGACATGACATGCAGAGTTGTTCATGAAGGACAACTTACAGAACCGTTTAGGATTAGAACGGGAGTGAGACAGGGATGCCTCTTGTCTCCATTTCTTTTCTTACTAGCAATAGATTGGGCTATGAAAACATCGACATCAAACAGAAATGGAATCCAGTGGAATCTGACTAAACAGCTTGATGATCCAGATTTTGCAGATGGCTCTTCTGTCCCATTACCATAATCAGATGCAAGACAAAATGAAAATTCTCGATGAGAGGTCACAACAAGTGGGCCTGAAAATACACAGGGAAAAGACAAAGATTATGAGAATAAAATCTAGAAATGATAACAAGGCTGAACTTGAAGAAACACCACTAAAAGATGTAGAATCGTACACATATCTTGGAAGTAATATAGACAAAGTTGGAGGGACAGACAGTGATATCAAAATAAGAATACAAAAAGCTAGAGGAGCTTTCATTGCTTTGGGAAACATATGGAGAACAAGAGAAATCAAGCCCAACACGAAAATAAGAATCTTCAACTCAAATGTCAAGTCAGTCCTATTGTATGACTCTGAGACACGGAGAGCAACAAAAACAACAACCAAAAAGCTACAGACTTTTATAAACGGGTGCTTGCGTAGAATAGAAGGACTGAAATGGTATGGCAAAGCCACAAATGTGGAATTGATGACAATAACCAGACAAGTGCCAGTGGAACAAGAGTTGAGAGGAAGACGCTGGCGATGGCTAGGACACACATTGAAGAAATCTGTTGATAGCATTACAAGGCAGTCCTTGTTCTGGAATCCACAGCGAAAAAGAGGCAGAGGTAGACCAAAAACACACGGAGAAGAGAACTGGATAGAGAGGTGAAAATGATGAGGAATACATGGAAAGAACTTGAGCGGATGGCACAGGACAGGAAGACTTGGCATGTGTTTGTTGAAGGCCTATGCTCCTCGAGGAGCTAAAGGGTATTAATTGATTGAATATAAAGCCCAGACATGAGGAAATTTGACTATAACCAAACTGGCATGCAGTGCGGCTTTTGGGGAATAATGCGCCGTATAGTGGTGTGTCACACAGCTTATGGGGCAGCAGTAGTTAATTCAGCAGGAAAGCTTTAGAAGACGGATTCCATCATTATTAATTGCCTATAAGGACTTTCTGATAAGAGAGGGCAACAGAAGGTGAAAGCAGGCCTGAATGTCAAACTAATTGCTGCTGAAGTACGCCACTCCATTGTTTGCTCTCTCTGACAGCATCTATTACCGACAAATATGTTCAAAATAACGCAGCCTCAGTGACCCTAATTAAGGTGCAGACAAAATTTAGTACACGTGGAACATTGTTTTTAAACAAATGCGTTCAACATCTTTAGATAAAACAAAACACACAGGGATTACGTCACAACTGACAGTGCGCGGAACATCGTAAATTAAGTAGTGAGGTCTGTGATAAAGTGTTTCTAGGATTTATCGTCCTGTACGTTTTTCAACATCTTCTTATTTTACTTCTCTCCCGTATGTGCTGTTTCATCATTTTTAAAGTTATATTTCCTAATCACGGCTTTTACTTAAGTGTAACTTTAAGCCCACCTTTGATATTTACCAACCTGTGGAACACACCTGGCCACGTTAGGCAAGTTAATGCTGGCGCGGGAGACGTCCACATGGGGAATAAAAAGAATTCGCTTGATACCTAATCCCCTGTTTAAACAAGACGATTGTCACCACATTTGGCCACAATAGCACGCTCACTAGAGCGATCGACAACAAAGGACTCATGACATGCTGAGAATGTTGGTAATCAGATGGTAGTCTACGTTGAGAGCGGCATATTGTCTACACGACAAGACACTGAAAGAGATTAAAGTAAGCGGCCCCCGCCAGCAAAGCGACACAAGGGGACTTTACTAGAGCCGCAAAATGAGGAAAACGTGATGATCAGGAGCAGAATATTTCTGTAACGGGCGGCCAATCCAAAACCACAATTTGTCTTGCCACCGAACACACAGAACGGAGCTAAAAAGATGGTTGCGAGAGCCCGTCCACTTTTAGCGATTGACGTGCACCGAAGTGGCATGAGAGCATGCCGATGTCGCAGGGCAAGATGGACGCCTAATTACTGGATTAGAGGGCGGAGCCATAGGACACAGTCCACGATTTCTAACATATTGGTAACCCGAAATATAACGATAACATCGCCAGAAGTCGGTACGGATTTTCCAACACACGCAGAATATAGTTTCCCAGAGCCTAGCCTGTTCACAGGCTATTTTATAATTTTATTCCCATGTGGATATATAAATCATACCTATGGAATTTAATCTTATACAGTGTTTGTACGGAATTTGCGAAGGGAAAAGGAGATTAGTAAATTTTAGAAAAATTATTATTGATTTTTCTTTTTCGTTATTTTATATTACTTTTTACACTTAGCTTCATAGCTAAATGTCCGAAAGACTGTGTTTTCATTACTTCTATTCGTTAAAGGTTATTTAAATTCAAAATTTTCCCTCTAAGGCAGTGGTACTCAACGTGGACCATATGACCCCCAAGAAGTCATGCCATATTTCAAGGGGCCACAGTAAGATGGTAAATTACTTTTTTTTCCAGCTAACAGCAAATATGAGGGGGGTGGCACAGAGATAAATTAGGCTCAGAAGGGGGCCAGAGCAAAAACGTTGAGAACCCTTGCTCTCGGATAACATAATAAAGTAGCTCATAGTCATATATTTCACCTTCATCTAGATTGTTAGATCATTATTACAGTCTTTTGTGTCTTCAGCCCTGCAGAAGTCTGAGTCTACACATTATGTGTTTGGCGTCTAACCAGACAAAAGCTAGCAGAGCGAATGTCCGGATAGCAGAAATCCCAAGATAGGACATCATACACTTCCTAAGTTACAAGGAAGATCTCCACGCCCGCGTTTGTAAATGTTGGTGGCGCAACATTTATTCACCTCTCATGTGTTCACAAGATGATTCGCATATATAGTACGTATATCAAGTTCAACTCACTCAGCAGCTTACCGCCTGAACCAAGTTAAAGCATGCACAAGTTGATTCTCCTATAATTCACATTCAACTCACTCAAAAGCGTATTTCCTGAATCAAGATTACATTCTCACAAGTTGATGAATATATATATATATATATATATATATATATATATATATATATATATATATATATATATATATATATATATATATATATATATATATATATATATATATATATATATATATATATATACATATACACATATATTTATTTATTTATCAAGATAACGTAGTCACAAGGTGATTCGCCAAGATATCAAGCTCAAATCACCAAGTTCGATTCACTACTGAAAGTGAATTCATCTACTCTCATCGTATATTGAACGACGTAAATTTACTCAGACAAAGCTTCATCGCACGAAACTCACTTGTTACCAGAAGATCATATCGTGAAGAGCTACAGTCTAGTCAGTGCCTTTTTAAGATCAGACGGCAGACATTTTCCTCAGACAACTGTCAACGGGTTGTCGATGTTTGAGAGATTTTCAAGCGTTGAAGGACAGTATATCTTCCAAGTTTTCATTACTACACGCGCAAAGGCTCTCACCAATGAAGTTCTAGTCTTGGAGATAACCCACACGGCGTAACATACATCTACATTTTATAGTCTATGCATACCTGTGTATGCATATCGTGAGTTATCTACCCTTCCAAGATGGAGGTGAAATTCTTTTCTCACCTTAGACGCCGAAAGAAAAACATCAGGAATGTGTATATCTCGATGGATAGTACCATGATGTATTAAATTATAGAATAAAAGATACATCAGTGTATCTAGTGGTGTAGATATTTTCCTATAACCGACCTCGAAACCCTCGAATCGGTCGGTTGGATAGGAGGGTTGATCAGAGAATTAACAAGTCACTATCGTAAAACAAGCGATTGTTATCGAAACAGAACCTGGCTCGACAGTGAACATGACAGTGAACATGACTCATTCTAATATCTTGGGGGCTAAGGAGATTTTAAAAATTGGATACTGGAATGTTAGAACTATGTATCAAGACGGAAAAATGGAAGAAATAATTAAAGAAATGGATAATTATAAGTTGGACATATTGGGTGTCAGCGAGTGTAGATGGACGGGAAAGGGCATAAAATATATTTCAGAAGAAAAAAAGCAAATTAAACACCCAGACAATCCCAAGAAGCAGTAAATAATTTGTGTCATCTTTCGGTTAAAATAGGTCTCCAAATAAATGCCTCTAAAACTAAAGTTATGAACTTTTCTAACGAGACCTTTAATATCATCCTGAACGGGGAAAAACTACAGAAAGTTGAAAGTTTCAATTATTTAGGCAGTAAAATGACTCAGGATGGTGACACAACAAGAGAAATTCATACTAGAATTGCTTTGGCAGCTAGCGCCTTCAGTAGATTATCTAACATTTGGAAATTACGATCATTGAATATACATACCAAGCTTCGTCTGTTTAATTCAAATGTTATCTCAGTGTTAACATACGGCTGTGAGAGTTGGAAAATAACAAAATCATTGGAGAACAAGCTGAATACATTCGAGAACAAATGTCTTAGAAAACTCATGAACATCAGTTGGAAAGAATTCAAGACTAATCGACAAATAAGAGAAGACTCTAGGCAGAAATATGTCTCCAACTATATAAGGAAAAGACGATGGTCATATATCATCAGCTGGGTACCTATTAATGAGAGGCTAATATTAGCTAGATTTCAGACAAGATTTTTCAAGCTCTCAACTGTACAATGCTATGCACCAACTAATGACGCTCTTGATACCACAAAAGATGACTTCTATGAAGCACTTCTAAGTACCATCAACACAATACCCAAGCATGACATAATAGTAGTCATGGGCGATTTTAACGCCAAAGTAGGTGACAACAACGATGGAGTACAAAGATATCTCGGTACTCATGGCATAGGCTGTATGAATCAAAATGGTGAAAGACTTCTAGAACTTTGTGAAATATCAAACCTCGTTGTGGCGGACACCATCTTTCCACATAAGAATATCCACAAAATAACATGGAATTCACCTGATGGCAGAACTAAGAACCAGATAGATCACTTCTGCATAAGCGCAAAATTTCGCTCATCAGTTCAAGACGTCAGAGCATACAGAGGTGCAGAGATCGGAAGCGATCATAACCTCTGCATAGCTAAACTGAGAATTAAACCGAAGAAGTTATACCAACCGAATAAAAATAGAAGAATAGATGTACACAGACTGCAATCAAACGATGTAAAAGAGGAATATAATGTCAAAATGAACAACTATTTCGATACTTTAGGCAAAATTGACAACGATGTCACCACCAAGACAATCGATACTAAATGGGAACAACTGAGAACAGCAATGACAGAAGCAGCTGTAGGGACCACCGGATACCTAGTACATAAAAAGAAAAAATGGATGAGAGAAGATACTTGGGATAAAATACAAGAAAGGAAAATAGCAAAACTTAAACTACTAGCGGCAAGTACACATAATGCAGTTGAATCTTGCAAACTAACTTATAACTTGTTAAATAAAGAAGTGAAGACAAAAACTCGAAGAGATAAAAGACATTTCATCAATGAACTGGCCGTAGAAGCTGAAAATGCTGCAAGAACTGGTAATAGTAGGTGCCTTTATCAAATTACAAAACAACTATGTCACCAGCCTACTGATATGGAAACACCTGTTAAAGATAAATTAGGGAATCCAATACCAACAGAAAAAGAACAAATGAAGAGATGGGCTGAGCACTTCATAGAGGTGCTAAACAGACCACCACCTATAGTAACACCTGATTTTAATAATGAAACACCCACAACCACCTTGCCAATAACTTGCGATGAATTCACGCTGGACGAGATCAAACAAGCCGTTAAAAGATTAAAAAATTTTAAAGCTGCTGGAGTTGACGAAATTTCAGGCGAAATGATTAAAGCAGTTAATGACAACAACCTCTTGAGAATTTTAGATATTATAAATGAAGTATGGAGAGAAGAACAACCACCACAACAATGGAAAGACAGTATTATTGTAAAGTTACCGAAGAAAGGCGCTCTATCAGACTGTAATAACTGGCGTGGTATATCTCTATTATCAGTACCTGGAAAATTATTATGTTGCATGATGTTAGAAAGACTTAAATTGCATGCTGACGAAAAGATCAGAGAAGAACAAGCGGGTTTCAGGCCGAAACGATCATGTATTGATCAAATATTCACACTAAGAACAATTATAGAAGAATCAGTGGAAATGCAATCGCCACTTATTATCACCTTAGTCGATTTTCAAAAAGCCTTTGATAGTCTACACCGCCCATCATTGTGGAAGATACTTACAATCTATGGTTTTCCAACAAAATATGTGAATATAATCAAAGCGCTATATGACAATGCAAGATGTTGTGTTAGAACAAATAAAGGGAATACAGAATGGTTTACAGTAGAAACAGGGGTGAAACAAGGCTGTATTATGTCACCACTACTTTTTGGAATAGCTATTGATTGGGTTATGAGAAACTATACCCACAATGAACAATTAGGTATAAAATGGACAAATGGAAAATTCCTGGGGGACCTGGATTTCGCAGATGATTTAGCATTCTTAAGTTCAACACCCAGACAATCCCAAGAAGCAGTAAATAATTTGTGTCATCTTTCGGTTAAAATAGGTCTCCAAATAAATCCCTCTAAAACTAAAGTTATGAACTTTTCTAACGAGACCTTTAATATCATCCTGAACGGGGGAAAACTACAGAAAGTTGAAAGTTTCAATTATTTAGGCAGTAAAATGACTCAGGATGGTGACACAACAAGAGAAATTCATACTAGAATTGCTTTGGCAGCTAGCGCCTTCAATAGATTATCTAACATTTGGAAATTACGATCATTGAATATACATACCAAGCTTCGTCTGTTTAATTCAAATGTTATCTCAGTGTTAACATACGGCTGTGAGAGTTGGAAAATAACAAAATCATTGGAGAACAAGCTGAATACATTCGAGAACAAATGTCTTAGAAAACTCATGAACATCAGTTGGAAAGAATTCAAGACTAATCGACAAATAAGAGAAGACTCTAGGCAGAAATATGACTCCAACTATATAAGGAAAAGACGATGGTCATATATCGGTCATGTCCTACGAATGCAAAACAACAGAATACCATTGCAGGCACTCACTTGGGTTCCTGAGGGTAAGAGGAAAAAAGGAAGACCAAAAGAAACACTCAGAAGAACAATAATAAGAGAAGGAAGAACGTTGGGATTAAACAATGTGCAAGAGCTAAGAGGCCGACCAAAAACAACCTGGCGGAGGACTGTGGAGGCTGAGGTGCAAAGAATGAACCAGAGTTGGGGCACTGTACGAAGGATGGCCACCGACCGAGCAAAGTGGAATCAATTTGTTGTTGCCCTACAAGACGCCACTAGGCGTGATGGCCACTGACTGCTTTGACGGTCGGCGGCTAAGGATCAAAGAAGAAGAAGAAGAGCTAAGAGGAGTGGCGTCACAACGTACAACCTGGAGAGAACTGGTTTCTGCCTTATGCGCCGTGTTTGGTGCTTAAAGAATTTATTATTATTAAATATCGGTCATGTCCTACGAATGCAAAACAACAGAATACCATTGCAGGCACTCACTTGGGTTCCTGAGGGTAAGAGGAAAAAAGGAAGACCAAAAGAAACACTCAGAAGAACAATAATAAGAGAAGGAAGAACGTTGGGATTAAACAATGTGCAAGAGCTAAGAGGAGTGGCGTCACAACGTACAACCTGGAGAGCACTGGTTTCTGCCTTATGCGCCGTGTTTGGTGCTTAAAGAATTTATTATTATTTATTATACCTGTGTATACACACTCAGTGAAGAGACACACAGACATCGTACATTTTACATAAGTGGTAACACTTAATATATCACATCATCATTTCACTATTTATTTAGGTTCACTCTAGTCTTTAATTAACTACAGTTTTACATTCCATCTGTGTGTGACAATTGTCCTTCACCATCATCCTTTTTTCTTTCTATTAACCCTATATGTGTATATATTTAACTAATAAACCGTATAGCCGTTTTTATCATTACCTACTTCGTTAATGTATCACTCGTGGTCTGCGTTAAGAATATAAATATAGGTAAAATCCTTCATTTATAGGATGTTGGGGGCTGTTTCTTTATCGATGTGAGGGCAGAAGAAATGATTTGTTAGAAAACACTATCTAGTGGAGAGTGTTCGTCTTCTCTTTTTGTTCTTATCTCGAATAGGTCTATTTCTTTCTTAACGAGTCAATTTCTGGAGACCTTCTTGACAACATGCCATAGGCCATCCCCACAGACAACTACTTTTGTAGTTGCACACGACACGACAGTGTCATATTAAGATATGTGTTTTGTAAACGTAGTCCTAACGCCAGCCTATTCAGCCGTAAATGGGTACCGGACTTTGCTCTTGAGTTAGGGAATGCAAAGACAGCGAGGAAAGGAACTGTTCACTTCACCTAAAAAGAAGCTGGGCCTAGTATGGTAAAGTATCTGAAGCTTTTCTCCCCTACGTAAGTCCCATAGCAGATATTGCAGTAGGGAAGTGAAGTGTTGGAGACTTGATCCTATTAGGTCCAGCTGTATGAGGTGGGTGACTAGTTATCTTTCTTTCCTAACTCAAGTGCACAGTCAGTTACCCACTTACAGCTAGGTAGACTAGAGCGTGACTGCGGTACACGGTAACTTTGCCGCCAATAGGCAAGAGCTCTAACCAGCCTTTCTCAACTTTTTTTTTTCTTGAAGGAGCCCTTGAAATAATTTTCACGTCTCGGGAAACCCCTGCTTAAAAATTATTATACCCACAATTCAAGGTACCTAAGCGTGGTCAGTAAGTTGTAAATATAATAATTGGCAAGGCTCTTTTAAGTAGATAATGTTTTGTTTTGTAGATCTATTTATTTTGGCCAACTTATTAGTCTACTACTTGTGTGTGTTTCTCCACCATCATAAAGGATATCAAATCTAATACACGTCAGTCGTGGGGGTAGAAGAAACTTCAGTTTTTCCTTTGTTTAACTTCCTACTAGATTTTCTTTTTAACCTTATCCAAGAAGCCATAAAAGTTTTATCACAAATTTCTACGTTACAAGATGCTAGTGAAATATGAATAGGAATGGCAAAAGCTACATTCAACAACATGAAACATATACTGACATCTAAACAGTTATCTCACAAATTAAAACTGAGAATCATAAAGTGTTATATATATTCTGCATTTCTGTATGGTGCAGAAACATGGACGATGAATAAGCATTTGGAAGAAAGAATTGAGGCTCTTGAAATGTGGATATATAGAAGAATGGGGCGTATCTCATGGAAAGAGAAAAAAACAAATAAGCAGGTCCTTGAAAATCTAGGTATGAAAAGAGAACTAATGAGGGAGATCAAAGTTCGGCAGCTAAAATATTTTGGCCACATAAAAAGGCATAACACCTTGCAGAAGACCATAATAGAAGGGAGAGTTGAAAGTAAACGTGCAAGGGGAAGACAACGCTATAAGTTGGAAGATAACATCAAGAGATGGACCGGAAAGAGTCTATCAGAGTGCACCACCAAGACAAGAGACAAAAGACGTTGAAGATGCATTACAGCCAACCTTCGTTGTGGAGATGACAGCTGATGATGATGATGAATGAAATGTGGTATGTACAAGAGTAGTTTTCTTCCCTATTTAAAATTAAACATGAAACTTTAGCCAACCCTTTCTGGAGAAAAAAAGGTAGTTTAGCTGACCTTTCTAGATATTAATCTTGGTACATGTGTCTTTTATCACCCACAGATTATAATTGTTAAAATTTAGTAGCTACACGAAGCACCATACTTTTTCTTAAATTCGCGCGGCAAATCTAACACCGTGTCATTCAATCGCCGTGTCAAGGCCGTGGAAGATGAATCTCTTGGAGTTGTCAGATTTTACACGCTACAAAAAGAATTGTGTGCAGCTTTTGCAGGAACGAGGAATTATACACACCGTCCGACTGTGTGCTAACAATCATGTCATGAGTTTGTCTCTCACAGTTCGCCAACATCGTTAGAGATGCCGCACATGTCAGCAGGACATTCCTGTTTGTTCTGGCACATGGTTAGAGGGCACACATCTGTCCTTCAGGCAGATTATTCTGTTCATTTACTGTTGGAGTAAAGAGATGACTAGCATTGCTTTCTGTAAATCAGAGCTAGGAATTGCCAATAAAGCTGTCATAAAATGGAACAGCAACCTCCGTGAGGTTTGTGCAAATTCACTAATTGCTAATCCCGCTGTAATTGGCGGTCCCAATACGACGGTTGAGATTGATGAAAGTGTGTTCACACGCAGAAAAAATAACGTCGGTCGTGTATTTCCACAGCAGTGGGTATTCGGTGGCATTTGTCGTGAAACAAGTGAGTGTTTCATGGTTCCAGTGCCGGACCGCTCAGCGGCTACACTAATACCCTTTATCATAGCCAACATTCGTCCTGGTACGACAGTTGTGTCTGATAAATGGCGCGCATATAGTACCATTCAGAATTTACCAGGTTTAACTCACGAAACGGTGAATCATTCTGCAAATTTTGTCGACCCAAATATAGGAGCAAACACACAACGAATAGAGAGGTTGTGGAAAGCTCCAAAGAACGCAACTAACGTCAAAACGGAACACAGAGACACATGTTAGATTCCTACATATGTGACTTTTTGTGGCGACATCGGAATAAAGTTCGTCAGTCAGACCCGTTCGGCAGTATCCTGCATGACATTACAGAATTTTGGCCTCCTCTTTAAATTGTGCTGCTACGAACGAACATGTGTATGTCCTGATATGTGCATAGCTTCAGCGATCCTTGGTGATCTGTTCCCCTCACGGTCCTTTATAGGGCCCTGAAAACCCATAAAACTGCACCACGATCCTTTTTAGGGCCCAGAACAAAACTGCACCACGGTCCTTTTTAGGGCCCAGAAAACCCACAAAACTGCACCACGGTCCTGTTTAGGGCCCACAAAACCAACAAAACTGTCCACAAAACTGCACCACGGTCCTGTTTAAGGCCCATAAAACCGTCCACAAAACTGCATCATGGTCATGTTTAGGGTCCACAAAACCAACAAGACTGTACCCTGACAAGAAATCGTTACGCACTGATCCTTTATTTGTTTTCGCCGCTAGGTGGGGAGGGCTGGGTGGGGAGGGCTGGGTGGAGAGGGCTGGGTGGAGAGGGGGTCCCCTCGCTACGTACTGATCCTTTCAAATGTTGACACAATTATCCTGCCACCCCTACTTGCGAAATGCATAATAGACTAACCCCGTACAGGCAAATGTAAGGAAAATGTAGACACAATTATCCTGCCACCCCTTACATGCGAATTGCAAAATAGACTAACCCCGCGCATGCAAATGTACGGAAACCGGTGTGGTCATTGAATTTCAGAATGGGTGATAAAAGACACAAGTACCCTTCCCTTTCATAAATTTTTAAAACTCGTAAGGACAACATAATAAATCTCTGTTAAATAACTGACTTAAGCCAAAAATGGGATTTAATTTTTCTAAGGTAGGCTCTGACATATGAGAGAGCCATGTACAATTAGTAAACAAGTAGGGAAGACACTAGAGGCCATGGAGATGTGGTTTTACAGAAGAATGTTAAAAATACCGTGGACAGCCAAAAAGAGTAATAAGGATGTCCTAAATGAGGCCAATGCACAAAGGAAACGTATTTCACAAGTTACAAAGAAGCAATCCACTTTTTTGAGCATGTTATGAGAAGAGGAAAGCTGGAATATATCGTAACAACAGGTAAGATTGAAGGAAAAAGAGATAGGGGAAGACAAAGAGAGCAAATACTGGACAGTTTGGCATGGAAAGTAGTCCACAGCAGAATTCATAAATTGGACTGGAGACAGGAAGTTGTGACGAGACATGATCTCCTACGACACTAAGCACGGTATTTGAAGAAGAAGAAAATATGCTCGGTAGATTTAATTTCATTAGAGGTTATAAATTGATTTTAATTAACGCTGTTTACAGCATGACTATTGACAATGTTGTATAGTAAAGCTACTAAAAAATATAGGCCAAAGCAATATAACTAATAAAATATAGCCTAAGACACTGTTTTATACAAAACTTTGAAGAAAAAAAAAACACGTTTATTTTTTATTTTAATCACGATCTCTCGCGAAACCTTAGTCCCAACGGAACCCTGGTTGAGAAACCCTGGTCTAACTGCTTAGCCAATCGGACGCTCAAAAATATATCACCAATCGTAATACACAAGAAAACTGATACGTTATCGCCAGGTGTTAGCAACAAATGGATTGTCATGGGGCAGTTCCCTGGACAAGGTAACAGGTGTAGATCAAAGTGTACCGATTAGACAGTATTCGGAAATCGACAGGAAAGAGTTCGGCACGATACTGATACTGATAAATACAGGCTAACTTGGAACAAAAAAAATAATAATAAAGCGTTCAACGGATAGCAAAGGTAAGCAAAAACAACAGGGGATGAAGAAGAAACAGAAGACGGCAGATGAGAAAAAGAAAGAGAGAAGAGGAGGACAAAATGAAGCTGAAGAAGGAGACAAAGAAGAGAGGAGCAAGAAGATGAAGAATAAGAAGGACAAGGCGAATCATGTAAAATGAGGAGGAATATGTGGAGGAAGAAGGGGAAGATATGTTAGAGAAAGAAGAAGATGAAGCAGAACAATAGTTAAAAGATGAGGAAGAGGAAAAATAAGATGAGAAAAAAATAAAAAGATTTAGAAGAGAATATGAAGGGAAAAAAAAGATAAAAACGCAGATGAAAACGAAGAGGAGGAGGGAGAACAAGGAGCAGAAAAAAGAGAAGGTGAAAGAAGAAAAAACGGAATGTGCAGCACTAGAAAAAGGAGAAAGGGAAGAATAATCGACGAACATTTTAAAAAGCAGACGACACAAACAGACCAAACAAAAAGAAGAAAATTGAGTTGAGAAGAAGAACACAGAGAAAATATGATAAAGTATCCGGATGAGAAAAAAGATGAAACAATGAAGTTTGGAGGAAGAGAAGGTGAAAGAAGAAAAATATGAAGTTTCGAGAATGAGAAAATGAGACAGATGACGGAAGGAAATGGAAGCCGCCAAAGCTGAAAAAATCTGACACAAAATACCTCTAAAGAAAAAATGGGCCCTGACAGTTGAACCCCTCCTTCCTCTTGTCCTCATTATCTCAGGAGGATATTATGAAGTTTGAAGATAGGGTGGCACGCGCCATTCTTATCCTCAGGCCATGAGCCTAGAACATCATTTGATATTATCTTCCGTCACGTGATTAAACGACTTTTGTAATCTTGTTCATGAAAGGTCTTCAGAAAACTGGAGTAGTCGTTCGTGATGAAGGCGGGGACTGTGGGGTTATACTAAATAACGAGAAAACGATTTGTGAGATCGGTCGCTCATCAAGTTTCAACATTCTCAGATTTGATGACGAGGAAACAGTTTAATCAACACGCCGGCGGACAGTATCAAAATAAGAGTAATTTCGATGCAGCAAAGTATGAAAAGTGGGTGATTGCACAAAATAAAAGGATTGAAGTTATATGACAAGATCACCAAAGTGGAACAGATGGCAAGCACCAGGCAAGCGCCTGTGGAACAAGAGATGAGAAGACGATGCTAGAGATGGATAGGACGCACTTTGAGGAATCCTGCTGAAAGCTATACCAGGCAATACTTATTATGGAATTCCCAGGGTAAGAGAAACAGAGTTGACCGACAGCACAAGGAGATGAAAGCTGGAGGCAGAAGTAACAATCACGAGGAAGACATGGAAAAAACTGAAGCTGATGGCACGTGACATGAAGACCCTGGGTATATGTTTGATGAAAGCCCATGATCCTTGGGGAGCTGAAGGGTGATAAAGAAGAAAACGAGGAGTAGAGAACACAAGAAGCTTATTATCTTCTTTTCGTTGTCCATGACAACAGAACACGACCACGTCACCATCAACATCCAGCATCATCACAGCGAAGAGACAGGGATTTCTGAGTTGTGGCAAACAGAGAGATGAGAAAGGTTTATTATTCTTCCTTTTCGAGTGCCATGTCAACTGGGGTTGGTGATCATGTCTCTCCACAACTTCCTGTCACCATCATTACTATTGTTTCCCTAGTTGCTCCAGATGGAGCACGAAGGCACCAGTGCAGCTAGTTATCAGCCTACAACAAAGCGTTCATGTGTTTTAGCAGGGCCGGCGCTACCGACGGTGCAACATGTGCATTTGCACGGGGCGGCAAGCTTTGGGGGGCGGGAACAAATCTTTTTACTAATTTTCACAATCTCACCATAATATTCCGCCTGGGAGCCGCGATGGTGTAATGGTTACCACACTGCGCTAGCGATCAGGTGTTCAAGGTTCAAGCCCGGGCGCGGGCATTTGTAAGAGTGTCATCGACCGGGATTTTGACTGAATAACCTAAACGGCTCCTGAAATAAACCCTCTGTGGATGGTGTCACGGAGTGTTCGGAGGTTTCGTCTAGATTATTTTAAAATTCCTTACTTTTCTATTCCTTCATATTTTGTCTGTTTTTTCTACGAAATATTTGCACCTGCGGTCTGTTCTTTAGCTGTTTTTCAAGTCTTTACTAATAGTTCTGCCATACGATCCTAATGTTATCTTCTCCTACAAAGGCACTAAAAGGTATTTCTTTAGGGACGTCAGTACAATTTATTCGCTTGGTCGAAACCACAGTGGTTCCCAGAGGATTATATTTCCGTGTTCAGTGGTCAACTGAAGACCGCCACGATAAATCTTCCGGCATGGCTGAAAGAGAGACGGGAATTAATTAACTTGGCGTGGGAATCAGGAATTTTTTTTTTATCGACCGTTCTATGTTGGCGGCTCGAATGTTTCAGTTGTTTTCGAGTGTGCATTCAAGGAATTTAATTTTGCTCAGTGTTAGTGTACTATGTGTTACAGTGATAAATAAGTTTTTTAAACATTTTATGGAAATTAGTACAGTGTTTCAGCCTCCATTCATTACTAAATAATACATTTTATTGAAACACGGTTTATTTAAAAAGTTTTAATATTCAAATAGATATAATGTCCGATAAAAGAAAAAAAAACTATCAGGTGCCGAATATCGGAAACGGAAACTGGAAAAAGAACGCGATATTCAAAAACATAGCGGGGCTTTACATAAATATCTAAAAACTGAAACAGCTGATGTAGGACAGAAGAAAATAAGCAAATATACGGAAACAAATGATTCTGAGCTGATGGCAAGTACTTCTAACTCGGACCCCAGTAACGTAGATATTACTAACAATGTCGAAAATGAGACTGATTTGACCGTTTCCAATTCCAGAGATTTAAGTGATGAACTTGAGAGGACACTGATCCGGCAAGATGGAATCCTTCTTTAAGCGATACTGAAAGACTGGAAATCGTAAAAAAAGACCTGCCAGAGAGACCAAAAAATGAGTTCGTTTTTCCGCGCAGCTCTAATGGTCGGAAATTTTCACAAAATTTTTACACTAGGGAGCTAAGCAATGGAGAACATATTAATCGATCATGGATAGTGTATTCAAAAGAAAAAGATTATGTATTTTGTTTCTGCTGTAAGTTGTTTTCCTGTAATAATATGTCACTCACTACTGATGGCTATAATGATTGGGGCCATTTGTATGTGTATCATAATGAACACGAAAAATCTAAAAACCACTTGGAGTCCCATACAAAGTGGATTGAATTATCGTCCAGGCTTAAATCAGTACAGACAACTGATTCAATGCAACAAAAGTTATTAAATTCAGAAGTTCGACACCGGAGGAGCATAATAGAACGCCTAATTGCTATTGTCCAGTTCTTGAGCCAACAATGCTTGCCATTTCGTGGAACATCTGATAAATTATATGACCCTAACAATGGAAATCTTTTAAAGCTTGTTGAACTGATTGCCAGATTTGATAGTGCTATGTGTGAACATTTAATGAGAGTAGCTCGTGGATCGACCCAACATTACCTTGGGAAAAAAACATTCAAAATGAATTGATTGCTCTTCTCTCTGGAACCATTAAAAAAAAGAAATAATTTCTATGGTGGAGAAAGCTAAATATTATAGCATAGTTGCAGACTGTACTCCCGATGTAAGTCACATTGAACAATTAACACTAATTGTAAGATTTGTTAATACGAATCCAGATGATATCAACATTCATGAGCATTTTCTTGGTTTCATTGCTGTAGAAGCCACTACAGGCTCAGCGTTAACCGAATGCATTCTAAGAAAATTGTCAGACATGAATATTCCAATCGCAAACATGCGTGGCCAGGGGTATGACAATGGATCAAATATGAAAGGAAAACATTCAGGAGTTCAACAACGTATTAGAGACTTGAACCCGAGAGCTTTTTATATCCCTTGCTGTTCTCATTCTCTCAACTTGGTGGTCAATGATGCCGCGATGTCATCTAGAGAAAGGGTTTTATTTTTTGAAACGGTTCAGAAATTGTATGTGTTTTTCTCAGCGTCAACACTGCGTTGGGGAATCCTTGAGAAACATATTACAGCTCGAAAGCCCAAGCCACTAAGTACAACTCGCTGGGAATCTATAATCGAGGCCATTCGTCCTTTAAGATATTATATTGAGGAATTTTATGAAGCATTGATAGAAATTGCTGATGACAAGTCAGTAGACAAAATGGCGAGACATGAAGCTGAAACCCTTGCCCTAAAACTCAGAGATTTTAAATTTTTATGTTGTCTGGTTCTATGGCACTATGTTTTAAACGAAATTAATGTTGCTAGTAAACTGTTGCAAAGCATAAAAATGGAATTGACTAGGGCCATAACAACTTTGAGAAATGTTCTCCAAAGCCTCAAGAATCTCAGAAATGATGAATCATTTCAAAAATTTGTTGTTGATGCTAAAACATTAGCTGAGAAAGTTGAAGTTGATCCTGATTTGATACCAACGTTTGAATGTACTAGAGTGCGTCGGCAGAAAAAGCAACACAACTATGAAGCAAGAGATGAACCTATTTTGGATCCCAAAACTAAATTCAAAATTGAATTTTTCTTTGTTATTATTGATGTTGCAACCAATTCTATTAAAGAAAGGTTCGAGCAATTGGAACATCACAGTTCACATTTTTCCTTTTTATATAACATCCCTAAATTGAAATCCGAGACGACAAATGAGCTCTTAAACAAATGTAAAAACCTAGAAGGCGTTTTAACATCAAGAATCATCAAGAATTGATGCCTTTGAGCTATGTGATGAACTGAAAGTAGTATCCAAATTAGTACCAGAAAATACACCGCCAATTGAAGTTCTTCGTTACATTATTGAAAATAACATTGCTCCTAATGTCGCTATAGCCTTAAGAATATTACTAACTTTGCCTGTAACGGTAGCAAGTGGTGAGCGTAGTTTTTCAAAACTGAAGCTTATTAAAACTTATTTACGCTCAACAATGGCCGAAACTAGATTGGAAGGACTTGCCATGATTTCAATTGAACATGAAATCGGTCAAAAATTAGACTACGCAGACCTTATGTCTGCTTTTGCAAATATGAAAGCAAGAAAAGTGTCTTTTTAAGCAGTACATACTTCAAACAATATAAATTCAAATAATGTGAAAATAGTGCTAAAAACTATAACATGTACATACTATAGTTAAGTGTTTGTGATTCAACAGTTCATCGTTCCACATGAGAAGAGCATCCCCTATATGTAAGTAATGTAACTACATTTATTTCATATAATTGTCTCTAAAAAAGTCAATGGTTTATTTTCAGTACTATACAGTATTTTCATCAATTTATCAACACATTATTATTAATGGTACTATTTAAAATTAGGCTAATGGTCATGAAATTAATGTTGAAGCTTATTTAACATAATGGTTTTAAAAATTTCAAACGTTAATTTAAGGTTGGGCTGGGGCGGCAAGGTATGGTATTGCACGGGGCGGCAAAATTCCTAGGGCCGGCCCTGTGCTTTTGCAGTGGTAGCTTCTAGAGCTGCCTTTCTCAACCTTATCAATCCTGGAGGAACTCTTGAAATAATTGTCAGGTCTCAGGGAATCCCTTCATAAAAATTATTACAGTTACATCTCATGGTACCTTAGCGTAATCACTAAGTTGCAAATATAATAATTAAAAAAAAAAAATTGTCAATGCTCATTTTCAGTTAAAAAAAAAAAAAAAAAAAAAGTCAGCGGAACTATAAATTTTAGCTAACTCTTTTTGTGTGGTCCCCCCTGCCCGCTAAGGATATCAACTCAAGTCAGTAGTATAGGTAGAAGACACTTCAGTTTTTCTTTTTTTTTAAATTTTCGACTTATGATTTTTGTACTTTACCCAAGTTGGCCTAAAAGTCTTATCACAAATTTCTACTCTATAAACTGCGAAGGAGATACTGTATGTGTCACCGTTACTTAGTGTTAGTTTATCTTCTTTGTTTTATCTTCCAAGTTTCAGTTAATATCTTTACTGGCCATCTCCGCCAGAGGTGTAAATTCCTGGATGATACTACTGTCTTTATCTTATGTAATTCATGTTCGTTCAGTTCCTTCTTTGATGTTAAAGTGACTTCTCATATAGTGGTAGTGTGAAATAATCATGGCATACGTTCAGCAACATTTAAGGAGGAAATCAACTCCTAACTGATCTATCGAAACTTTTATTTACATGATACTGAAACAGGCATGATGAGTCATTCAAAGTATGTCAAAATTCAGGGGTACTTCATACCCGAGATCTATATCTTGTAAACTTTCCTATTCTTCTTTATCCTATTAACTCCTGTAGACATTCTTATTCTTCCCAAAATCTGCTACTATATACTCGTGGTACCTATGCTCCTCAATAGCGTACCATTTCTTTTATATCCTTTTTGATCTTTTCTTTATGAACTGGTCAGACTTGCCTCTATAGCCATTTCTAGAAACATAATCAATCTTATACACTAAATATAAATGTTCACCGTCAGATACTTACATGAGAGAGCATATTTGCGGTTCTCATATAGAAGTCGAAACTCACTTTTTTCTTAAAAGTCGTATGTAATTCTTGACAACTCAAACTTTGTTCAACATGGCTCCTCCATAATATCTATAGTTTCCTTCATATATTTACAGCCTTTCGTTACTTTGTACATAGTCGTTATACATTCATAACCATCCGTTTCTTGATACATAGTCGTAAAGTTCTCATAGCGAACTGGCAAATCGTGCTTCTGCAAAACTCTCCTGGAAACAAAATTCTACTCTGTGCAAAATATAATCACAATCCAATACTTACAAGACAGCATAAACGCTGATCTCCTTTTAGAAATAAACACTAACTGTGAACTACAGAATCAAATACTATCTTCCGATAGAATAACACTTGCTAGTGATGGCTGGACATCTATATATATATATTCATATAAACCCCATCTGTAAAACCACAGATGGTACATCTTGTCCTGCACAGCAGCTCGAAATCTTCTCAGCACCTGATCACACACTGATGACCAACTCAGGACTGACTAATGACCTCTGGTCATTTTTTGCATGGTGTGTTTTTTTTTCTTTCTTTCGTCACTCTCTGATTCGCTGACCCAAATCTTTTTACTTAAATTTATTGGTCGAGCTTTTCCGTTCTCGAACATTCTATATACAACTCTTAGTAATCACTCACTTTCAGTTAACGTGAGCCGATATTCTAAACTGTTGTCAGTTAGCAATTTATTATTATTTTCATTCATTATTTTTTCTTGTCAGCTGTCCTAACTGTTCACCTCACTCTAACAATAGCACGAATAATGCTAGGGCAAGCCTCGCGGTGACATACAACCCGGGGCCACACAAATGTATCCCGTAGGGAGACATTTGCGTTCTATCAACAACTATCTAGTCCCTAACTATAATGTACTATCCTATACCTGCTCCTGTACATATACATTTACAAACTATGAGTTCTAATATGGAAAGTCGCAAAGACAAAACCATAAATGTAATATCATTCCATTACCAATAACTAATGCTTCAATTAGCTTTATAAAGTATCGCGACGTAGGATATGTATATCATTACTAAAATATATAACCTCATATGATACAACAACTCATCAGTAATATTTCAATACATGCAATATATATATATATATATATATATATATATATATATATATATATATATATATATATATATATATGTATATATATATATATATATATATATATATATATATACAGGTCGACATGGTAACTGTCTCTGGAAACAGATTTGTCAGCACTCGTCATGTCTGTAGTATCTGCCGTCAATGTCATTACCGAATTAGAACGGTCAGATAGGCGGAGTTATACTTAATAGCATGGCGAAGCGTGCATAGCTAACTGCGAAAGTAATGTCACATGGCTGTTAATCATCTCTCAAGTAGCCACATATAATATATTTGGTAATTCATCTGCTAATTCTAAACTATGATTACTGCTCAAAGCAGCAATACTACAAAGCATGTCGTGTTCCTGGTGTCGCTATGTAGTCAGCGCAATGGTAACTGGGGTATATCATTTGTGGGTGGTGAAGGGGAAAAGGGTATGAGTGCACTCTTTGCTACCTGTATATAGGTGAGAGGAATTTCTTACATTTCTATGACTTGGCTATGCCTATTTCATATCTCTTCTTTTTTTTTTCTTCTCTTTTGCCAATTTAAATGTGCATATAACTGGAATCTATACGCTATACAAACAAATATGACAATAATGCTATCAATACTTAACAGTAATTATCAGTCTTGATCCTCTGGTGTGCTGAATCCGATATCTTGGGAAGTACACTAACAAGCTCTGTGAGTTTATCTAGAATAAGTCTACATAGTCAGGACTCTGTGTTTCTCTAGATTACAGTCTGATTATTTCTTTTTTTTCACAGTTCTATACTCTCGTCCCTTAAAGAGTTACATGAATAGTGTGAGTGTCCAAGTGTCCAATAAATCAACTAACTTAACTACTGGAAAAAAATATAGTGACTTAGTGATAGGTACTATGTTGATAAAGTACCTAAAAGCACTGTGCTGGGGAAGTGCTGCGATTAGTACGTTCGCTGGGGGAGTACTTTACGATGATTACACTGCCTGGATAAGTTTTGATAATTCTTTTGCAAGCTCTAACAATGTAATGTCTCTACTGGAGAGACGACTGTCGTAATGTGACGAAGTTGGTATCGATTGTGATGTTGTGTTAACAGTCGCTCTGCAAGAAAAAGAGGGCGATGAAATATTTGGACGATGTTTTAAAACCGGAATCGGCTTGTAAACTGGGCGATGATTTCTTCTGAACTTGGCTCGTACATGCTCTTGTGGTAGACGTAATAACTTCGCTCGCGGCGATGAATCTCCTGATGAGGGGTGGTAAGGGTGCTTGGTAGCTGTACGTATCTCAGTGTTGGTAGTATCATCCATGCAATCGATGTCGCTTTCTTCTCGTTCTGTTATCTCAAGTTCTGACTCATAAGGTGCTAAAGGCGTATCGATAATGTTCTTTTCTCTGTGTGTCTCATCGGAAGGTTGCGATGCTTGATTGTTTGTATGTTCTTCTGTAGGGCTCCGACTATGGTGTGTTATGTTGTTTCTTATTGCTTGCAAGGGCCTCTCATCTTCGCTGTCCCAGCTGGAGTGTGAAGACTGGTGTGGGTTGTTGCTGACTTCAAAGTATCGGTTGTAATCCTTCACTGCCATAATATGTTTGACTCGTTATGGAAGCGTGGGGTTCGTTCTCATGCACTGATACTGGTAAGCAGCTATCTCGATCGTGTGAACGATTGTCTCAAAATACTAATCTTTCTCTTAATTCCGGTATCGGAATATCTTGTTCGTCTTGTGACGTGTCTCTGCAGCGATTTAATCGATCTATAGCATCCTGTAGTTGATTTGGGGTATCACGCTGTTCCGTGTCAATATCAAGATCATCATCTGTGTCAAGTTCACTGTGTGAGGTGTTTGACGTCTCTGTGGAATTGTAGTGATTCAATGTGGCTTTTCGTACGGGTCTGCCATTCGTTAAAGCTGGTGGTGCTATCGGGCGATGATTATCTTTCTTCATTTGTGCTGCATGAGCTTTGGTGACTATGTTCTTCTCTTCATGCCATAATATGTAATTTACAGGTGTTGTCTTTTCAAGTACCTTATATCCATCGAGCCATCGTGCGTCAAATTTGTTATCGCGAACATTCTTCTTATAATAAACTTTATCACCAACTTGAAATTGTTCCAATGTAGCTTTTTTATCGTGTTGTTTCTGCCATTTCTTGAAAGCTTTCTGCGAATTGCGATTAGCTATCTGGTGTGCTCTGTGCTTCTCTCGTAAGATAATTTCGATGGGATCTTCTCCTACATACTTCCTCTGAGGCTGCAAGAGGTTGTCTAATGGAAAAGTAGGTTCACGTCCATATAGCATATAGAATGGTGACAATCCTGTCGTCTCATTTGTATTTACACGTATTGCTTCGAGCGTTTGATTGATATATGTCCCAATATTGCACATTTCCTTGTATATATTTGGCATGGACGTCATGTAAAGTCGCATGTATTCGCTCATTTCTTCCATTTGCCTGAGGCCTGTAGAAACTACTAGTGGTATGTTGAATATGCAGAGTCTTGAGTGTTTTCTTGAAAGGGTTACCGACGAATTGTTTCTCGTTATCTGTGATTATCCTCCTAGGGCAGCCATGTCTTGGTAGGAATTCTTGCAGAAAAAACTCAGTTACTGTCGCTGACATTATATTTTTTAGAGGATAACTTTCAGGCCATACCGAATATTGATCAACGATGTGCAGAAGGTATCTATTTCCGGACTGGGTAATGGGGAATGGACCAGAAATGTCCATGCTTACGACTTCCATAGGGAAATGGGATTGTTTCATCTCTTGCAAGGGAACTCTAGTTGGTCTCATATTTCTCATTCTGCACGTTTTGCAAGTACTGACATATCCAATGATGTCTTTGTACATTGACATCCAGTAGTACCTTTTCTTGATAATGTCGATGGTTTTATCCCTTCCAACATGTCCGTTATTGTCGTGAAACTGCACTAATAACTCAGGCACTAATAACTGGGGAATTACTTTCTGTAGTCTCCCTTCTTGTTTCTCGTCAATGTGATATAGAACTTGGTCATGTGGCAGAATAGTATACTGTTTGAGTGACGTGGGTTTCGTTCTACTTCTTTAATAAGCTTGAGAATCTCGGGGTCTTTTCTCTGCTCAGTGTGTACGTCAAATGTGTCCAAGTCTACTGTTTCTGGTGTACCAGTATCTGTTGCGGTGGTGTTAAAGTCGACATGTACCCTGTTGAAATTTATGATGTTGATCTCCTTTGCATTGTCGTTGATGTCAGTGAAAGCATCAGGATCATCTTCCTGTGTGGTACTAGGGTGTGGGATTCAAGAAAGGAGGTCTGCACAAGTGTTTTGAGTACCTGGAATGTATTCAATTTTTGTGTCATAGGATTGCAAGTTCATGGACCAGGTCTGCAATTTCTTGGGCTGCTCATGTGTCTTAGTGAGCCAATTCTCCAAGGGTTGGTGATCCGTTCTAATGATGAGTTTGGTTCCTCTAATGTAAAAATCAAGCTTCTGGATCGCGTAATGTATCACGAAAGCTTTTTTCTCCGTAATCGACCATCGTCTCGTGTTTTGGAGAGAGCGTGTGACACAAATGCTATGGGCATCTCGTTGGGAATCTTTGGTATGAAATGTGTCTCGTCTTCTTCTCTAGGTTGGACTAAACAAGCACCTATTGCAGTATTGGAGGCATCAGTGTATAAGATCATTGGGTGAGATGTATCAGGATGTGCGAGAAGTGGTATTGTTGTAAGCGCATTCTTGGGGTAGTCAAAAGATTTCTGACATTCTACCGTCCACTTGAATCGTGAATACTTCTTTGTAAGAGCAATAAGCGGTTCAGCGGCCTTTGAGAATTTAATAACGTGGCGTCTGTAGTAACCACAGCAACCGATATAAGCTCGTACCTGCTTTACTGTTGTGGGGGCAGGCATCTTCCTAATCGCTTCCACTTTGTCTGTGTCAGGGCGAATGCCATCTTTGTTAACTATGAATCCTAAATATTTGGTTTCCGTCTTTAGAAACTCACATTTGCTAAGCTTGAGTTTAACTTGGTGGTGTCGGAGGCGATCAAAATCTTGCTCAACTTTCTTTAAGTGGTCATCCACGGTACCTGATGTATGAATAAGTTCGTCATCTATGTAGGCTAATGCAAAAGAATGCATTCCCTGCAAAACCTCGTCCATCAGTGCCATGTATGTTGCGGGGCTCCATTTCAAATCAAAAGGCATGACGTTCCACTTATAGCTACTCATGTGTGTACAAAATGTGGACTTTTCTTTAGCTGCTGGTGTCATAGGAATACACCAAAATCCTGAGCGTGCATCTAGTGTAGTAAAATGTGTAGAATGTCCGAGTGTCGCCAAAATATCATCAATGCGTGGTAATGGGTATGAAATCGTCTTGGTAATCCTGTTCAATGCGCGGTAATCGCAGAAAATCGACTTGTTCCATCTTTTTTCGATACAATTATTATTGGCGATGACCATGCTGATCTCTTCTTCTTTGATCCTTAGCCGCCGACCGTCAAAGCAGTCAGTGGCCATCACGCCTAGTGGTGTCTTGTAGGGCAACAACAAATTGATTCCACTTTGCTCGGTCGGCGGCCTCCTTCGTACAGTGCCCCAACTCTGGTTCATTCTTTGCATCTCAGCCTCCACAGTCCTCCGCCAGGTTGTTTTTGGTCGGCCTCTTTTTCGTTTTCCTTCAGGGGTCCAAAGCATAGCTGTTCTTGTGATGGCATCGGGGTCTCTTCTGAGGACATGGCCAACCAGCTCCAGCGTCTGCCAGCTATGATGGTGTGCATGTCCTCTTGCTTGCTCCGAGTAAGCAGATCTTGGTTGGTGATGGTATTCGGCCAAAAGATTCGGTGAATTGTTCTTAGGCATGTTGTGTGAAAAGAGGACAATTTTGACATTTCCTTCTCTGTAACTCTCCAGCATTCCGCACCATAGAGAAGCACAGAAAGCACACAGCTCTGATATAATCTTAATTCTGTGCTTGTGCTGTATTGAGAGGACTTCCAGATGTTGTTTAGGCTAAAGAAGGCTGTTCTTGCTTTATTCATTCTGATGTTGATGTCTTTGCCTGCCCCGCCGTCTGGTGTTACTATGCATCCTAGGTATGTGAAGGTGTCTGTCTGTACCAGTTGCTGATTCCTTACTGATATGGGCTCAGGGTTGCTCACATTGAGCGTCATGACCTCTGACTTCTTTAAATTGATGTTCAAGCCCACCTGCTGGCTATACTTATTAAGTATATCCGTTTTTTCCTAGATGTGTTGATGTGAATGTGCTAGTAGTGCAATGTCATCTGCATATTCCAGATCTTCCAATGTAGAAAATGTAGTCCATCTTATTCCTCTTGGACTGCCCTCTGTTGTCTGGCGCATCACCCAGTCTATGACTGTTAAAAATAGAGTGGTTGATAAGGGGCATCCCTGTCGTACTCCTGTCTTCACCTCAAAGGTTAGGTTGCTCTGCCCAACACTATACGTAAAGTTGGCATAGAGGCTTTTTATGATTGACACTATGCAGCTTGGAATTCCATAAGCCCTCAGTATTTTCCATAAACTGTCCCTATGTATGCTGTCAAAAGCCTTTTCAAAATCAACGAAATTAATGTACATCTGTCTTTGCCATTCTGAGCACTGCTCTATAATGTTCCCGAGAGTGAATATATGATCTACACATCTTCTGTTCTTTCTAAATCCCGCTTGTTCTTTCCTCAGTTTGTGATCTACTGCTTTTGAAATTCTCTGTATAATTATCTTGCCTAGTATTTTGCTGGGAACTGAGAGAAGGGTGATTCCTCTCCACTTATTGCAATCTGCAAGATCTCCCTTCTTGGGCAATTTGACAATTATTCCTTTGTTCCACTTTGATGGTTGTTGTCCCTGTTTTCCAGATTTGTGCAAATAGCGGTTCTAATAGTTCTGCTGCTAGCTCAGGGTCTGTCTTGAATAGCTCTGCTGTCGCCGCTGGGAACGGCACTATATAACAGCGTGTAACCGTGGTGGCTGGTTACTGCATCCAAATAATCTTATGTGATCGCTGTAACAATCTATCCAGGTGATATGCCAAATCTTCGCACCGTGTAGACCTTTCGTCACAGGTCGTACATATTTTCTTCTGAGTTTATTGTCATTGAATTTCCTAGTGATCGTAGTGTTTACTGGTTTACTTAAATATATTGTGGGTGGTAACTGGCGACTGCCAGAGGTGGAGTTACCCAAATGAATGTTGGTTCAAGACCAGGTCCTTACTACTCACGTAAGTTGTCAGTGATCATTTGTATCTTCCTAGTGCTTCCATACATGAGTAAGTAACAGCAATAAGTCATGGAAAACAATTTATTATTAGACTAAAAGGCAATGTTCATACACGACTCAATAACCTGGCTATCAGCGGCCAGAACGCCTGTGGGTTACATGAATCGTAAGGTCTCTGCAAAAGGACATCATCATAACAACATGTCTGCTTGACCCTGCTAAAAATGTCGATAGGCTTTTGCCTAATGTCTCGATATACATTTCATAGCAGACTAATCGTTCTAATAGAAAAAATGGTTGTCATACAAACCGGGTGAACACATCCCACAAAACTGGAAAACTCAGTCTCCTCGAATAACATACTTGTGAATAACATTGAAACTTTCAGTGGTCAGGCATCTCCTCGACCAGAGGTTAACTACACAACCTTTAAAAACCCGGCCCGCACTAAGGCTGAAACACGTCTACCTCACTTAACAGTGAACCCCGTGACTGAACTGTGTTCTGACCGCGGTAGTCAAAAATAGCTATCGACGATCTCATTGGTCAAGCTCGACCAGTGATGTTTTGTTAGCAACTAATCTTGCTCAAGATCTTTAGCTGTTCTTATATTACTGTTTAACGTGCTAGCTAGCGTTAACACAGGCCCTCCGGTGACACTGCATTTAAGTTATCATGGCCAGGAGCTTTTGCATTCTTTAACCCTTTGGTTGCTGTGGTGATTTCTTCTTTACGTGGAATGTCTGTATTTACATCTAGATCGTTTTCAGCCTCAGGAACATTCAATTTTGTCTCTGGTGGTTCCTTGTTCAGAGTTTATCTGAAGTGCTCTGCCCATCTTGTTTCCTGTCCCTCTGCTGTCGTGATGAGATTTCTTTGCTTATCTCTTACTAATGTAATGTTGTTTGCACCTCGTTTTCCGCTGATGAATTTAGTTATTTTGTATACTGTGCTTTGTTCATTTCTCAGTGCTGCCTCTTCTGCCTGTCTTGCAAGATCGTCTTGGAAATTCCTTTTGTTGGCTCGGGTTTGGCGTTTAACTTCCTTGTCCAGCTGACTGTACTGTTCGCTATATAGTTGCATTAACCTGGGGGACTTCGCTTCTGTTTTCTTTCTTTTCATTTCCTTTCTCGGTGTTATGGTGTTTAATGTTTCTGGTGTTATCCAGTCTTGCTTCTTCCTTTCCTGGAATCTCAAGCATGATTTGCGGCTTTCCTTATATATTGTTGAAATGGTGTTGAATTTCCGGTCTATATCATCAGTCAATGTCTTCTCCTGACTTTTGGCAAATTGATATCGTTTCTTTATGTCAGCCACAAAAGCTTTTCTGGTAAGGGGGTCCTTCAATTTGCTGATGTCAAACCTTTTCTGTGTAGTTACAGTTGGTCCAGCCCTTCTTAGTTTCACTTTCAGTTTTGCTACTACTAAATGGTGATCACTTCCCACATCTGCACCTCTTCTTACCTTCACATCTTGTAATGCATGTCTCCATCTCCCATTAATCATGATGTGGTCTATCTGGTTTCTGTCCCGACCATTTGGTGATTCCCATGTTAATTTGTGAATTTCTTTATGTGGGAAAAGTGTTCCTCCAATGACCAGGTTGTTAATACTACAGAAACTTATTAATTTATCCCCATTTTCGTTTGCTGTTCCGCTGCGGAATTTCCCCATTACTCTTTCATTATATGTATTGTGTGTACCAACTTTCGCATTGAGGTCTCCCATTACTATAATATCTCGATCTCTCTATAATTCCTGCACTCAACATGTCGTTTATAGATTTCTCCACTATTTCACGGTTTTTCAAAGGGGTGTGGTAGGGTTTCAAACTAGTAGGTTCTTCTGTTGGGGTCTGAATGTCCATATATACCGTACTGGTTCCGCCTAACTCCATGTCCGTCAGTGCGAATACGTCCTGATGTTTCGTGATGAACAAACGGGCTGATCACCCGTTTGCCAGTCACTTCGATTACGGAAACAACAGCAGATAAATTGATTTGCCATTGCCCTAAAGACGCCAATAGGCGTGATGGGAAACAATGGCAAAGAAAACATATCTGCTGTTTCCCTAAGACGCCACTAGGCGTAATGGCCACTGACTGCTTTGACGGTCGGTGGCTAAGGACGGAAGAAGAAGAAGAAGAAGTTTCGTGATGAACGCACTAAGTTTAGTTTTATGTTGACCATCTACGTTCAGTGTCGCCAATAATTGCGATAACCGGTCTGGTGTGTGATCCTGTATCTGGGACTCGTGGTTTGTCCACGTTGTTTTAACATATGTATTTTCTATGTCCGTTCTGTGAATGTTACGTCTGCTGTCTCGTTCACTACAGCAGTATTCAAAGGGTTTTGGATATCTTGATTCATATCTTCGATACAGTGGTTTGTTTGAGTATCTCGTATTGGGTTTCCGCCATGGAGTATGCTCTACATCTGTTCTGTGATTATAGTGTCCACTATAGTGAGAAGGTGGTCTATTATACCAACGGCCTGTTTTCTTTGCTGGGGTTGGCAATAAATGGTGGGTAACAAGATTAACATGGTGCGATTTTTTTTTACTGTTGCCTGTTCCTCTGTATATCCCATCGTATGCTTTTCTCCTTATTACTTGATCAACTTCATGCATAACGAAGGTATTTAGTTCTTTCCGTATCTAAATATATGTCTTCAGGTTCATCTCTGCAAGCTCGTTCATATGCCTAAAATTCTTGATCTTCTGCGTTGCTATGATTAATGTATTGTTCACTTGGGTATCCTCCTGGTAATGGTGTGTCATCTTGATAGTCTTGACTTGTGGGGCGGCGTGGGGGTGAGGTGGGATCTGACATGGTGTGTGGAATGAAGGGTATCGATAGGTTGTGTCTTCAGGTTCATCTCTGCAAGCTCTATCATACGGTGTGTCATCTTGGTTAGAGTTTCTTCTCTCTCTGTGTGTGGGAGTAACATAGTTCTCATGCACATAATCAGTGCTATCCCTATTTGACATGTGGTATGATCGTCGACATGTATATTTCCTGTTGCTCTCTTGGCTGTAGATTCTCCTTCTGTATGTTGTTCTACTCGGTTTGACAAACGTTTTTGTTTCTGGAATCCGGCGCCTAATCTTGTGAGTAAATTGGTTACCATATGTACTTTGCCGTTGAAATCGTCTATCAGAGTCGGAGGGGTCATATGGGGTATGATTTTGGGATGTGTATGGGGCGGGGAAATGATGGTGTTGACTCTGCTTGACGTCAAGCATTCTGTTGTTTATAGCACAGGTCAAGGACGATCTTCGTACTTTAGCAATTATCGCACCACTGTGTATCGTCATAGCTTGTCCCGATGTGTTTACAATCATGACTGAAAAGTCACGGGAGGGTGATACTTCGGCAATACCTTCAGTAACAAACATGAGGGGTTCGTCATTGATGTCCTCATTTTCTAAGGGTTCAATCTGGATTGTTTGTCCTGGTCCGATATAATTGGAACTCTTAATTCGACCTTTAGCTATCACAAGCGTGTTAGGTAGTACTGTAACTGGCGTCGTTAAGCGTACCAGGGAGGCAATATGTATATCATCCTGCACCTGTATATATTCACCATTGACATTGATCTTATGCAAGTCAAAATATATTCTGGCGTTGTGGCGAGTAAGGAAGTCTCTACCAAGGATGAAATTTCTAGACATCCCACGTGTAATTATGAAGGGATGTGTAAGCTGTTGCTGTCCTATCTGGAATGTAATATATGCTGTACCACATGACTTCATGGATTCTCCTGTCACCGAGGCCATATACGTATTTGATGGTCGGAACTTTACAATATGCGCAAGAGTGAACACGGTCCAATTGCGCACTGCCATACGGGGCTGCTCAGTAACTGCCCACCACTGCGAGCGGTAACATTGTCCGGCGCGCAAAGTTTTAAAAAAAAATCACGTTTATATTTTTGTTTTCAGTCAGGATTTCTTACGGAACCTCTAGGGACATCTCACGGAACCTCAGGGTTCCGTGGAATCCCGGTTAAAAAACCCTGTTCTGTAATAATTTTTTACTTGATCAGGGTGCCATCCCCATGACAACCAACTATTATTGGCCCCTTACGACATGCATGAGGGAGCAGTAGTTCTTTTTTCTGTTTCCCCAAGGACAAGATGTTTATTAATTCTGTAGCTCTCTCCCCTCCCCCCATATGGCGTTAAACTGTTGACGATCTTTTTTCTGTTTCTTCTTCAGTCTGTTTTTTCCTGCTATCACAGTATATTCCAATTGCCATCTTCTCATAACACGCTTAAAGAAAGGCGGTTGACTCCTAATATGAGTACTAAGCTTTCTTGGCGTAGTGGATATTGTTCAGGACATCCTGACTGTTTACTCTTGGTAACAGCCTTAAGTTTTCTTAACATTCTTCAGCAAAACTCATCTATGTGGCCTCCATGGATATTTTTTTCCCTTTCGTTTACTGATTGTTCAACTCGCCTCCATGTTGCAGAACTGGCTCTATATAGTACTAAAGTATTCGAACTCATACTTCCATTGACAAAGAGTTGTTGTATAGAACAGAGGTTTTCAAACTGTGCGTCGCGGTCCTCAGCTAAGGGCGTCGCGGTGGCTTGGGAAAAGTGTTGGGCTCGATATTATGAGGCAAGGTCCTTCAATAAATATAGATCTTCTTAGTATAGAGAGGAGCCGCGGTGATTTATGCACAGGTCAAGGGAGCCGCGGACCAAAAAAGTTTGAAAACCTCTGGTATAGAATGTTTATTTTATTTTATTTTATTGAACGCTATTGATGTCTGGGTTATTCTACTCTTCACCTTTGACATGTATTGTCTTACTAATGTTATTGACGTGTCTAAGTATTTGAACCTATTGACTTGTTTCAACACTATTCTATTTTCTGTAAGGCTGTAATCTGGAGACGTCCTTTTCTTCAAGATGGCTATTCATGCCGTCTTTGTTTCTGTATTTAGGTAATGACATTTAATTTTAATTTATGTCAGTAGTGTATCAAGCATCTCCTACAACTGTTTCATTGTTGCTATTAAGACTGTATCATCAGCCTATCTTGAGTTTTTATATTATGCATACTATATAATAATTCTTGCATGTCCTCTATGGATCTCATTGTATAAAATCACTGTAAAGAAAGAACAAACCATGTGGCAGCACACATCCCTGCCTAACACCTAGTTTTATCTGCTAAAATTTTCGTGTTTATTTGTCAGTTCTTATAGTTGCTTTTTTTACTTTTACATGTTTTTTATAACTCTCAGTTCTTTCCCATCACTTTTTATGTTTAATACCATTTTGATAGTTTCCTCAAATGTACCTTAATGTAGTATACAAAGCGCAAGTGTATATATATATATATATATATATATATATATATATATATATATATATATATATATATATATATATATATATATATATATATATATATATATATATATATATATATATATATATATATTTATATATATATATATATATATATATATATATATATATATATATATATATATATATATATATATATATATATATATATATATATATATATATATATATATATTTTACGTCTATAACTATCTCTATTAATGTTCTTCTAACATATAATGTGTTGTTTGTATCTTTATCTTCTATAGGCTCAACTGTTCATCCACAGATTCTGGTTTTATTTTACGTCACTTTTCTCACGACAATAATAGTATTTTGATCATATGATACATGCGACTTAATTACTGTGATCGCCTTATTCGATGACTCCATGTTACTCTGATAAAGCTATGAATATGGATTTTAATATACATCCATTATTGTAGACATTACTTAACTGTTTTGTTATGACGTCTATTTCAACTGTTCCCACAGCCTCAATTTCCGCTAGTTTTGTATTAACTGGTTCAGTGACCTGGCTTTTCTTCACGTGGCGCATGGCGTTCTCACAAGTCTCAGTTCTTCACGTGGCGCATGGCGTCCTCACAAGTCTCAGTTGTTCTTCACGTGGCGCATGGCGTTCTCACAAGTCTCAGTTGTTCTTCACGTGGCGCATGGCGTTCTCACAAGTCTCAGTTGTTCTTCACGTGGCGCATGGCGTTCTCATAAGTCTCAGTTGTTCTTCACGTGGCGCATGGCGTTCTCACAAGTCTTAGTTATTTTTCACGTGGCGCATGGCGTTCTCACAAGTCTCAGTTGTTCTTCACAGCTGTCATCAGTATTTAATTCTGACCTACTGTCATCTTAGAGCAGTACCAACCAGCAGTACTATGTGATCGATGTGGCTGAGATGGTTGTGACAAGTCAAAATCGCAGGGGCTAACAGAGGGACAATAAAAGTGAATGCTGTAACATCATATGCGATACATCCTTGTCATGGAACTTTTCTTATGCGAAAAGTGTACTCAAGTGTTACATCCAGGCAATACTATTGTATGGAAGTCAGTACTCGACACTGAGCAAAAATATTTGGAGGTAACAGCGGGCAGGTTTCTCAGAATAATGTTAAGAACCACAAGAACAGTGGGACCGACAGTCCTGATTTTTCGTTTCTGTTTTTTCAAAAATTAATGCCTTAATCACACCGGGTTTATGGCACGGTAGCAGTTAAATAATCATATGAACTTTAACAAATAAATATGAAATAATTAACAAAGAATGCTGGAGATGTGTTAATGAACAAATAAATCCCAACTAACATAATTACCGATGTATGTTACATCGGTACTCAAAATAGTAACTCGCGCCAGAAAAAAAAGTGTGCAACTTGCGCGGCGTGGGTGTTATATAAAACAAATACTTTGGTTTTATTTTTTATTTTTATTCTTTCACGAAATTAGTAGCGCTCGACAAAGAAAACGTGCGTAAAAATTGGTGTGCATTATCCCTCACCCGATGTACAAATCATGAAAAGTTTTTGTTAAAACCACTTATTATCAGGGAACACGCTTTGAAAACAATCCACGCACTTTCACGCTAAATGTTGTCATCAAAGAATTTTAAAATTGAATCTAAAATAACATCTTTCTCGCCGTGTGTACGTTGGTCACAGCTGATGAATGCAAACGTGTTGAAAAGTTGTATTGTTTCCATTATATATACTCTCCCGAAAATAGTTACAATCAACAAAGAAAAGCATTCAAATGACGGTGTTCATAACATTTTGATTACACTGTATAATAGAAAGAAACCAAAAACACTCTAAGAATGTACTTCTATCTGCTCATCCGGGAACGGAAACAGCACACTATAATTAAAAACCCGTCACGTTTGACGGGTTATTGCTAGTGTAATAATAAACATGAAGAGAAGACACTCAATCTTGACTGGACTTTTGATGTAAGGGGTTTCACCAAAAAACATCGTGACAACGGAAAATCAGAGGGAGGAAGAAGTAAAGGAAGAGGCAGAAAAGGTCATGGGTTACTTGACGCTATGGAATGGGAAGATATCAACCATAGAACTTGTAGTGGATTTAGATGGTATTGAATGGTTGATGTCTGTCGTGAATTATTCTAATCCCCATATATAAATTAAAACGTAAATGCAAAGCCTAACAAATAAATTTAATAAAAGGAAAGAAGAATGGTAAAGAACAGTGCTGTCACAATGACTGTACTCGAAATCCCCCTTGTTTTCTACTTCGTCGGCAAATTGTAACGCTTTCACGTTGATAGTAAAAGCCTACTGTATTATTACCCGCTTTCTTCAATGAAACGTGTACTGTATTTCTTGGAAAAACCTTGAGGTACGCAAGCTGATCAATGACCTAGATTTAATATTTCATTCATTCCATACACGGCGTAACTAAAGACAGATGGACTAAAGGATAGAGAGAAGGGAGAGGCAGAAAGCCGAACACGTGCAACACTAAACACGCGTCGCGCGATACACAATTGCTGCCATCACGCGTGTAAGGCCACATGCACTAACTTTATTTCAAATCGACAGTGATAAAATTCACTACCCTTCCCAGAGTTAGGTTTTTAAATCCTGAAAAACGCTTATTAGGAATTATGACATTATACCGGTTTACGTTTGAAAACATTACAGTACCCAGACAGCACATCTTCGAAACAGGAGGTAGAAGAAATTGCATATTTTGAAAGCAGCATATTAGCTCTATTAAATATATATATTTGGGTTCCTTAGGGTTTGCTGACAAAGAATATGTAAAACGTTACGCAAATAGTCTAGGAATTACCAAGTTATGGCCAAAATAAAATAGTGGGGGTGCCTGACAGCATGAAATCATTTCTGCTCATAAAATTTTTTTATAACGTGTTTAAAAAAACATTACGTACGGAAATAGCCTACCATGTTAACTCCTATGTGATTGGAGCGCAACAAATGAAAGACTAAACACGATTGGTCGGACTATAAATACTATCTTGTGTTGTCAGGGGAAACGTGAGAAAGGGGTACTTTTTTGAAAAGATGTGTAGACATGGGTTCATTGGTTAGAGCTGCGAATATACACCATTCAGAGCGTCTGTTCATTGCCACATCTTGTAATAAACCTACTAAGAAGCAGTGCGTTGAGCACCAGTGTATATTTTTTGATAAAATAAAGACTGGAACAGCGGCAGGTCGGAGTTGTGCTATATTCATTGCCATTCAACGTCACTGTGGAAGATTTCCATGAATTGTGGTAAGCTTGAAATATTCAATATCTTTTAATGAAAATTGAATGTAAATTGATAATTTATGTCTGTATATATGTGTGGTTCAGTAGCGAACATGATGTAAAGCCTATAGGCTCCAGCCTGAACAGAAGGTTGTCGGAGGAAAGTAAAAACTGCTATGGGATGGCCAAAATACAGTATACTGACAACCTAGATTATTAACTAGAAAGAAATAATGC